>CM022488.1:16625496-16750627 GCA_011952105.1 Coreoperca whiteheadi
CCCCCCAACCCCCTCTCTGCAGTGGCCCACATCTGCAGTCTCAGCACTCTCATTGTGCATAAAGGGACATGGCTCATTTCTAGCAAAGTGCTTAAATGCCTTTGAGATCAGTAGCTGCTCCTGTGTTCAAAGGTGTACTGCATTCGTGTTACAGTCAATGCTGGGCTCATACTGTCATTATCAACACAACAACTTGTGGAGTATGCTCCACGATCTGAATAAACAATACACAACAGCAATAACAATCATAGAACATTGGCATATTTCCAATACTATAACATTTATTACCTAGGTTTATGTTTGTCAGTCAGTTAGGAGGATATTAAAACTAAACAAAAAATCTAATTAACAGATGTAATAAAACTTTGCGATGAAAGCAGGCCATGATCCAAGGAAAAAATTATTTGTTTGTGGTGCAGATCCAGGAATCTTTCTCATGATTTCTCAACATAACATTTTATAGCATTTTTCTCATGAACTACTGCAGTAAATTGAATGAAAAAGTAGAACCAGATACAGATGAAACATTTCTTTAAATGTTCTATAGTAATTACAGGCTTGTGCAGCTATTTTTTGAAGTATATTTTTATAGTATAGTTTTTTTGCCACCTTTATTTGATAGTGACAGCTGAAGAGAGACAGGAAATCTGGGGGAGAGAGAGGGCGATGACATGCAGCAAAGGACCGCAGGCCGGAGTCGAAGCCGCTGGGGTGAGGACTACAGCCTCGTATGTGGGGCACGCTTCACTGAGTGAGCTAACTGCACCCCGCTTGTGCAGCTTTAACAGATGTATCTGCTCTCTGCCTGCATCAGATTACCCATAGATTAATACACTATATCTCTTAAAATAATAGAGATTATCATTTCAGCACTCATAGTGCAGCCCAGCTGTAAACACACTGGTGTAAACATAAACCCAAGTGGAAAGATGATGGGTACTACTTCCCTCGCACGGGTCAAGAGCTTGATACTTTGTGTAAGAGTAGCTCTTTGCTTGTGCTGCTGTAGAAAAGTGATAGCTTTTTTTATAGCTTGGCCTTTTGTTGAAGAGAGCTGATCACACAGAGCTCTGCCTCATTAAGAGCACACTCATTAGAAAACAGACATACAACCACTGTGATAGATGAGCACAGGCTAAGTGCTGCCACTTCTCATGCATGCACACACATTGTGAAGCCTGGGTTTACCTCCTGCCTGTCAGTCCGCATACGACAGTATCAGGCTCTGTCTGCACGCTGCTGGTGCTCAGATACAGTATGTCTCACACACTTGTTACAGAGCCCAGAGCCGCCCCAGGCCATAGTGGAATTATGCTTTTAATAGTCTGAAATAGTGGTGTAATGGGGTGTTATACTCAAGTAATTGAAAACGTATTCTTATTTGTTTTATACAACAGTCTTAAAACAACAAAACAACTCTGTAGCTGAAGATGACAAAATTGAGACATTTAACATGTAAAGACAAACAATCGCATAAAGAATCCCCATCCAGATGGATCTATAAATAGTCCTATGCAGTGTGACTGTGTGTGCAAAGGCTGATAGGAGGAAGAGGGCGGAGGAAGAGGGCAGAGGAGACAAGACTAGATGAGATTAAGGACGAAGCCTGCGGTCAGAGAAGTGATGGTGTGGCAGCCTTCAGGCTTCATGTCACTCTAGCACCCTCTGTTGGACAGATTAGATAAAAGCCCATCACTCTTTTACTGTCAGCGTGCACTCCGGTGGGGTTGGCGAGATGCTATTGTGTAACACGATAAGCCTGTTTGATAGGAGTGCTATCCCCACTGTTATCCGGTTGTGTGGAGTAATATTTTATCACAGCAAAATGATTGTGTCACGTGGGTCTGATTGTAGCTCAGGGGCAAAGGACGCCTTATTTTGTGAATATGTAAAACATGAATACGTTAAAATGTGTGTGCTTAAAGTGTACACACGTGTATACACACGAGTGTGTGTGTGTGGTAGCAGTTGTGGTTGCTGTGCTACTGACTAATGGGCTCATTGGAACAGGAGCTCTGCACATGTGCTCCAGCTGGACTGTCTCCTCATGCTACCTCTGCTCTCACTAATGTACTGCTCCCTGTGTGTGTGTGTGTGTGCGTAATTGTGAGTTTAGGTGAGTTGGTGTCTGTATATGTTAGGGTTGCAGTGGTATGAGATTTTCATGGTATGATAAATGTCTCAGAACATATCATGGATTCACAGCATATGGTATTACACAATTATTATTATTATCAGCTACAATGACCCTTAAAGGAATGAAAACAGCTGTTTTGGTTGAACAAACACTTTATTATAATTTCACAAAATAGTATGTCCTGACACAGTCATGAAATTTGGTATAAACTTGAAATTAAAAAACACTAATACGGTATAATTCAATACCATAGATAGGCAACGACATACTGCGACATACAACCATATGTAAGCTTAAATGTTTGTTTGCCATTGATGTATGTGTGTCATATATACTTTGTGTGTGTGGGTCTTTCAGTTTAAGTGTTTAGTGCTGTTTTAGTGGATTTATCACAGCAGGATAACCAGTCAAGTAATGTGTGTGTGGTGAGGGGGTAGATCTTAGATGAGACTGACTTTAATGAGCCCTCTCTTTCTCTCTCTCTCAGACATAAACACTTTCCTTCCTTTCTAAGGTAGTCCAAGTGATAATCTAAAGATTTGTAAGTCATGTCAAAGACGTATAATGTGAAATTGTTACAAAAAAGACTACACAAAGCTGAACATACACTGCTGTTACAAAACTCTGCTGGCTGTCAGTATACATGCGGTAATTTTTGTTCTTCTCCTCCAGTAATAAATATCTAGTCTGGGCAACCCGATGTTCCAGTGTTCCAGCCAGCCCTGTTCTTGTTAACAGGGGCTGGGGCAGTGTTGAGCTGTGGTGTAAAAATTTAAAAGGCTTAAGTTTGGCCTTGAGAGCGCTATCGATGCTCCACTTAATTGCTTTGGCACAGCCAGAGGAGCACAGTTCAGCCGGTTGTGTGGCGGAGAAAGTGAAAGTGTCACACTACTGAAGTATAGGTGAGCAATCACATTGCATACATAAGCTAGAAAGCGTATTAGTATGTGTATATGGTTGCATGCACACAGACACAGACAGGCCTATATAGTGTTTTTAAGGGTTCTGTAGCTTGGTTCTCGAGGATAGCGGTGGCTATTTATTTCCTTGCCAATTTTACTTTATTAGCACTCCAACCTCACTCCAATGTTGGTATTTCTTGCTGGCAACTTTCTACATTGGCTTATAATCTGTGGAGGAGGGTCACCACTGCATTGATGGTGACCGACGGGAAAAATTAAGCAGAGCCAGAGGAGACCGACAAGGGCAGAGAGAAGGGAGGGGGAGCGGTGAGAGGTGTAAGGAGGAAGAGCTAGAACAAGGAACAAAACAATGATTTGTTTGCTGTAAAGTGATGAGAGCTTTAGATATTTACACTGTGGATATATGCTTGTGTAGGTGCAGATGCCATGATAGTTTGAAAAAATTGTAAAATTCCAGGTCTTCAAAGATGTGTAGGAAACAAGGAACAAGGTTGGAGTTCCGGTTTGATTCACGTATGACAGCTTTGCGTGCAGTCATAGAAACCAATGGTTGCATGGTTACTTACTCAGCTGTATATTTACTAGGGTGGTTTGTGATGCAGAGAGGAAGGGAAATGGAAAGAGAGGAACAGATGGTGTTTGAACGAAGGTGAGGCTTGTTGTCATCCTGTCCAAAGCCTGGTGAGATCGGCCTGTCGTACTGTTTGTGTATGTTAGAAAGAGAGAGAGTTGTAGTGGAGCAGTGAGTTACTGCATCTGTGTATGTGAGCAAACGACAGTAAGACACCTCAAACTCGCCATCTAAATGTAATCCACATCACTGAGTAAAAACCTTGTACCTTCAATAGCGCTGAGATGATTTGTTAAATGTGAGGATTTGCTGCTTTCCTTTCTGTTTTGCGTCACTGCAAATTTAATACATTTGCGATTTCTACCGTTAGTCAGACAATTTCTCAAATTCAATTTTGTAATTAGGTAAGAAGAATAAAAACAAGCCTGCCTTTCTAAGAAAAAAAAAAAAAAAAAGTGGCATTTTGGAGATACCTGATAACACTGCTGTTTCCCAACACCATTCAGTTTGGTTCTTGGAACATGCATTGCAGACTCGATTGCAGGTGTAAGCTACATAGCTGTGTTCGAGCCAATTTGTTCTACATTGTGTGTCCACTCCACCTGCTTGTTCTGTTGACCCGCACTGATGCAGTGTTGATCCCCTCTCACCTGGACAGCCCCGCTTTGCTCTCTGTAACGAGCTGTGTATTTTTGGAAACATACAATTTCCTATTAGCAGTGATGACAGGAAATAATGGGCCTATGGTATGTTTTGTGTTGTAAAGGGTAAACGCAGGCATCCACACGAACGTTTTTCATGTAATCACACACTGATGCTGGGCTCCCCTCCGAGACCCGATCATGAGTCACAGGCGAGGAACAAAAGACCTCACCGTATGGCTTGTTAGAGTTGGAGCAGAGCTAGTTAGCCCTGGCCCCTGACATATAGATATGGATAGCCAAACACACACACAAACGCTCAGCTGGGGGTGATAGCCTGCATCTCTAATACCACAAAGTGTATCTGTGTGTGCGCCCTTTTAATTGGATTGCCACGGGCCCATGCGTAGATGTTTATCTGTTTCGTGCGTAAATGCAACGACACCGGGCTATAGCTAAAGTGTTTGTGTGTGTGCGTGTGTGTGTATTTGTAAGGAGCTTAATAGCTAAGCCTGTGTCAGGCCGGTGAAAACATGGTCATTCATATGGTAATAACCAGGCAAAGAAGAAGACAATACATCTCTCCACATCCTCTGAGACGGTACAGAGAAGTGAGCAGATCCCACAGAGCTGGGAGCTTCAGATGGGCCCCCATCCCACTCGTATCGCCAACACCAGGGACGCAGGATTTCTCTCCACAAAGGTACATGCAGGAAGTGCTGGAAGCTGCCTCCACCAAGTAGGTGGTAGCCATAGTCCGTAGCAATAGCTCTTCATTAGGAGAGTAGGTTTAAGTAGGTTTTAGTAAGTTTTTTTGTTGTCACTGTCTCTGTATGGTTTTATTTGGAGGACGAAAAGGAAGTATGGATGATCTGGCAGGCTTTTGGCTCTTATTTGTCTCATGCATATTGCACTATATTTTATAACAAAAAAAAGCTACATTTAGCAAACAAGTGTAATTTTCCCTGTATAAATCAGAGCCTTGGTCTGTGACAACATTAATTTCCTGCTCATGTTATTTAACAGATTTCCAGAGGAATGTTAAACAGTCGGACTGCATGCAGTATGTTTGGCTGAGCATGTTGAATAGGATCTGGACAATGGCATAAGATTTCCCATCAGGGTAGGCCGTTCTGTGTTTTACTATTTTTGAATTGAGACAAATTAGATTATTGCGTTTGAGAATACAGCTGCGATGCCCTGAATTGTGGGATTGTGCGTGACTTGATTTCTTACTCCTCAAAACTGCTCACAGTGAGGAACATAACAACCTACTACACAGTCTGGTTTCAGCCTAATCATGTCACTTAACATCGGTGTGAAGGCTGCTTCTAGCTCAAGTAATAACTGCTGTAGATTTCATTCATTTAGTTTGAGAACTGGACTGAACGCACACACACACGAAGCAGTTTTTAAATGAGAACAAGTTAGATGGAGCTCCAGTTTTAGACTAAGCTATTCATTAGCAGCTAGTTAGGCACTATTCTTGCTTTTCATGCTGATCACTGCAGCTCTACTCACTCTGTAGCTACACCATCACAGAGATGTTGAAGCTGTCACCACCAGCAGAGTTGATTTATAGGCATGCCATCAAATAAGTGAACCGGCAGGGAGTACAGTATGGTTGGCACTTGTAAGCTAAACATGTAAAATACAGTAGTTAGTCCATCACAATGTAGCTGGAGGCAGAGTTGTGCTTGTTGGCTGTGAACAGATTCTTGTTTCATGAGCCTTTACTCTGAGGCTCCCACACTGGTCACGCCTGTCACAAAGATGTCTTGCTCCACAAATCACACACATACACTGAAGAGACACACACACAGACTAGCACATGGGCAACATGAAAGGACTTGAGAGAGTCTTGTCTCAAATAATCATCTCTTCATTCTAGTTCTTGCACTTCTCGAATCTCTCAAGCAGGTTGAAATAGTAGAACAAACGTTATGTGCAAAAGACATTAAACTCACTAAAAAGAGGATGTTATCCTTACATTAACCATCATAACTAACATGTCTAACCCCAAACCTTACCCTAAACTTAACATAAACCCAATAAACTTTTGCCTAAAACCCAGCCCTAACCCTTAAACAGTCATTTTATGAAGTGAGGACTGGCCAAAATGTCCCCACTTTTCCCAAATGACATCATTCGAGGTCTAAAACTCAGATTGGTCCTCACAAAGGTAGACATACAAGACCATGCACACACACGGAGTGTGAGGTTTGTATGTTAATGTGTGTGTGTGTTACTTTGATGTGTGTGCGTACAGTATCAGTGTTTATTTGTGACTGTTAATTATGGCCCCCTCTCGTCTGCTCCCCAAATCAGTGCACAGCTGCAGGGTCCTCTGAGTAAGGCAGCGCTGCATCTAATGTCTTATTATTCACGCTGTCTGTCTGCTCACCAGCCATAGAGAGCCTGGGGGATGGAGGGGGATTTTGGGCCGTGTGTGTGTGTGTGTGTGTGATGAGGGGGTTATGTATTAGCAAAGTGGTAATGGAGGGTTCGTTCAGTCTCCTAATTCGTTGGCACTACTTAATTAAAAGCGATGCGACAGTGTGATTGGAGCAGTTGATGGATGGAGACTGAGAGACGCCCAGGCGCTTCAGGATCAAGGATATCAGTGTGTGTGTGTGTGTCAGCATGTGTCTGTGTGTCTAGTGAAAGGAAGGGGAAGTCATTACCTTTTAATCATATCCTCCTTTATTCTTTATCCTTTTTTCCTCCTCTCTCTTTTCTTTCCTCATCCCCCCTTCTGTTTCTAAATTCTTCCTAAAGCCCCCCCCCCATTTCTCCAGCTGGTTCTCAGTGTCAAGCTCCTTGTCATCTTCAATCAACCCCTCTTTTCTGCAACACTTACCCTTTTTCCTCCCATCCCTGACTGTCCTTCCAGTTGGATGTGTGTTACATAAATGATCCTACACTTGTGCATTCATGTCATTTAGTATGACTCAAGCTGTACAGAAGTATAGTCTGTAGTCATATATTTGTTATAGCCTTGAGATTACATGACTTCTCTTGGCTTTATTGAAAGGTACTGTACTGCTGTGTTCAGCTGGGAGCTACATTCAGTATGTGACCTAAAATGATTTGGCCTGGAATCAAAACGAGATGGAGACTGGTCCAGGACTACTGTCATGCTGTCTACTCTTTGCTAAATAACTGTGTGAATACATACTCAGAGTGACAAATAGAAACCCCTATGCAATGTGATGCAATTGAATTGAATTTACTTTATTTGGAGGTGTCAAAAGGCAAAATATAAATACATCCACATAATGCAGTATTGCAGTCCAGTACAACAACAAACTACAACCTCTAACATTGGGAAAGGCATATTGTTTATACAGTGCATTTCTACTAACTCAACCACTGAGTAGAATCAATAATTGATCATTATTTAACACTTAAATCCCTGAGTAATGATCTATACCTGTGTATCTCTGATGTTTGCTGACCACGTTCTCACCCCCTACGTTTCTGTGTTTGACTTCCTGCTGTTAAGTTTAAAATGCTATAAAGGAAATAAAAAAAAATAATTCAACATTATAAGTAGGAATTCAACATTTATTTTCATTATTGAGTAATCTGCTGATTATTTTCTTGATTAATTGATTAATTGTATCTATAAAAAGAAATTGAGTAAAATGCCCTTTATAATTTCCCAAAACTCTAGGTGGCATGCTCAAACGGCTTGTTTGTTTGAGTATGTATATGTTATTTGTTGTATATGTTGTTTTATATGGCCAACAGTCCAAAGATATTCAATTTACTATCAAATATGACAAAGAAAAACATGAAATTCTCACATTTGAGAAGCTGAGACCAACAAATGTTTGGCCTTTTTGCTTGAAAAACGACAAATTGCTTCATCTTCAGTTATATGTTTCACAAAGGTAGGCATTGGACTCCATTACATGGTATGTTTTTTTTTCTTTTTACGCTCAGTTTATATGGCGTTTAACATTCGAATAACCTCTGATCATGTGAGCTTAAGCCAACATACAGGAGGTTACTGACCCACTAGGTTAAGGAGACATGTAGTTCATCTCAGACTTTAGAAACAGAGGAGATGATCTATTGTGTATGAACGTTTGCAAGAGTGCAGGTCCATTAGTGTGTGTGCTATCAAGCAATAATTAAGCCTAATTATATGCAGCTATTCATTGAAACTTACTGCCATAGGGTGAATAGGTCTCTAATTTCTAAAATGAAATGGTAATGCACACACACACACACACAGACACAGAGGCACACAAGGGCGATAAGCCTGCTGGGACTGCTGTACTATTCCATCGCCAGCCAGTCTAAACACAGAACAGTGTTTTCCTCCACATGAAAGGGCTCCATGTCACAATACACCTAATTTTAACCCCAGTGTAGCTTCTCCTCCACTCTAAAATACATGCAAAATGTTCCACAAAGTGATTTCGAGGTGGAAATTACAGTAGAATTACAGCCATTAGACATTATAGACAATGTACCAGTATACCGTCAGGCAGATTTGATCTGGCTGTCCAGGTGGTTGTGTGGTTACGTCCACCATCCAGCAGTGTTTATATAAATGACTTTGCTTCTTTATTTTTCAGCTGTGGTCTTTCTAATGTTGTAGAAAGCAGTAGCTCTGATGCATGGTTGCCTGCACGAGTGAGGAAGCTTCTTCATGACAGTGAAACTAGATTTGCACTGTGTAACTTGACCTGTATAAACGTGTTGTAACAGGCGAACGAAGCCTCTTCCAGAGTTCTTGTACAGTGTGTGTGTGTGTGTGTGTGTGTGTGTCTGAGTGAGTGAGATTGGTATGTGGGAAGGTGGGGGGCAGGGGTCTGCTTTGACACCCTAATCCTGCAGCCTAGTTTGGCTTTGTGTGGAGACCTTAGCTGGGAGGAGAGAGGGATGTAAAGAGAGAGAGGGAGCAGGAGAAGGCGGGGGTGTCAGGGGCAGCCGATTGAAGGGGATCGGTAGTGCAGGGTTTGAGAGAGGGCGAGAGGGAGGGGAGTAATAGGAAAGGAGAGTGAGGGAGATGGGATTCATTCATTCTTCTACTTTCACTATGAAAGGAAACAAAGGATGCTGAAGGGCCTGACTTATGACAGCAGGACTTCTTAGATTTAGCCTGTTAGACTTCGCTGCCCTGACTGCCTGTATTCTGTCACTGGCCTCTCCTTCTCCCTCCATCCGTCTGTGCATCTCTCCCTCTCTCTGCTGAAGGCATCGCTGCTCTGCTGGCTTCCCTGGCTTCTGCATGTGAGTTATTCTGCCTGTGTCTGTGTGTGTTAAAACAACAGGGGTCTTCTGTGGTCATTGCACACCATACTTTTACTATACTTTTTTCTGCAGCTTGGTTGGTGTTTTTTTGTCACATAGACAGACTAATAAGCTAGACATGCGGTTGAATCTGTGGTGTGAACTTGCTCTTTCTCCATCCAGCCCTCTCTTTACCTCTTATTCATATCGCTGCTCCTTTTTCTTAGCAGTAACAGGTACACTTTCTGCATCCGTCATACACAAGTGAGGAAAAGCTGTGACTCGCACAGGCATATATGTCCATTGCCTCTGGGCTGGAAGAATGAGAGGATTAATACACTGAGCTGACCATGCACACCTGAAATAGGTCTCTTCTGGTCCTCAAATAAACTGAAAAATTACAAGATTTCAGCACCTGTCTAGGACAAAGCTTTATCCAAATGTATAAAACTATCATTTGTATGCCAGAGAGCTAATGCTAAATGACAGCTGGCTACATCTGCTTTTGTTGGAGTCGACACACAAGCCTTGAGAGCAAATGCTGGCCTGCCTAAATATTTAGCTGTGGTTTTCTTTGGCTGAAGGGCAGACAGCTTGGTTGCTGCCTTGGCAGTGTCGTGGGTCAGTCTGGCACAGGAACTGACATTAAGGGTGGGTGGGGCTGCCTCTCTGGCTGTCTTTCACTTAGGAAGAGAGGGTGGCTGTGTGGCAAATACATGAGAGGTCTTATTTCATGGTAAAGCAGAATTTTGGACTATTGATTGGCCGATCTGGACACAATTTGTATTGCACTAATCATCACAGGAATATCTTGATATGTATTTGTTTTTTAATGTCTAACTTAAATGTATATTCAGAATCAGATTTCAGATTTGGTGAGAGATTTTGGTAACATTGAACATTTTATGATTAATTTTGGAGCTGAAACAAGTAGTCAATCACCAGAAAGTTTTATCAGCAACTGTTTTGATAATAAATTAATTATTAAACAAAAATGCCCCAAATTCCCTGGTTCAACATTCTCAAATGTGAAAAAAATTGTTTTGCTTTTCTTTGTCTTGTATGCTAGTAAGATGAATATCTTTGTGTTTTCAACTGTTAGTCAGAAATAACCAGTAATTTGAATACGTCAGTTTGGGCTGCCGGAGGTTATGATTGGCATTTTTCATTTTCACTATTTTCTGACATGTATAGACCAGCAATGAATCGATTAATCAAGAAAGCACTTAACCGATAATGAAAGTAATTAGTTGCATCCCCTATTCATTTAGAAATGACGATTGTGAAACATGACATCTCAATATGAGAATTTGAAACAAAACAATTATATATATATATATAGGGATGATACGTTACAATATGAAATTATCACCAAGCCCTAGTCTTGCATATTGAGGAAGACTCATAGCCAGGCAGGCACATAGACAGTCTGGCCTCATAGCTCTCCACACACACACACACACACACACACACACACACATGAACACACAAACACACAGACTCTGTGTGAGCTGTGGGTTCAGATTTTTAATAGAAAGCCAGCAGGAGAGCAAAACACACACAGATGCAGGGCTTTTAGACATTGAAACTATTGCTGTGTGTCAAGCCCTCGCTACTGCTGTTACTAGTGTGTGTGTGTGTCTGTGTGTGTGTGTGTGCGCGTGCATCTGCGTGATACCCTGGGAGATACAGTAGTTGAGAGCAGTAGTTGACATCCCTGTCTGACTTTTTGCATCTGAAAAAATAGAGAAAGTGTGTGTGGCTGAATAAATAATTTTTACTAGT
The DNA here is from genome assembly GCA_011952105.1 of Coreoperca whiteheadi. Lineage (NCBI taxonomy): Eukaryota > Metazoa > Chordata > Actinopteri > Centrarchiformes > Sinipercidae > Coreoperca > Coreoperca whiteheadi. The sequence continues at coordinate 16,636,801 of CM022488.1, forward strand.
CTTATTAAAGGTAAGCCTCACACCCTAATCCCACCATCTTTATTCAGAGCTATATTTTTGTGCTGGCTTGTAGAGGAATGTGCTGTGTTTCAGTATTTCGCTCCGGATTGAAGAGCTCCATCTAGGCAGATGCAATGTAATTCTTTAATGGGCCTCATTGGAGGAACAGCTCCACTCAATAGCCATCAGTCAATTATAGCTGATAAGACAAAGCAGAGGACAGCAGGCTCTCTTGCTGTCACTATTCAGAGTGTCACAAGATTGACCGCCTCTCTTTTGAAATTGGATTCGGTGCCGGTTGAGAGGAATGTTTATGGTAACAACATTGTGCCAGATAAAAATGCATCTGGTCTTTGGGAAATAAAATCTTGTCACTTCAGATGTATGGAGGCTAGTGTGACAATACTAGCATCAATACCCCTAAAAATGTGGAAATTAGACATGATATCCCTCTGTTCTTTCTATTTCTTGTTCCCCTCAGTGAGAACTGCTGCAGGTAATTAAAAAGATCAGAAGGTCAGAAGATGACTAGAAATGTTAGTATGTGTGGACAGTGAGCCCTCGAGGTTTAAGAGTAAGGTGAAGAGGTTAGAGTGGAGTGATGGAGGCAACAAAGGAGGTGGGTTTTGCTAAAGGTGGATGCAGGCTGAGGAAAGAAAAAACAGTCTTCCAGCTGAGCCCCGGCTCTTACGATGTTCTCTAACCATCATGACATGAGAAATGCCTCCTCTCCCTCTCTCTCACCCCTCCCTCTTGTGCTTTGGTTCATCTCCCTCTTTCACACATTTGCTCTCAGTTTTTATTTACTCTACCCCACCACGCCCTCTTCCCCCAGGTGCTTGTTTGGAGATGTACACTTTCCCTCTTCTTTACAGCTCCATTACATGGCAAAGCCTGTAGTCAGCGCAGAAGGGTGGAGGGGGTCAAATAACGTGCTTCCCACTCTGCTGTAAATATAATGTAAGCTACAGCTACAGCAGTATGATTTGGAATAGGTGCTAAGCTTCCCTCCAGCCATCCTTCCATCTCCTCCTTTCCCTGCATTGCACTACCCCCCTCGTTATTCCCCAGGCGGCAGGCCACATATTGACCTCTGAATCCTCCCATTTTTCTTTTATGGAGGCACTCAAAGCTCAAACAGAAAGGGGAAACGGAGTGTCACTCTGAATATGTAAAACTGCAGGCACACACAAATAAATGTCCAAGCACATTGCAAAGACACACTTTTTCATGCACAGTTGTACAGAAAACATTATGATCCTTTGGTGCCTCAGAGTTTTTTATTTTCCTTTTTAAGATTCGGGGTCAGGGTCATTGTTTACCATTTGATGCTTGAGTCCATTGCGCCATATTTAATGACGAAGCTGTTTGTTCTCAGATCAATAGATTAGCTTCACTGAGACATAACTTGATGGATCAGTGTGTGCTAGGGGCCGCTTGGCCACCGAGGCCGCTAGCCAGAATTCGCAGCCGCGGCGGAGAATAGCCCTCTATTGTGTGGTTGTCAGGCTGGTTGGCTGCTGTGGCGTGCACACTCATACACGCTGGCATGCACGCAGACATATACTGATTTACACACATACAAACAGAGACACTTATCACCCGAAAGAGTCAGTGTCAGGTCAGCCGGCTCGGCCTGTGGACAGCACTGTATTGTTGCTTGCCTCCAGCTCTCCTGGACATTTAACAGTGAAGGCATTCAGTTGTTACTGGTGACTCAGGACCAGCGGGCAGCACGGCAGCCAGTGTGACCAACAACACCTGCCTTCACACTAACACACTGTTGTGTTCAAGAGGCTTGAGGAGCAGAGAACTGAAGATAAATCAAGAATCAGTTGTTTAATACATTTTGGAAAAATACATGACCAATAACTGAATAACATAACTAAATAAAAATGTGTGTGAATATGTAGGGCCATAACATGTACTGTATTAAGGGGAAAAGGTTTACACAGTGTACCTTTGTATGAATTAATATAGGTTAAACACGTCAATACAATAAAGTATTCCCCGTGGTGAGATGAAGAAATGGGATAACATGATGAGGATTTTAATCAATTTGTTCTGTTCACATAGCCCTATTGAACTTATTGCTTTTTCACTTGACCTCCATCCTGATGACCCCCACTGAGCACGGGTAGAGATTAATATAAAGGACACAGTGTGATCCCTATTAATTGGACTCCAGCGTTAACATCCAGTGGAAACTCTCACCACTGGGCTCTTGCGTTGACGTTTGTGAGCATTTATAGCTTCCTGACAAAAAAATAAGAAAAATGGGGATGCAGGCTTTCTCAGTTACGCCCCAAAGCTGTGGAACAGACTACCTGTAGACATCAGGGAAGCCAGCTCGCTAAATGTTTCTAAAGAAAGCTAAACACTTATCTCTTCACTTTAGCCTTTAACTAGCTATGACTTTCCTAATAGTGGCACGAAACTCTTTTGCTCTTTGCTTCGCTTTTAAAATGCTGCATTTTACTAGATTTGATGCATTCTGCTTTTTGCTTTATTTTTATTTATTTATGGTTTTTATCACTATTATTTAGCGGGTTTTATTTCCTGTTTTATGCATTCCTCATTTTTATTTTACAATAAGTATGGCATTCTATCCCTGTTTTTTTGTTCTTTCTGTTGTTTTTTTTATGTGAAGCACTCTGTGCATGTATTTTTTTGTTGTAAAGCACTTTGAGCTGCATTTCTTGTGTGAAAGGTGCTATTCAAATGTAGTTTATTGTTGTTATTATAATTATTAAAACATATATGTCATGTCAAATGGAGTTAGAGCTTGTCAGAGAGGTCATATTTAGGAGCATATTTACATGGTTTGTGTGTTAGAGGTGCCGTCAGTCAGCCCTCTGAGTGAATCAATATGTCTTTTGTCTGCAAAACAGCGAGCCTCCACCCCATCAGCCTTAGCCCACAACTGATATGCAGTAACACAGTGGCATCTTACATCCCCCAAATCAACTATAAGTAGCCAAATAACACTTTCAGTGACCTACTTCTATGTCTTTTGAACAAGTCCCATGCAGATAGGGATGTGTGCCAACATTTCTGGCATTTTGATGACACTGTCATTTAGTGATGAGTTCAGTTGTTATAAGCTTTGTGTGACACTGCAAAGATTCTGTATTTTGCGGGTTTCCTTCTTCTTGGAAAAAGTCAATAAAAGGCCTTTGCATACTCTGTGTAGTTGGTGAGAGAATTTTCTTTCTCTGATACAGATCCTGATACCTCAGCTAATCGTATCTGCTGGTTATGGTTGCTGATCCAATACCAGGGTTCTCTTTTACGTATACCTCATTGTGTGAAGCTGATTGGATTCATTTTTATATTGGGTGTATATTGGATAAATATGAGGCCAGCTGTGGCAGTAAAATCCCGCCGTGATGAATGTAACTGACGCAGACTTTTGTAACACCATTGACAGTGTGTAGGTATTTAATGTGTATCGCTCAGATTGGAGTGGGGACGAACACCTTGTAACACACTGCCGAAGTGTGATATACGTACCACTTCCTGTGTCACATTATGATGATGATGACGTATTTTGTTATTATGTCATGCATGCAACTATGCCCAGCCCGCATATAAACCAAATCCCCAAAAATGGGACTTTATCCTCTTACAGAGGCAATGCTGAGGTTGTGTTTTTTTGTTTGTTTGTTTCAGTGTCTTTGGTCATGTTTTTATCCTTGCTAGGTCTACTCTAAACCTTGCCATGTCTAGTGACAATTAGCAGAGGGTCAGGGTTAGGGCTATACCCTTGCTGCATCTACAGAGCCATACTATTATTTAGCCTTGTACCTTCACCCTATCGCGCTGTTTCTCTTCCCTCATTTTCCTCTTCATTTATTGTAGTTAAGTTCCTGGCTTGGAAAAGCTTGTTCCTTTTAAATAGGGCTATTGAAATAACATGCAGCTAAATCTTTTTTAACAGACTGCCTTTTAATTATGTGTGGGGAGACAACTGAGGCGGATTCAGTTCATGCTGACATCGGCAGGATTTTTGCCTCTGGTAAAAAGGCTTCGAGGGCAAATGTTCCAGGCGCACCAGACAAATGATCTTTTAAATGCCCCTTGCCTTGCCGATGTTATCATTCAAGTATTCAGTAGGAAATTCGCCACACTACTATATCTATCAATAGCCTAACACATCTAACAATTGCAACGTCACTTCCTCTGTATGTGTGAGAGAGAGATGTCAAGTGGGTGAGAGCTGGTCATCTGCTACTGCAACCCTCCTCTGGTGCCCCGTGGTGCCAGTGTAACCAGCCCGGTAGTGTGATCCTGAGGCACTTGCGCACACACACACACACACACACACACACACACACACACACACACCACCAGGGCACGGCTGAGCTAATGACTCATCTCTCTGCTCCCCCCCCCTTCTCTCTCTGTCTGTCTGTTCCTCTGTATTTCTCTGTCTCTGTCTGTACAGGGGACATCACTCAGAAGGGCTATGAGAAGAAAAGAGGCAAGCTGTTGGCACCGTATATCCCACAGATACAAGGTAAGGCACACAGGCCTGCAGGAAATTTACTGCTCTGGCTGCCTGTTACCATAGCAGTTAGCATGGGGTCCTTGCATGAGAAAACAGAATGAGAAAAAGTACGTTATAATGTTAATTATGATGTAGCCTTATTTACATATAGCATATTTCTTTTGTCAATAAAACCAACCTTATTACAGCTTGCAGAGAAAAGAAAGAGAAAAATCATACAAAGGCAGAGAGAGTTTAAACATAAACAAACCGTATAAAAGCGAAGCCAAAACAAATCCAGGAGTTTCATATTTTTGATATCGGAGATACCCGATGGAACGTCACACGGTCATTAAGTTGTCATGAAAGATACTGTGGAGGCTTTTGACACATCTATACTTTACTCATCTGGTTGGACGTGTCTCTGCTGGTGTGTCCTTGATTCTTTGGATCGGGACTTTAAATGTGGTCCTGTGACCCTTGGGTCTGTTATTAATGTCATAGCCCTCCATCAGCCACATATCACAGTTTATGTAGGGGCCAAATGAAAGTAGGTGCTAACCAACCATGGCAAGGAAAGACACACTGTCATGGAATTTAAATTATTAGGTGTCTCTGCTGGATTGATAACTGGTCTACATTTTGTGTCATTATATTTTTGAGTGTGTTTATGTGCGGCGCTCATAATGCAAATGCTAAGCTCTTGATAGGATGTGATTATGGGATTTCGTTAAGTTACCTTGTCTTACAGACTGCTAATCATTTAGATCAATGGTTTGTTTTTCTAATCGCCAGTTTGTCCGTATTTGTGCCTGCCGTCCTGTGTTAGGCTGTGGGTGTTTGAGAACAGATGTTTTAACTTTGAAAAACATGGAGACGTGAAGTTTTGACTGTTTAGGGGGCTACATGCATCAATTCAGGGTATTTATAGACCCAGTCGTGCAGTCAGTCAGTCCCAGCCGCCTGGGGCAAACCATAAGGTCGAGGTGGTTTGTGGTGAATCCCAGAGAGGAGTTGCTGTCTGTATGCTTCATGGTTCCCCATCCTCTGTCCGGGTCCATGGCAGTCTTTGGTTTGGCCTGCTATCAGAATGCCAAGCCTCACTGGAAACCAGAGTCTGGTGTGGGCCGCTCGCTCAAGGCTTTCCACTGGAGTTAGCAGGCCTGTTATTTAGCTTGGGCTGATCATCTCCGCCATTCTCCATCTTTCTTTTGCACCCTGTCCCTCCTTGTTATCATGGATTTATGTGTTCTCTTTCTGTCGTTCATTGTTAGATCCTTACAGTCTGGATCCGAACACCTAAAGACGGGAAGTAATAGATATAGGGCAGAAATGTATGGGCTTTGGAGCGGCGAAGATTCCTCAAATACAGCACATGCATCCAGCAGGTTGAATGGATGTGTGGGGAATTAATGACACATCCATGCAGCATGGTGAATCGGTGGGTTAGGGTTTAACAGCTGCTGTGTCGAAATTGGAGATCAATAGACTGCAGCCTTCTGAGCGTCATACAAAATTTCATAAGCTGTTTTACTGCCTTATATCTCACTGGTGTCATAACACCAAGTGGAAAAAAAATCAATGAGAAAGTAGATTCACTTCCTTTGATTATATTTTAGTGGTTGGGCTTCACTGAGAGTAAATAATTGCTTTAGGTGTTGACCATACTGGGAAGTCAAACATTTAGGAAATGTTGGCATGTGAGTGTAAGTTTATCAGTGTCAATCAGTGAGCTCTGTGGAGGAATTTATGTGCCTCCTCGGTGAGATAAACAGGTATGTGGTTTGCCCAGTCTTAAGTGATTGTCGTTTTTTTTTTCTGACTATGAACGCAGTAGCTGAGTCCCAGCTCTTTCAAACAGAATTTTCATCCATTTTTTTATATTAGGCATATGTCAGATATACAACTGTGTCCTAGATGCAAGTCACTAGCCAAGTCTCCAAGAAGTGAGACACAGCACACGTGTCGTCAGCCGCCACACCGGTAAGTTTTGGCATCAGACAGGTGCTAAAGATTCATCAGGGTTCGCTATGAACCAATAACAACATCTGCTGTGACGGGAGCACGGCTCTGATTGGCTCAGTGTGGTGTGCCTCTGAAGTGTGTTCTGCCCAGCAACCGGGTCTGGCATCCTGGCTTGTTTTATAGACCTCTGAGAGCAGGAGAAAGGCTGTCGTGTGACTGGGCTGTCAGAGCGATGTAAGGGACCAGCATATGTTGAGGTGTCCATCCATGCTCAGGGGATGCAGTGTGTGTATGTGTGTGTATCTCAGACTCCATGTATGGTGTGTCCTTAAATGTCCTGAGGCCTCATTGAACCTTGTATAATATTTGAAACGCGTGTTATGGAATAGATTTAGTTGAAGCGTGCGTGAATGTTGCTCAGCATTTCGGTGTGTGTGCTGCGGCTGTCTGGGAGTTGCTGACAGTGTGGAGCTCACTGATCCCCACTAAGCTGCCGCTGAAAAGCCGGGCGGGCTGATGGCTGGCTGGCTGGCTGGCTGTCTGACTGGCCCGCCAGCTAGGTATTGGATCTGGCTGAATGTGGCGTGGTAGAACTCTGTCCTCAAAAGGCTGTTTTCTAATGGTTATCAAAGGCAGCTACTCTGTGTGGTTCATTGGGTCACAGGTCAGTAAAGGTTGCAACATCACAGCATCCTCACAGCTGTCCAGAGTCTGATCATAGATGCTTTTTGGCTACACTGTTAATTTTGACATCCACTTGTGGATTTGTAGACCTTCTATTATTCCACTCAAAACACTTTGGAAGCCTCCAAAGGTGGTAGACATCTAACAGCAGAAAAAAAATATAAAGATGTCCATAAATGCATCTTATCATACTCATGCAGGGAACATGGGCAGCACAGGGGTAAAGTTCTTGTCTACCTCCACGGAGAGATAGGACTCAATTTGTGGTAGTGATATGTTTGCAAATGGGGAATTTGCAGGGGTTAATGTCTCTGTCACTTCATATTTTAGCATATGCATTCAGTTTGCATACTTCATTAGAATCAATATCTGTTTGATTTAGCTATGTTCCCTGTATAACACCTATGTAGCGTGAACCTAACCCTATATTGTTTATAATTGAACTAAATACATTACACCTTTGTGTGAGTAAAGTACTAAAGCCCCTGTGGTTGTGACAGTGTGATGAGAACAAACAATAAATTGTTGAGCTGCTGCTTTGATGTTTATCTGTAAGTTCAAAACATGCAGTGTTTAGGTGTCAGAAACTAGACAGTTTTGTTAGAATAAATCTTTCAAGTACTGGCGGAAACCGGCAGGAGGCAGTGGAAACAGAGCTACAGAACTACAGAAGCATTCATTTAAACTTTATTCTCCTCTTTGTCCCACTCTCAGGAAAATATACTTTATAAAGCTGTTGGATGTATTGCTGAGTTATAGTACAGATGCTGTTCCTTTGACTGCTTCCTGTTCCTTCGTGTGTGCAGTCGTCCTTCAACTCTGCCTAAAATAACTGCTAAAGCCTTTCATTAAGCAAGCTTTGGGAGAGGAATTTCTTTAGTTAGTGTGTTCATATTACATATAAATATTACTTGTGTGTGCATTTAGATCTTTAATGTGCACAACACATATATATTGTATATCTGTCAATAATTAATGGGTCAAGAAGTTCATCTTGTGATGTAAAATAAAATTAAATTAATTTAGTCACAGGTTACATTCTCTGTGTGTCATGGGAAAAAAAGCTCATCAGAATTCTTGAGTTTCTCCTTTACATTTACATTTTACAATCTTCAAATTCATAAATATGATAGCATGAGAAGATGAAGCGAAGCCAATGGTAGAAGACTACTAACGGAGCTCAGACCATGACCCCCCCTCAGGCGGCAGTCTTGGGTTTCCCCTCTGATGCTAACCACTAGTTACTTAATGAAGCTCAAATGAGAATTGCATAAGATAAAGGATGAATCACTGCGCGCGTCACACAGCGCACAGAAGGGCTGTCGAGTTTGAGAGTTTGATAATTTTAGAACGCTCTAGTTAGAAGATGTTGTCTTTTTGACATTCATGGTGCTTAATCACCCCCTTTTTGTTACGTCTGTGAAATTTGCATTTGCTTCCCTTGGAAAACTGGAAGGCAGCTGGAAGGCTGCGAGAGATCCTGGATTAATTAAAGTGAATACTTTCTCAACTCCAAGCTACTGTATTAGAAGAAAGCAGCCTAAATAGGGATTACCATTAAGCTTGTGGATACTTGACCTGGTCGAGCAATATTTTGCTCTATGTCCAAGGCACATTCTGCAAAGAGTGTATGTGCTCATATTTCTGCTTTGGAGCATTAGAGGAAGATATAACTTTTATTTCTGTCCTGTTTATGAACTGTCCTCTTCCTGCTTTGGTCATGTCTCTCTGCAGGTGTAGATCCTTCTCTGCAAATTGACAACAGGATCCAGGCCTCCTCTCAAGCTGTTCTCCCAGGTTCCAAACACAACAAGTCCCGGGCGGCCAACACGCGGGATGAACGCTTCAGATCTGGTAATCATGTGTCCATGCTGCCAGAGAGTTTTAAATGTCTGGTGCTTTTCTTTCATGCAGAAGCTAAACTGTGCTAATGTGTTCTCTTAGATTTGCACACAGAAGCCGTCCAAGCAGCTTTGGCAAAGTACAAAGAGAGGAAGATGCCAATGCCCTCCAAGAGACGATCTGTGCTAGTTCAGTCTTCTATTGAGGCATGCACCCCGCCAGGTGAGACCTCTGTTCCTGTAAACCCACCGTTCACTGAGGCCAGAGTTTATCCTGTGCACACACAGCCTAGGTTTGTGCTCACACCAGGTTGTTTACATGTGGTCCCATGAGCATTGGAGTGTAGGATGCTGACACTCTGTTGTGTCCAGTGATCAAAGCTGATGTTGCCAAGCATTTGTTACTGGAAATAATTGTGCTGTTTGATGAATGTGTCCATTATCTGTGACTATAAAGAACTCAGTTCTCACCGTCGTGTTCCCAGGCAGACCTTCCCACATGAGTTGCATAATGGATGCATAATCAGATTTTTAACATAGTCTCAAAATGTCGACATTTTGCCTGCTTTTATAACAGTTTGTATTGTGTGGGCCAGTTCATTTGAATATTTGTCATTTTACTGCTTCTTTTTGTTGAGCTTTTCAGGGTTCAAGAAACCCTTTTTGTGTTGTTTGCCCAAATATTTCCCAAAGAGAGCATTTCATCTTCCAATCAGTCAGCAAGATTTCTGTGTAAGATTTCATGACCGAAAACGTGCCAATCTCTCAAACACTGCGTTTATAAGAGTTAATTGGTGGGAGGCCTTAGAGCCTCGTGTCTTGGGTAAAGAGAGAGGACACAGCGGTGGAGCGAGTAACCGGATTAAGAGCTCAGACATTGGGGTTTGAACGGGAGAAGGAGGGGGCCTCTTCATGGTTGCTTTCAGTCACTCTGAGTGATCTACTGTAATCTAATGTACTGGGATATGGTGCATAGGTAGGACTGATGCAAACTGGGGCTTTACTACTTTATCGAGGCAGCTATAGGTGTTGGTTTGCACACAGTGGTATGGTTGTGGTTGTAGTTATTTCAACATTTTGCCTAAGATTTGTTTTTAAATGGCAGACTTCATTATATTACATTAGTAAACGTTTATTAGGGGCCATAAATGTACTAAGGCCATTAGTGCAGTTAATATTGGAGTAATATGGAGTAATATTTTGATGAACAGGTGCCGGTATTTTTGGTGTCTGTATTTAACACTCATGCACGCTGATTAACTTTCTCCTTTTCCATCTCTTATCTTGCTAATCTGCAGTGGCTGGTTTACATCTGGTGACACTATGTGTCTGACCACCCCATGTCTGATTGTGAAGAACCAGTAATGTGAGCAAAATCATTTTATACCACCAAACCTGTCATTCAATACAATGTGGCGTGATTGGTTGGTAGAAGCCTAACAAACAACATACAGTAAATGTAGCCACTGTAAAGACCAACAGTTACAATATACACAAAACATTGGTACTCATGCACGGAAAACATGCAAAAACCACTTTTATAATGGCTGACATTAAAGTTCTTCTCCAATGTATTTGTCGGTCGGTCGGCCGGTCAGTCCACCACGTTGCTCCATACTGAAATATTTTTATTAACTATTGGATGGATTGCGATGAAAGTTGGTACATTCATGGTTCCCAGAGGACGAAGCCTGCTGTCTTTGGTGATCCCCTGACGTCTCGTCTAGCGCAAGTTCACATTTCTCCTTTTGACTGAAGTGTCTTGACAACTATTGGATGGATTGCCATACAATTTGCTTGCCCTAGTACAGCCTCTTAGTCTTGCTTTCAGTACTAGTAGACAACTTGATAAGCAGTAAAAGTGATTTACCCTTTGTTCTACATAGATGAGATGAGAACATAGATGTAGAATGAACCTGTTGGCTCCAATCTGTAGGATACCAGTTGTACATAGTCAGTATAGTAATTGTCACTTTCAGGCACCAACCATTATGTTGTTGCTTCAGACAGTCGGATTAAATATTTTCTAAATAAACGTGTCAGTGAAAACCAGCTCAAGCTTTTAACTGCTTTATTAATGTACAGGTCTTTGTTTGCTTGAACACAATAGTTCATTGCTGCTAGAATAACTGAGATATTGGCATATCTGCTACTTTCTCTGTTTATTTTTTGTCCCTCCCTACCTCCAAGTCTTCCATCACTGCCTGTCTTTCTCTGACTCACCCTTCACTATCTATTCTTGTTTTTATCTGTTTATCTATGACTAATACCTCTTTTCTCTTTCAGTTTCTTTCCCATTCTTTCCACCTCTCTATTTCTACTTTGCATTTGTTCTCTGACCCCCTATTTTCCTCTCCCTCTGTATAACTGTGTCAAGGTTACTGAGACAGGGAGAGAGATTGGAGAGAGGCAGAGGAATAACAAAAAGAATCATAAATGCGAGATAACCCCCACGAGTCTGCTGGTTGTAGAGACATTAAATTTTAGCTTGTTATAATCAAACCTCCTCCAGCTTTCCTCTGACAGCCTTTACAAGGCCTTTACTTTGTCACTGATGAATAATGGGGGGAAAGTGTGACCTTTCTTAGTAATTTTGAAAACAGTTGTTTATAACTTGAGTATTTCATTTTCTCAAGTGGATGATACCTAAGCCCATTTTGCCCTTTCATTGCACTCAGTTTTCTGCAGAATACAAATCTCAGACTGGCCTGGCCTTGTGTAACTTCAGTGATCCTGTCAAAGGAACAGACATTTCTGGGAGTTTAGCAGATGAAGTAGAATGTGTTCATTTTGAATGATCCTTACCTTTCTTTGAAGTTGCTCCCGTTTGGGCTATTTTTTGCTGAGACCAACTGCTCACAGTTGCCTCAAGGTAGAGACCGCAAAATCATTACTGACTGGGTTTGAGTTCAAGCCATAATAAATTACGCATATACTACACTTAGCAATGTTATGTATGTATGTATGTATGTATGTATGTATTGTATGAAAGTACAGTATGTATGTAATTTTGCAAATGATTTTGAAGCAGCACTTTCCAACAGGAAAAGCAGAAATACTAGTATCAGTTATCGCATTTTGAGGACTGTATTTCAACATAAAGATTTATAAGTTCTTAACAATACCTACTGTAGACATATACTTTTGTATAGTTTGTACCATAAATATTTCTTCTAAAAGGCTGTCTTAGCTTTATTCCTTTGATTAAGTTTACTGTCTACTTTCAGTGTTTAAAAACACAACCTGCAACCTCCTGTTTTCCCACAGCACCTAATTTTTTTCATTCTCTCGTTATCTACAAGTATGAAACACTCTGCTCTGTCTGTTGTCAAAGTCTATCACACTTTATCGTTCATATATAGTACACATATAGTTGCAGTGGGATGTCTTTATGCCTGTGCGCCTTTGTGTTAGTGTGGCTACTTTAAGGGCAATTAAAAAATCAAACATACTTTACAAGTGAAGCCTTAAGACATTTAAAAACAAGCATTTCTCAGCCTAATAATTTCCATCTCCATCAAAATCATCTGGCCATCCCACTAGCTTATATGTACTCTCACCAGTATGTATAAGTAGATCTAAATCCTGCCGTCTCCATTGCCAGTTTTACCATTTTGTTTTTTTTTCCTGGTGACTTTGTAGACAGCCCCATGTCTTTGTCCGCTGTTGTGACGCTGCCCTGTCTTGACCTGTTAAACACAGACACCTCCTCAGCGTCGGAAGACGAGGGCTCGCTGCGCCGACAGGGACGTCTGGCCACCTCCACGCCCTACCAGGGCCACGGCCACCCAGCCGTTGAGCACTGGTTTAACCGTGTCATCCAGGGTTCGTCCACCTCATCTTCCGCGTCATCCACCTCATCCCACCCGGGAGGGAGATCTGTCACCACCACCAACACCACTGCCCACGCAGCCCTCAACGCCAACGCCGCAGCTACTGCACTGGCCGACCTTATGGCACACACCCAGCTAGGTCAGTGACACACACGCAGTCTCACACGCCATCACATATCGGTTGCCCGATCTGTATGTGTTTGTCCCATTTCGACTGATGCAGGGCGCTCATCCAGTTAGTCCCGAGGTGAATACGTTTGGCTCAACGTTAATCAAACACTCCTTGCCTCCTCACGGTAATCGGAGAAATGTAAAAATGTGTGGTTGTGAGCTGAAGTAGGAAGGAAGGAAACAGTATTGGATGTTTAAAATAATTTCCTGGGTAGAGTATTCTTACTGTTCAAGTGTGCTGGTGGAAGAACCCTGATTTAAGTTTCACTGGGGTAACTGTCCTTTAAGAAGACTGCAGAGACCTGTGCTTAGGTGTATGGTTTTGAATTCCTCCATCTAAATATATACATGAACCATAAAGTCTGCGGACAGATTGTTTTTTACTTTTTCCATTGTCTTACATTTGCTGATATCAGCATACCTTTGATGTATTCTATTATTGCCAGCCAATCAAAATTTTTGTCATCTCAAAGGAGTCCTTAACCTGTATTATGTTGCTCAGCTTCTACAGCTGTAGGTCAATCGCAGACAGACAGCGGTGTCTTACACATCTGCTACAGCCGAGGCCATATCTCCCTCCAGAAGCCCTCAAAAGCCCTTGATGAGGCAAGACAAAAGAACTAGCGACAAGAGTTTTAATTCATGTCTCTCTAATTAGTCATCTGCGTCTGCCATCTTGCTGTCATTCAGTCATGTGAAAAGGACTCACAGCCACTTTCCCGTCAAGGTTTCTCGTTCCACTTTGCCATGCGAGTGTCACAAGCTAGTTAATGAGATTCAGTGGATTTATCTTTATCCGTCTCTCCGCAGCCGCAAAGTGAGATGGTGTCTTGCTCGTGTGTGTGTGTGTGTGTGTGTGTGTGTTCATGTGTGTGTGGATGTGGTGCTGGCAGAATGATATCCTAATAGGATGGAGCTGTCTGATTTCTGTTCAGCTTGTCTCCCCTCAAGGTTGCTGTCATAAAGTAGCAACAGGGACTGGTGCTGAATGGAGCTGTAAATAAATATCCCATATTATCCCGTTCTGCACCCCTTGGCCCCCCGATTCTGTCTGTCATTCACTTAGCATAGACAATGACTAGCAGGCTATCATACATGAGCAACATTTTAGGGATGATAAACATGACCTTTGGTTTTGAAATCAGACATTTGTGTTTACAGTATGTGTAGTTAATGCAGTACATGTAGACTTCATATAGTGCTTTGGAGAGGAACCTCATCTCTCTGGGTGCAGTTCTCCATAACCATGATTTACAGTAAAATCTAATGCAATCCTATACAACAGCTCAGCCATACATTCGACCTTTGCAACCTTACCTTTGTAGTTGGCATTGTATTGAGAGGTTTTTCTAAGGTTTGCTTACCCCATTAACAAACACGAGGGAATGAGGGGAAGAATATTAGAAAATCATTTAAATATAATGAAGTCCAGTACAACACCACCGCTAACTATGACTTCAAAAATAAACATTATATTTGAATTAACACCTCTGACAGTCAACAAAAACTGAACATTGTAATCTCCCAAAATGTAGAATTTGTGGCAGATATGTTGTATACTGATATGTATACTGGATTGCTTTCAGTTGTATAGGTGTACCTAATAAAGTGGGTATGGAGTGTATAGCGCAGTAGCACACTTGTGATATACAAATATGTTTGATTTAATAATCTTAGTTACCTCAAAATAATATAATACCTTTATTTTCCCATGTAGCATTGTCAGGTGATTTGGTTACTGATTTGGTTTACGGAAGTCTTAGCATTGTGTTATTAACTGATCAGGGAAACGTCATCGTGAGGAATCCTTTTTATATTCAAGCACAGAAAGGGGGGACAAATGGAGGCTTTCGCAATGTCCTCAGACTTGCCTGCTGATCATGCTACACAGGATCTTGTTCTCTCTGGATACACCGCTCGCTGTGGGGACGTCTGTCCTGAATAGAAACATTCATTGATTATCAGGGCAGGTGGTTAAAATGGAGGTAAAATGTGAAATCTCCACTGTCCACTTGCAGATGACAAAAAAGGCTTTTAGCCTCTCAATCAATTTCCTAAGCTGTCAGATTAGTTTGTTTGCACGCTCATGCAGTAATAGTTTCATTTAGTAACGATAGCCCAAAGTAGGCCTGGCGTTTGACCTTTTAACCCCCGACACCCCACTCATCACAGATAACCACTCAGCGCCCCCCGATGTGACGGGGCTGTCGGAGCGCTCCTCGCTTCATGCGGAGCCGCCCCAGGTGGCCTCAGTGCGAGGCGTTTCCCGTGGCTACAACCACCACACCAGCGTCATGGAGACTGCAGATGGTGAGTTTCCTGCTCGCGCACGCGCGTGCACACGCACGCACGCACATGCACACACAAAAACAGTCGCCTCCCTTTCCCTTTCTCCCCTGCTGTCTGTCCCTCTGTCTTCTCCTTAGTCAGTCTGCCTGTCAGACTGGACAAGCTGCTGACTGACCCTCTTGTGTTGCCATGGTAACACTGCACCTCTCCAACTCCCCCCAAAAAACACCTTGCTTCTACCTTAATGCTTGATATGTCATTGACACTAATAAAAACACAATTGATAATTATTTACACAGGAAGATTGTTTCTTTTTGAGTCCTAAAAAAGAAAAGAAAATGATTTGAGGGTTGTAAACCAAATTATAAGGGGTGATTCTTCGTGCTTAGTTCTTGTCATGTTGTTAGTGAATCAGTGCATAAAATTAACAGCCTCCAAACATCATTCATCATTCAAACCACACAGTCTAGTATGCACCCAATATTGCCAGCAGTGTCCAGATGGGCCATCACAGATATTGACAATTAAATGCTGTGCAGTGTAGAGATGAGTAACCGGTAAAATCATACCAACAGAATGTGTCATTACAATACATGAAATAACAATTTAACTGGTAATTGTGTCAATTTGTTTCAGGATTTTTTTAATATCACGTGACTTTACCAGTGATCTACCTTTGGGTGTAAATATAGATGTCTTTACAGTATATGCACCCAGTTTATTGTCTACAGAGAGCAGTCATAGATGATCTGGTCGACCAGTCTGTAAAAGTAGCACCGATGTGTTCCTGTCACCCTTCCATATTCATTCTTTTAACATCAGAACTGAAATGCTGCTTTGAATTAATGTCCAATTTGTGTTAAAAAGCTAGCAGCCATAAAACTGGAACATAGCTTCAGAGCTTTTACCTTCCTGCCATCCGTCCTCTGTCATTAAGAATGTGTGTGTTGTCTGGGTTGTCACTGCTAATAAATTCTGGGCCAACCTGGCTGACACATAAAGAGAAAGGGATTTGTTAAATCTATGGATTTTAAAAAGATCTTTAAAAGATTTGTATCCCTTCTGTTTGGCTGTCTGGTGTTCAAGATGCTTCAAACCTCCACTTCCTATACAAGTTTTCCCACATGGGTCATTAAAAAAAAAAAAGACAGAAACAACAAAAAATGCTATCTTTGTTGTTATGGTACAACAGTCTGTGTCTGAGTGCTTCTCGCAGCTTACTCTCACACCTACGTCTGGCTGCTGGTAGATTTCTCTATCACACATTCACACACACACAAAGTTAGCAGGACTGTTTCATTGACATCCCGATGTGTCTCTCCTCCAGGCTGTGAATGGAGAGGTGAAGGATCCCTCAGTTTAATGGATGGTATTTATAACTGTTCCTCTAACTCTTTTGGCAGTCGGCTATATGTGCACTCTGCTGCGTTTGCATTTGTGTTTGTGTGTGTTTCTGCCTTAGCCTCGCACTGTGTGTAAAAATATATGCAAAGCTACAATGAATTCAGTCGTTAGATTCTTGTGTGTGTGTGTGTGTTTGTATAACTGAGTGCAGTTGCAAAGGCTTTAAGCAATGTCTAACCTAAATGCTCTTCAAATTGATCATGTTGAAGCAGATTGTGTGAAAAGGCCTTTTCCATGACAGTTGTAACTGTTAATTTGGGGTTGTGAATAATTAGCATGTTGACGTTTTGGTTTCTTCGCTCACACTGAGACACTCAGACTTGTTAGTTTATGTCTCTCACTACATTCTGTGATGTGAGCTTGTTAGCCTATAGCCACGCAGCTGGTTCTTTGATGGCAGCTGTCTAGCACTGTTGCCATTTTGATAACTACCCGTAGTCGGGTGTAAAAAACATGCCACACAGTAACTTGGGTTCCATCTGTACTCAGATACTGATGCTGTATGTGTTGGTTTCTTGATGGGGCATGCATAATGTGGTGCATTTTTGTCAACAAGTCCCATGAAAAGACCTAAACCAGCAATAAATTAATCCTTCTAAGTATTGTCTGTGTATCCAAAGCCTAATATAGCTTATTCCTCTGTGTCTTTGAGCTCTATTGTTGTCCGAAAACTTTTACAAACACAACAATAAGCCACACTGCTGCACTGAGTGACATTTTCCTTCATTGTGATAAAAACGGTCCCTGTAGTTTATTTTGAGTCAGTTCTGTCCTGTTGCCATAAATACTCGCTAGAGCACCAAATGTGTATTAATCCCCCACTAAAAAATATTCCCCAACAAATGCAATGTTTCCTCTGATTTGAGTAATGTTTGATTAAAAACTACAATGCCCTGCTGTTTTAGGAAATTCTTAAAATTAAACTATGTTGTGAATTACAGTAGGAACAAATGAGCATGGGGCTGGGAGCCACAGACAGGATAGGAATGTCAAAAGTGTTAAGAGATGGACTAACGTATTGTTGGTTTTGGTCTTTCCATGGGATTTGTTAACAATAAGAAAAATGTAGAATAAGGCCAATATTGTTCTTTATCCACATCTTTTTTTGTGGTCTTAATTTGCTGGTAAATGCAATTCTGTTTACTGTATATACATATATATATGTATATCTACTTTGAAGACCTGGTGTGGCATTTTCCCCAAAAAATAAACTAGAGCCAGTGTTTGCTACAGTAATTAAATGTTGTTGATGGATAAATTATGAAATCACGAAAACGTTAATTATGGTCATAATCACAGGCGGCTCGTGGTTGGCTGTGATATTAATGAGCATGCCTCTTGAGTGGGTGGGGTTCAGGGCCCTCAGATGTTGTCCTGTGTGTCTGGGGCTTTCTAATTGGCCCATCAGGTGCAGCGCTGACCCCCACACGTCTACTCCCAGTACATCTGTCCCTATACGAGGAGGCAGAGTCTGTGTGAGCCCGGCTTATTATAGTAAGATAGGTCAGGCAAGCTGCGTGCAGCTGTGGCCCCTTGTCTCCTGTGGCTGTCTGGAATGTCTGACACAGACCACCCCTCCCAAACCAAGTATGAATTCATATGGAGGAAATGATGTCCGATGATGATTATAGTCTGCACATACGCATGTCCAAAATGTGAGGGAAATCAAACTGGACACGTCGCCTCTTCTCTCATTCTTAGTCTGTTGTTTCTAACCTGTCCAGCTCCTTCATTCATGTTCTTATGTCTTTACAAAGGTCCATGTCTCTACGAATATGTTTTTTTGAGTATTGTATTTATGTCCTGGTTCAGCAATTTCAACATACATTTCAAATGACTTACATATATTTTGACTATATTGACTAGATTTTAGCCTCCCACAATTATGAGCGTATGTGAAACAGACACCTTTTGAGACGCCTCATGAATCACTTACTGCAGGGAGGACATCTTTGTTGCTAGGCAGCAGGCGAGGAGGCTCCTCATTTTCTGATTAATTTAGCCTGTGAGGTGATTCTAGAGAATATCTCGACTGAAAGACTGTAAACTTTGACCTCCAGGTGACTGTAGAGGACCTCGAGGTCCACTGTTTTCTTGTCTTACTACAATGTGAGTGACGGCTGATTGTCCTGTAGGTCTCATTAAAACACCACACTGACCTTTTCCCTTTTCTTTTCTTATCTGTCCTCCCATCATCCGTCCCCTTCTTCTTACTTCATCAATCTGTCAATCAATCTGTCTACATATGTGTTTCTGCTCCATTACATCTGGCTCCACCCCACATATTCTTCCTTTCCATGTCTGTGTTTCTCTCCATATCCTTGTCTTGCCATGTTTATTTCCCCCGACCCTTTTTCTTTTCATCCCCTCCAATCTCATTGTGTAGGTGTTCCAGTCAACAGTCGCGTCTCCTCCAAAATCCAGCAGCTTCTCAACACCCTGAAGAGACCGAAGAGACCTCCCTTGCGAGAGTTCTTTGTCGACGACTTTGAGGAGCTTTTGGATGGTAAGCTGGCCTGAAAGTAATTACATTGCTTCAATTAAATCAATAAATCATGAAAAAGCATCCCTCTTTCTGTGGTGTGATCAGCATACTGATCAGAGACTTCAGTTAAAAGCTGTATTTGATACAAACACATTGACAAGATTTTGTCAAATTGTTTTGTAGCTTTCAGAGGAGTTTTCAAGCTTCAGTATTGGTTAATTATCAAATTCTTGTTGCAGCAGAGATAAAAATGTCACACTGACCTTACCACGCCTTACAAATAAACAGTCATGGTACACTTTTAGATCAGTGGTTGTTATTTTGTCTCTTGGTGGAGCTGAGACCAACCACCAGGTGTGTAAGGGAGGGGTTAGGGAATACTGTGTACAGAAACACACACACACACACACACACACACACACACAGTGGACCAGCCCTGTCTAACCATTTCCTCCATTCCAACCAGCCCAATGTGGCTTTTGGGTGGTACTCTGTCAGGCTGAATAAACACTATGAAAATGAATAAGCGGCAGGAATATTAATACATCAGCAGGTAATTTTAAAGCCTCCCTGACTTTGGCACAGAAAATGTGGCATAGCATGCCTCGGTGGTCTGCTTGGTGTGAGCAGAAAAACACACAGAGCTGAAATGGCAGCAGGCTGAACACTGTCTGTTCCAGATAGAGGTGGTTTTGCCAGTTTACCTGTTGTGAGGGGAGAATAGTGATGGAGAGATGGAAGTCAGTCAAGTAGGGTTGCTTAAAGGAAGTGAGCGATGAAGAAAGAAACATGTGCCTTTCAATGAGCTGTAGCTCCAAGTTTCTCAAGAATTGCTATTTGAGGAAACTAAAACTGATAAGGCCAGAACAACGCTTCCATCACTCCCATCTCACTGCCTTTCAATCCCAACACTCCTTTTATTACCCTGCCTTCCTTTAAGAGAGTTGCATACTTCACAAATCTACAAGTTCTTTGCAATTCACTCAACCAAACACAGACTTATAGAGCTTCTTTCCCCAATAGCTCGGAATGCACCAGTACACTAGGAGCTAGTTATGCTTTGTTGCTCGAAATACCCATTGAACCACCCTCACTGATGCCCCATTTTCTTCCCCATGTATTTAGTCCAGCAGCCAGATCCCAACCAGCCAAAGCCTGAAGGCCAGCAGATGAGTCCCCTGGAAGGAGAGCCTCTCGGGGTGGCCAACAAGTGGCCTCCCTCCTTGCCAGCAGCCTTACAACGGTGGGGCACCACTCAGCCCAAGAGTCCCTGTCTGACTGGCCTCGACAATGCTGGCAAGCCTGTCTACACACTCACTTATGGTAGGCATCAACCTGTTGATGATTGGCCCAGAGTTTACAATGGAGATGGAAAACAATATCATCTCTTTTCTTGCATTATTTGTGCATTTCTCTGTACAAATAATGGACAAGGAAGTGTCTGTCTGTCTCTGCACACCTTATTTTGTAATCTGCTGTTATTCTCTCATTGTGTTTGTATGTTGATTTGCAAGACTGGGGTTGTTAAATCAAATGAAATATCTGACACTGTTTATTCACCTCTGTAGGTAAACTATGGACTCGCAGTCAGAAACTGGCCTATACTCTTCTTAACAAGCTGAGCACCAGAAATGAGCCTTTGCTCATGCCTGGAGACAGAGTAAGTTATGAGATAAAACCGTGTTCAATGGTGGTCAGTTGTATGTTACATTTGTTGTTGCATTTAAAGCATTTGACTGAGGCTTTTAAAACAATATTCAGCAAATACAACAGTAGAATAAACTCAATTTCCTCAACCACCAGTATTAGCAAAGACCAACAGTTAAAGATGCAAAGTCTGGAGCCATAGTACCAAGACTGTATTTTTCTGAAAATGAAGTAGTGTTGAAAATGAAATGGGGGCAAAAAGAGCTAAGAAGAAAAATTGATGGCTAGTCCTTGTACCTAAACTAAGAACATATTATTATCAAGTCACACCTCTTTAAATCTTGATATTTCTGATTGTTGCCTTACAGAAGGCTACATTTCAGTACTGTCTTTACAAATACAATCTTACTGCCTCATCACTTGTGAGGGGAAGCAAATGTTTGCTTTCAGATCTTGATACGTGCTGCACACCATGCCCCTTGTCTTCCATACATCTGTAACATATCACACCGTGACATATCGTGTCTGTGAAACACCTGTAGGTTGCGCTTGTTTTTCCCAACAACGATCCAGTGATGTTCATGGTGGCATTCTACGGCTGTCTCATGGCAGAGCTGGTACCTGTGCCTATCGAAGTGCCGCTGACCAGAAAGGTAAAGGCAAATACAAAACACAATCTTCTGGCAATGTATGGACATTTTAAATATGTGCTGCTCTACGTAACCCGTGAAGAGCAGTAGTGACCCCTGCTGGACATTTGACCCCCTAAATGAAGGACAGACAAGATATGTACAGTTGTTTCAATGTAGATATTTATGATTAGTACCAATATCCCAGAATATCTGTTTGTACCAAAGAACATCTAGCTTCTTGGTAATGTGTTCCATGATTACAACTGCAGTAGCAGCATTATCTTTTAAATGTTCTTATTACAGTGTTGTTATGCATTGCACTTTTTGCAGCACATCCATCAGCTCAAACTGAACCAAATTCATCACATTAGTTACACAGGCTGAATATTAATGCCTGTTCTTGGTTGCCTTTTATAAGCATGCTGTTGGCAAACGCTGTGCTGTAATTAATGAGATTTGAGTGAGGTGAAATTATGTGTAATTCCAGTCAAAATATTAGATCACAGGCCAACTGTTCTCGGGAGTCAGAAACGCATTCGCTCGCACTGCGAACATTTTTCCTCTTTCTATCCCTCCTTCTTTTTCTATCCCCTTTTTCTTCCTCTCTTTTTTTCCTCCCACCCAGTATCTCCCTCATTTTTTTGCTTTTCTGCGCAGTATGATTTGCTCAGCACGAGTCTTGCTGTAAGCTAATTTGCACAGTCAATCAAATATGAGTGAGTGTGTGTCAGATCTTGGGCTTTATTCTTGTACGATTGGGCTTTGATGCTCAGCAGTAGAGTTTTTAATAGTGATGGGCCGTCACTCTGCTTTCTTACCTGCTGCGGCTTTGATGTACGATGCTCTGAGGTTTCTTCTTCGTCCTTCATTCTCTCCCTGTTACAATTCCCACATTCCCTCAGAGCATCTTTTCTCAAAGCTTTTATGTTCTGAATTGTATTTTTCTTGATAGGTGATAGTTGTGCGGCATATAGTGTTTGCCAAAGTTTGCCAGTGTGAACTTCAGTTTTTCATCCTCTTTGGTCTCCCAGGATGCAGGAAGTCAACAGATTGGCTTTCTGTTGGGCAGTTGTGGCGTCACGTTGGCACTGACCACTGATGCTTGTCAGAAAGGCTTGCCCAAAGCACAAACGGGGGAGGTAGCCACTTTCAAAGGTACAGCCTATTGTATTTTCATTTTGTGACCGTATGTCTGTATGGTTTCATTTGGTTTGAACTGACTTCATGTCTCCGTCTCTGCAGGCTGGCCGCGGTTGCTGTGGTTTGTGACAGATGGAAAACATGTTGTGAAGCCTCCGAAAGACTGGCATCCTCCAGTACGGGAAGCCAGTAATGACATAGCCTATATAGAGGTAAGAGTAGTTTCATTGCTGTTACCAATAAAACAATGATAGTTATATTTTCATTAATATTTTATGTATTTTTTATAATTTTGAGCTAAAAATCAATAGGCACTATACTCTTCAATATAATCTATGTCTCATTTTTCAGAATGGAACTGTTCACATGTTTTTCTATGATTCTTACATTCAGTATAAAACCAGCAAGGAAGGAAGCACCATGGGAATCACAGTGTCCCATTCAGCCATGCTGGCTCACTGTCACGCTCTCACACAGGCCTGCGGCTACGCTGAAGGTGAGGACGCCACTCTGCATTTGCTTCTCGGTGACCCAAACTCTCATTAATTCATTCTTCTGACATGGAAGAAAAGCATCCAGTTAGTGGTGTTGGCGTGTGCTAAAGAGAGAAAGAGAGGAAGAAACAAACTAGCTTTAGTAATGATAAAAATGTAAGAATATGCAAAAACCATGTATACACTGGGCTTTACTTTTTGGAATACCTGTGCTGTTTTTTTTCTTATTTACTGTATACTGCAAGTTAGATATCGAAGAGCATATTCATGTAATAAAGCTATTTTCTAATCTTTAATGAACTTCCCCTTCACATGGGAGAAGTTTGCCCTCAGGGCTTTCTACCCGAAAGCCTGTTCGGCCGAAAAGCCTTACTACTTGGTTAGGTTTAGGCACCAAAACTACTTGGTTCTGTTTAGGATAAAAGAAAGACAGAAAGCCTTTCTTCCAGAAAGCCCTGGAGGCAAACTTCTTTCACGTGCTCATGTTGCTCACAGATCCTATCAGAGTGTAATTACAGTCTAGATTGATAAATGCAGCTGCTCAGCTGGTTGTGTTTCTTTCTGTCAGACCTGGGTCAGGTCTGCTTAAAAGGAATGAGAACGTAACTCCTCCAGTGTCCCAGTTTTGCTCTAAATAACTCCAAACTGCACCAGCAGCCCCTAGAGACTCTCCAGGTCTGTTTCTGAAATGTAGTTTGGTGCTTCAATCAATCCAATACTGCTACAATCAGGATTTACTCATTATTATAGAGCTTGTTTTGTGTTAAACGTAACAAGTGTGTGATTGCTGTAGGGAAGAATAGGAATGTTAGATTAAATGCCTCAAACCCTAATCTTGGCAAAAATCTCCTTTTTGATTTGCAGCTGAGACCATAACCAACGTCCTGGACTTCAAGAGAGAAGCAGGATTATGGCATGGTGTTCTTACTGTGAGTGGTCTTGGTCCTCTGATAAAGCTAATAGGAGGGTTATATAATTTGAAATAAAAGATGCTCTGTTTGCTGATAAAAAGTCTGATTTATCTGAGTTCTTCCCTATGAGGGCTTTATCCGTATGTATATGCATTCAACCTAATGAAGTCCTGATGGTCTCATAACTCAAGAGTTTGAAACCTGTAAAAAATATTCTCTTTCTTATAACACATACTCAACCCTGCTTTGATTAACTGGTTTCAAACATGCCGTGGAATTTACATACAGCTATTATATGACCTACTGTTGCATGTTTAAATTCCTAAAATGACACAGCAGGAGACCAAACATTATTTATTTATACTCTTAGCAGTAAGTGATAAGATCTTGTCACGACTCGGACCTTGTGTACACTGACATCATGTAGGAATGATACACTTCGGACATATTTTTTGTCCTTATGTGAGGCTTGTCTATTCTTGTGGCAGAGTGTCATGAATCGGATGCACGTGATCAGCATTCCTTACTCCCTGATGAAAGTCAACCCCCTGTCCTGGATACAGAAGGTTCACACATACAAAGGTGAGGAGCAATCCATCTTGACATTTTGTCACTTTTCACCGTTACTCTGCTTGCTGCATCTCAGCTCGATGAAGCGGGATAATCCAACCTAATTTAAATTTTTGTTGCTATTTAGTATGGAAAATTCTAGTGCTTATTATAGTCCATTGTTTCATACTTACAAAGTAGCTTGCTTGATGACGATGATGATGGTGTAATGATAGTTTACCCAGCATTTTGTTATTGTTTGTCATGTATGTAAGCATGTAAGAAGAAGATTGGCTTCTGTTGCTCGTAACAGTTGTGACTCTCACTGCACATTTGACAGGGGTGGATGGATTAAAGCAATAGTTTGTTGGACTCATTGATTTCTAGTTAAATCGTATTAGCCCTGTGGAGGTCGAGGACAGGAGGCCTGCTGCGCTGAATAAAATTCATCTGCTCTCTGGTCCAAGCTTTGCTGAGTCACCTGTTGGCGACTGAGTCAGACCGTGCCGCTATTTGCTGTCAGATTTTGTGATCTGTGATTGGCTGTCAAGATGGATGACAGAGGTGTTGTTTGGGTGATTTTATTGTGAGCCTGTCTCGTTGTCTTTGTGTACCCTGCACAGCGCGGGTTGCAGTGGTTAAGTCGAGGGACATGCACTGGTCTCTGCTGGCCCAGAGAGACCAGAGAGACATCAGCCTGAGCTCACTGCGCATGCTCATTGTAGCCGACGGCGCTAACCCATGTGAGTCCACCTGCAGATTCTCATTTAATAAAATAACCTTATAAACACCCTGAAGCCACAAGATATTATCATTGATTTGTTCTGTTTCTGTTTGCTCGTATATCTGTTTGACTGGCTCTGTGTGTGTGTGTGTGTGTGTTACCACAGGGTCGATATCTTCCTGCGACGCCTTCCTCAACGTGTTTCAGGCACGTGGGCTGCGACCTGAGGTGATCTGTCCATGTGCAAGCTCTTCAGAAGCCATGACTGTCGCCATCCGCAGGTGAGCTGCCATTACTGCACCTTATAAGAACAAAAGCGACCTGCCTCCACTTTGCATTACTGTGCTATTACGGTATCTCACACTGCGTTTGCATCCTGCAGGGAGAGGAGAGAGATGTGTGCCTCTTTAACACAGAGGGGAACTGTAGGATTTTCCAGCTTTCTGCTGATAACGGGGGCTCAGTCATGGAGAAGTATTAGGATGACAGACCGACTAAAAACACATGCTTCAAATAGGCAAACTGGCTCTAATTTTAAAATGAGAAATGCCTTTTTTGTGAACAAGAGCCTGTGTCTCACAGATTCACATGCTCGTCGTTTTCTACCAAAACCATATCTGTCTCTTTTTAAGGTGTCAGTACTGCTGCAATAAAGACAATGTACTAAGGCAGTGAATGATTCAGTCTGCTATTTAAAAAAATAAGCTCTAAGATAGAACTTGCCTCATAGCCATACAAACTGTGAGTTGCACATTTGTATATTTTGTCATGAAAGACAGAGCAAATCAAGAGGAATCGGTGACAATGTTGGTTTCTGACAAATGTGGATGCCTTCACCTGAAAGTGTGTGTCACTGTGTTCACTAATAACGAGTGTAATTACAATAATGTCTATGTCCTGCAGACCTCCAGAAATGGGTGTTCCTCCTCCTGGGAAGGCGGTGCTGTCAATGGGTGGGCTGAGCCACAGCGTGATCCGTGTGGACACAGAGGAGAAACTCTCTGTCCTTACAGTGCAGGATGTGGGACAGGTCATGCCTGGAGGTACAGTACACTGCGCTGCTTATTAACATTCTGCTGCTGTTAACGAGTAAAATGCTGAAGATAATGAAAGAAATTTCATAGTGACACCACCATGTGTCCCCCAGAGACCGGAGGATCAGATTTTGAAGGATATTGTTGAAAAGAAAAACTAAGTGTTCTTCCTTCCACTATGGATACGTTGACCTTGAAATATTCAGTAATAATGCTTAAACTATCTTATTCAATGGCATCTGTTGATGTTGAGGTTTCAAGCTTTTTATGACATTAGGCAGTTTAAAAACAGAATTATTGAGCTCTTTGTTGACAATAATAAAACAATTCATGCAATTTAATAAAAAAATAAAAAATGTTTTGCCAGAATAAACTGACTAATAACCAACTTTTAATTTTCTAGGAATCTGTAAACCAATTTTCACATCTGCTTTCAAGGATATTTCATTGTTCTGATGTCCCACCCTCATGTCATCATTGTGTGTCTCCAGCTGTGGTTTGTGTGGTGCGGGTGGAGGGGACACCCTATCTCTGTCAGACAGACGAGGTTGGAGAGATCTGCGTGAGCTCAGGTAGCACGGGTGTAGCTTACTACGGCCTCCCGGGGATGACCAAGAACATCTTTGAGGTTAGTGTCTTATATCTGGAACTGTTCAGGTGTGACACAGTCTGCTGTTCATTACTTTAAATACTGTATTTATAAATGTTTATTATCAGTAAACTTAATATATCAACCATACCCCTGTTTATTTATAGAACTGCTGCTGGATAAAACCTTGTTGTGGAAATATGTAATTTCTATCTTGGTGATAAAGGCTGAAGAAAGGCTTCAGTCCAAATTTTACAAAATTTGTCCACACACGAATGAAGTGGCACTCCGTGATAGCACTCAATTTAAACCCTTTCTCAAGGATAGTGGGTAAATTTAATTAATTGTTCACCTTAAAGGGAATTTTCAAAATAATGTCTAAAGCTAAGCTAAAACTCTGAAATGCCCACTTCCAGAATCCAGAGTGCAAAGGCTTATTTTAGTTATTTTTAGACTAAGGGTTATTTTAAGTAGAGGCAATGAACACTTTTTGTCCTTCATGCATGAATGTATGTTTTGTCTTGTTACAGACCATCCCAGTAACATCATCTGGGATTCCCATCAGTGACAGACCCTTCACCAGGACCTCACTGCTGGGTTTTGTGGGACCAGTAAGTTCCACCTCATTGACATGCAGTCGTTTAACCTTACTTTACTTTGATGTCTGTCTGATAGCATTAAGATAGTCCTGTTTTAAACATGTGAGTTCACATAGACCTTATAATTGTGGTTTTGGCAGCACATGCTACATACGGACATATCTGCTTAAACGTAACATAGTCTCAATTTGTCATAAATCATCAGTCTGCGATATTCAGTGTCATATCCTTTTGATTTTCTCAATTTTACTCCAGCTGCCCCTTTTTCAGTTCACGTAAATCACAAAAACTAACCTTTAGGATTGTCTATCTAGCCATGCAGATAGTTTCAGGTTTATGTGCTTAGGGTTAGAGAAATA
Source organism: Coreoperca whiteheadi (assembly GCA_011952105.1). Taxonomy (NCBI): domain Eukaryota; kingdom Metazoa; phylum Chordata; class Actinopteri; order Centrarchiformes; family Sinipercidae; genus Coreoperca; species Coreoperca whiteheadi. Next base: position 16,664,640 of record CM022488.1, read on the forward strand.
TTATGCCTCTCAGGCTTCTGCTGGAAAATGGAATTTCATTAAAGCCAAAACAATTTGAGAAAAATTCTACTGCAGTGTGTCTTTCCAGAAACAGTATCACTCCTGGAATAGACCCTGTGAAAACTGTCCACAGAGAGAGTATCTGAAGTATGTACTGTAGTTCCAATGAAAACTGTTGAAACTAAACTGCCCTTAGTTGTTAGTTTAACTGTCACGTTTTTACACTTTAAAATCCGTGAAGGAGAGAATCATATTTTATACAGCCGACCTGAGATGAGATCTGTTGCAAGCTAATTCACCCAGGGCCAGACCACAATGAGTGAAGCGGAAATTTGGTGATGAGTTTGCAAACTAATCATCGGTTGACAAATGGTGATGGTTTTTATTCCTCAGCTGAAAGCAGAGTTATTTTTCCTTAAATGGACATCACAGCTCAATATATAATATAATAATAATAATAATAATGAGAAGAAGAAGAATAACTTTATTAATCCCTTTCGGGACATTCATTTTTTTCTACTGTTTTATCGACATAGGCCCGAAATACAAACAGAGGTTGATGGTAGTTTGCAAGCCCAAACTTTTTCAGGTCTTCAGTTTCTAATGTACTGTTACCTCATGTGCTAGTTGCACACTGTACTTTAGGGTGGGGAAATGTCAAGATCTACCCATCTAATGGTATGCGCTTTGTGTTTCCCAACAGGACAGCCTTGTGTTTGTTGTGGGGAAGATGGAAGGACTGATGGTGGTCAGTGCACGAAGACACAATGCTGATGACGTGGTTGCCACGGCACTGGCAGTGGAGCCCATGAAGTTTGTGTACAGGGGGAGGTAACAGAGGCAGCAGCCAAAAAATCATTTTAAAACTTTCCACTTCTCTACATATCTGTTATCTCTCATTGAGTCTGTCTTATTGGCACTGTTTTCTAACTCTATACTGACAGTGAAACAGGACACCAGCGACTGAGCAGTTTGATTGGATGTGTACAGTCCAGCTGTAACAGTGTTTTTTATGTTGTGTGTTCCAGGATAGCAGTGTTTTCTGTGTCCGTGCTGCACGATGAGAGGATCGTTGTTGTAGCAGAGCAGAGGCCAGACGCCTCGGAGGAAGACAGCTTCCAGTGGATGAGCCGCGTCCTTCAGGTTCTCACAGTGCTCTGTCTTTTCCACATCTTCTCATTTAGTCACATCTAACTGGAGGACTAGTTCTGTGGTTTTGCATGTTTTATTTTGGTAACTACAAAATGTTTACTTAGTTAATATTACTCCTTACTTACTGTTATACAGAATGTCGTATGGTTTATATTTTCTACCTTCCAGGAAATCATTGGTTTCAGTACATGTCAGGTCCACATGAAATCCAACTTGCAGAACCTTCAAACCTCCTTGAGATAATTTATTACAGGGAATAATTCTCAAATCTGGGATGTTGAAGCATCCTTGAATCCAATTTTCTTGAATGCAATAAGGCTTGGCTGACTTTGTATCCTCAAGCTTCGTATCAACAGCATCCTTTACCACCTTTCTTAATGTATTCTTTGGAAACTTGTCATTAGAATGAAGTATTCAAGGTTTGTAGTTAATGTGGGCCACTGTTATGGTCCCACTCAAAGCTGAAAAAATGTCAACATTTTTGTCTTAATTTGGTTTATTTTCTTATCGACATATGCAAATAAAAGTGATTAATATAAAAACAAGAATAATTGCAAGAGAAAACATCCCCTAGGGTGATTACTGAAACTAAAACGGGACTGCTAAAAACACAAAGCTCACTTTTTTAATACTGTAAAATTAGAATAACTTCGTCTGAATTACCTGACAGCTTTGCTGATCTCTAGTTCTCAGTTTTTGCATATATTACCGTTCTGTTTCTAGGCCATAGACAGCATCCATCAGGTCGGGGTGTACTGCCTGGCCCTGGTGCCTGCCAACACGCTTCCTAAGGCTCCCCTGGGTGGCATCCATATATCTGAGACCAAACAGCGCTTCCTGGAGGGCGCCTTGCACCCCTGCAACGTCCTCATGTGCCCTCATACATGTGTCACAAACCTGCCCAAGCCGAGACAAAAACAGCCAGGTAGACCACCAGATTTTCCCAGTACGGGTCAAGTTTAGAGACAAATGTAGCAGGAAGACTCGTTTTCCTAATTTCTTCGTTTTTTTGTGTTGCTGTGTTTATTTGTTATATCGATATTGACATGTGTGATGACGTTGATGAATGTTGTTGTGCTGAACAGAGGTCGGTCCTGCTTCTATGATAGTGGGCAACCTGGTGGCAGGAAAGAGGATAGCACAGGCCTGTGGGAGAGACGTGGCCCAGCTAGAGGACAATGACCAGGCACGTAAGGTAGATAGTCATCCTCATTTCACCCACTCATCAACTCCACACATACGCTGCATTCACAGGTAAGGATCTGAAAAACATACAGCTGATGGGGAGGACATTGTTTACATATACTGTATGTACCCCATCACATCACGTCATTCCTTCATTACAACCCACCCTGTGCCACCATGATCCATTAATTCACCATTTTTTGTATCAGTGTGTGTAAGACATTGCTGTGTGTTACTCTCATTTCTCTTTAGTTAAACTTGTGTGTCTCTCCCCTCTGTAGTTTCTGTACATACAAGACGTGCTGCAATGGAGAGCTCAGGCCACTCCAGACCATCCTCTGTTCCTTGTTCTCAATGCTAAGGTACTGCCTTTTTTTCATGGTATATAGACTTTAGTTTTGTGATAGCAATTTATATTCTGCTATAGGTAATTTCCTGGAAATTCAGTTGAGAAACTCTTTTAAAATAAAATAATTAGATAGTTATGTCTGTTTCTGGTTAATTCAGTTAATTTAATTCCTTGATAAATCAAGGTACTTCATTACATTGATGCAAAAATCCTGTTAACTGCAATTTCCTAAAAAAGAAAAAGAAGTTGTTTTACTCATCGGTTTGCGACATAGATATTAAAGTGAAGCCTTGATAGAAACTTCTATGGATCATAAGGATGACGAAGGCTTGCCATTGTCCTTAATCTTGTAACTTTTATATCTGTTAAAATAGCCAGGCAGATGAATGTAACTGTTCTTATCGTTTTCTGTTCAGGGCACAGTGGCTAGCACAGCTTCCTGTCTGCAGCTGCACAAGCGAGCAGAGCGGGTGGCTGCAGCTCTGATGGGACGCCTCAACACTGGAGACCACGTAGCACTCGTCTACCCGCCAGGTAAGAGATGCTACTGCTACTGTGCTACTTGTCCTTTCAGCTCTGTCCTTTAGTGTCACAGCCACATCTTCTCTCTCCCGTTCTCCAGTGTTTAAGTCTGTCTATTAATCATAATCACACACCAGAAGGCTCTCAATACAGTTCTCAATATTATTGTAAAGCTCATTTTATTGTTATTCCATTGTTCAGTCATTTCATCAGCTACAAGGTGAATATAAATATTTACGTGCAGGAATCGACCTGATTGCCACCTTCTATGGCTGCCTGTACGCTGGCTGTGTGCCAGTCACTGTGAGACCCCCGCACCCCCAGAACCTGGCGACCACCTTGCCCACCGTCAAGATGATTGTTGAGGTAACAGAGAGTCCGCCGACCTGCATAAAAATGCAAATTGAATCCCTCTCTGCACAGTTATTACAGTCATTAAACCTGGTGAATGTATGGATTAACAAAATATAATGAGGGGTGCTTTTCTTTCTAACAGCAAATTGTGTGATTAATTAAAGTAATATCATATATATGTAGTAATACTGTGGTATCTGTGTGTCAAAGGTCAGTAAGTCAGTGTGTATCCTGACCACTCAAGCAATAATGAAGCTGCTGAAATCCAAAGAGGCTGCTGCCGCTGTGGACATCAAGAGCTGGCCCATGGTGCTGGACACAGGTGAATCATATACACTTACCCAACACACTGAGCTCTCATTATGTTCTTGTGTTGCCACCAAAGAGCAGGTTTTTATGTAAAGAAAGGACATGGTCGGTGATTTCCATGCCTGCTTTAAAAACTCTCCTCCTCCTCCGTTTATCCTCCAGATGACCTTCCCAGGAAGAAGAGCCCCCAGATGTACAAGCCCCCGACCCCAGAGATGTTAGCTTACCTGGACTTCAGTGTGTCCACAACAGGCATCTTAGCAGGGGTCAAAGTATGTTGAATGTTGAAGGACACACACGAGTCATCTGGGTAGTTAATAGGGTGTTGCTGTCCTGTTGGGGATGCTACCAGTCTTTCGCATTTGCAGAGCGTTTATAAATCTTAATATTTTATAGTCTGCTGTCAGCAGATAGAGATCATGAATAAAACAACAACGTGGTTACTGTCATTACAAGCTACAAGCTAACAAAACAAAATGTCCAGATGGGGTAAACTTCAGCACAGTGTAGTCAACAGTCTCCGGCTGGAGGTTATCCAAAAAGTGGTTTGTTTTACTGGGCAACAGTCAGATTTCGAATGGAGAAAGTTCTCGGCTTTAAGCGACCATCTCCACACTGCTGAGGTGTCCATGAGTGAAATAATGGATTGCTAAAAGCTCAAGGAGTTGGAGTCATTCGTGTCTCTGTGTGTCATATCATCTCCTCTAGATGTCTCACGCTGCCACCAGTGCATTGTGTCGCTCCATCAAACTGCAGTGTGAGCTCTACCCATCTCGGCAGATCGCCATCTGTCTGGACCCCTACTGCGGCCTGGGCTTCGCTCTCTGGTGCCTGTGCAGGTAAACCAGCAGCTCTGAACAAATGACTGAAATTGTCAGTGTTAAAGAGCCTGTGCTAGTGGCCGGAACAAACATTGAGTTATTTTCTGGTGAGGCCATTTTCCCCCCTGTCTTCCCACTCAGCCTTTCTGTTTGCATGTGTGTTTCTGGTTTCAGCGTGTACTCGGGCCACCAGTCGATCCTGGTTCCCCCTCTGGAGCTGGAGAGCAATGCGTCTCTGTGGCTTGCGGCAGTCAGCCAGTACAAAGTGCGCGTCACCTTCTGCTCATATTCAGTCATGGAGATGTGTACCAAGGGCCTGGGTTCACAGACGGAAGCACTGCGGGTCAGTTTGTCTCTTCAGTTGTTGAGTTGTGTTGCTGGGGAAACAACAAACTGCATCATTTTCTTCCATAGAATTTAAGGGGTTTCTTCAATTTTCCCTGCGGTGCTGTTTCCACAGCCACGTGATTATCGAGACAAAATCAGGGTACTCAGGGGTGAAACACTTCACTCCTCTGTATCTGTGTGCTGATTACTGTCTGCAGCACTTGAGACTGGGATTTTTTACGAATCATGTCTGTGATTTAATGAGTAGAATCTATCTAATAAAAAAAATTCTATTAATATGAAAATGTTAAATTTCTCTCATCAGGTCCCAGTTTACATACAACTCCTACAGTGATCTTTGCAAATTGAGAAAGAATTTTACATTATTACTGTAATTGTAGTGCGTTTTCATTCAAGTTTTTAGTGTTTGCTGACCCAACTCTTATTTTTTTAATCTCCAGTTGCGAAATGTGAACCTGTCTTGTGTGCGTACGTGCATGGTGGTAGCAGAGGAGAGGCCCCGCATAGCACTCACTCAGTCCTTCTCAAAGATCTTCAAGGACTTGGGGCTTTCGCCACGCGCTGTCAGCACCACCTTCGGCTGCAGGGTGAATGTGGCGATCTGTTTGCAGGTAAGCAGCTGGTGAAGGAGGAGGAAGAGGAGGGGAGGGTTGAAGAGGTCCAGAGTCCAGGGAGCTCAGTGTTTTAGAGGCAAAACTGTTGGTGATGATGTAATGCTAGTGGCTTATTTTACTGCTTTACACAGCTTTGGCAGCTAGTGTTAAGTAGTAGTTAACTAAAAAGAAAAGGTGCACAAATAGTGAGAAGGACCTCGGAAGATCATGATTATACCAGTCAGTTACAGGAACAGGAAATAATCATGTAGACTGGTTGATGTATGGAGTCAAGAAACCGACAAAAGGCACTAAAAGGTTGTCAGATGAGTCAAAAATATAATTGAATCCATCATTAATAATATTATTAGTTAAAATGGGGCGCAAAAAGAAATGTATAGCTTTTTTCATTTAACCTCCAATTAGTTGGTAACAAAGCAAAAAGCTTTTTGATTGTTTTTTCCTTTTCCTCTAATCAGTAGATAAAATTAATAAAAACTGTATTTATTTTGCACTTCTATTTATCTTTTACTAGCTCATTTTATTTTTCAACTCCTTAGTTTTCTGCACACGTCCTGTAACAGAAGCTAAAGAATTTCAGATTGCAAAAATTTGATTTTTAAATCAAGTACTTACATTTTATTAACTGAATGGAGGTAAGGGGAACATAAAAAGCTTTATATTTCATAAATGTAAGGTTTTTGAATGATGGCAAGATCACCATGCACTTAGTTGCTTCTCAGTCTGACTGTTCATAATTTTTTCTTTTCTCCTGTGGCCCTTTGATGTTCTGTTTTATTTGTTTCTCTCCTATCCCTGGTGATTTTGTTTGTGTGTGTGTGTGTGCATGTCCACGTATATATAAATATATATATATATATATATATATATCTTTATTTATCTGTCCTGCCCTGTCCTGTCAGCCCAACAGGTTAGGGAAACTGGCTGAGCAGGTAACTGTAGGATAAGAGTTGCTGTTTGCTCATTGGGCTGCCGCTGGGTCTGTCTTTGTGTTCATGTTTGTTGTTTATCTTGCATGATTGCTGAATATGCTTAACCTGAATTCACTGAATTTTCTTTTTCTCTGACAAACTTCGGCTTCACTTTACCACTTTTATTTTAGCCTGTACTCTTACCTGTACTGGACTCATTGCTTTATGACAGGTTAAATGTGATGTGCTGCGACATTACACCATGAGCTAGCAGCATGAACTCTGCTGTCATTAAGTTAATTTGGGAGTGCCATCGTTATTCCACAATGTCATATAGAAAAGTAATCGTTTATGTATAATTTTGTTTTGTTTTTTTTACCAGTGAAACAACGGTTTTAATCAATGTTTTTGACAAACCCTTTCATTTACAAAAATGTCACACTTAGTTTTCGTGTTAGTTGTAGTAGAAAGAATAATTTATTATTCAGCTATTTATATAATATTCTGTTGATAGCCTCACTTTGGTTTTAAACTCCTCATTAGTGACTACTACACACAGTTTTGACTCTTCAGTTATATTGGATGAGCCAACATGTTGCTCAGGTTCATAAAAGGAAATGTTTGGCAGTGGTGATTGATGCACTTTTAATTAGGTTAATCAGACCGCTGGCTTTGGTTTTTATGGCAAAGACTCTGGATTGAGTCTCATTAATGTTTTCCAAAAATGCTCTGTTGCTGAAACCTCTGCTTGGCTCGACATGCCGGCTCATTAAACTGAATCAACCTGCTCTGTGTTTGGCTTTGACCTTCACAGACGACCATACGGCCACCCATTGCTAGCTTGTGCTCTGGCTATACACTGGCAACGGAGTGATGGAAAACATAATGTGTTGTGACTTGTCATACGCAATAATGATGACAAGTCCCAACGCAGAAGGAATCAATATCTGACAACCAGAATCAGTATTTGAGAAATGGTTCAATTAGAATTCAGCTGCATGGCAGAGCTATATACATTTAATCAAAACAAATGGTGCTTAGTTAGAGTTTTCTGACATTTGTGTGTCTTTTTTGTTACAGCAGACAAATATTTGAAGGAAAAAAACTACAGTTAATTTATAATTTATTGTAGTTGTAGGGTAACAACTGGCCCTGTAGCTTTCCCCAACCTTCTTACACTTTTATGAAAACAAACTGGCAGCATCAGAACAGGTGAATTTAACTCTGCGGGTACTTACAGTGTCTGTGGCTACATGGTTGAGTTTTGCCAAAGTCCTAACTGTCGTAGCCTGGCTGGTTGGCTTCTGGCTGCCCCCCTGCTTTGTCAACAGTTGTATCATAAGCAGCTTCCACCTCCCCTCCACTCAGGCAACATACAGCATTAATGTCAGGGCTGAAAGAGTTATATTATTGACTCGTGTCACACGCTGCTTGTTTTTCTCCAGGGCACAGCTGGACCAGACCCCACTACTGTTTATGTGGACATGAGAGCTCTACGACATGATAGGTAAGGGGCGCCACTACAGCTTTGTGCACTGTAGACCACAGACACCAAGTCAGTGAAATTGCTCATTTTGTTCTTTTATTTGCACCTTCTTCAGGGTTCGCCTGGTAGAGAGAGGGTCGCCACACAGCTTGCCACTGATGGAGTCTGGGAAGGTATGTCGTCATATTAAAGTGCACTAAATCACAACAAACTGTGACTTTATGCTGCAAAAGGGTTGCTCCTTTCGAGAGCTGTCATGGTTATTTGAGATATGGCTGTCTGCTGTTGTAGATCCTTCCAGGAGTGAAGGTGATCATTGCCAACACAGAGACTAAAGGACCCCTGGGAGACTCCCACTTGGGAGAGGTACGTCTTTTGAGTTTTCTAGAGCAGACTGTTGACATTTTATTAAAAGTCAAGTTTCAAAGCAAAACAGAAACAACCGCTGCAATCATTTTTATCTGTTATTTTATTGCCAATGACGACTAGTCAATACATGTATTTCAGATAATGACTTAGATCTTAGATTGAAGGTACCAATTGTCATTATTGTGTGTGTAATAGGTCTGGGTGAGCAGTCCTCACAATGCTACAGGCTACTACACAGTGTATGGTGAGGAGGCGCTGCATGCGGACCACTTCAACACAAAGCTGAGTTTCGGCGACACCCAGACTGTGTGGGCGAGGACGGGCTACTTGGGCTTCCTGCGGCGCACTGAGCTGACTGATGCCAGTGGAGGTGAGAGTCACCGGTCCTCGCTCTAACTTACAGTCAGTGCATTGCTTTCGGTGTACATTACATTTACATTTAGTCATTTAGCTGACGCTTTTATCCAAAGCGACTTACATATGAGAACAGTGTAAGCTGGTCTTTGATTTTATTTTTCAACACAGAAACCTTCAGATATTTTCTACGCCCTGCTTTTCTCTCTAACATCACCTCAAAACCTGATTTCTTTAACCTACCAGATATAAACTGACAAATCTGTAACTGTGTGTTTGTGTGTCTCAGAGCGCCATGACGCCCTCTACGTGGTAGGCTCTCTTGACGAGACTCTGGAGCTGAGGGGAATGAGGTATCACCCAATTGACATCGAGACCTCTGTTATCCGTTCCCACAAGAGCATAGCTGAATGGTGAGAAATTACAGATCACTACTTTATTACTATTCCGTTTGAATTATTCATTATGTAGTCAGATGTTTATCTATTTTATATTCGAAATATAGTTGAACAACATGAATCCTGATTTCTAACTTCTGTCTTCTCACTTATGCTCACCTCTTTTTCTCCTCCTGCCATCTTTTCCTCATCATGTGTTTTATTTCCCTTCATGCATCCACCACTTTCTCCTCCCTCCAGTGCGGTGTTCACCTGGACCAACCTCCTCGTGGTGGTTGTGGAGCTGGAGGGATCAGAGCAAGAGGCCCTGGACCTGGTGGCCCTGGTCACCAACGTTGTCCTGGAGGAGCACTACCTCATTGTAGGGGTGGTGGTGGTGGTCGACCCCGGCGTCATCCCAATTAACTCCCGAGGGGAGAAGCAACGCATGCACCTCAGAGACGGGTTCCTGGCCGACCAGCTCGACCCCATATACGTGGCTTACAACATGTGAGGGCCCTGCCTCAGGGTCACCCCTCCATGTGGCTTATCACACAACAGGAGACAGTAGGACAGTAAATATGGGGCCCGGTGTAATTGTGGCTTCTGTTGAAGGACAGTGAGCTGCCCTCTTTCGACCCGGAGAGTGGAAATATGGAAGAAACACAGATGCACAACTTCACAGCAAAATTAAGAGAAATTCCACGAGAAATGAGATTGACACAAACCTCATGTCTGTTTCTCCATGTGATTTCTTGCCTCAACATATATTGTTTTAAAGGCTGTTTTGGTTTTGTGGAAGTGCATTTTGTATGTATGATAGAGCGTCTGCCTCCTTGAATCCAGGTCACCCGATAGGTTACGGTATAATACTACAATGTGGCATTAACATAATTTACTTTGTCAATCTCCCAAATTATGAATGTTAGTTGTGTTTGCTATACATTTGTGCCATAGAACAGGACTGACGCCAGTACCCTAACACTGGTTCAAACAAGCCCTAACATGGTTCATGTTGGCAGGGCCTCCTGTGCCACTGCAGGTCATATGCTTTTCATAGAGGAAGCAGCTCCTCAGATTATGACTGCACCCTAAAGTGAACCCTGATTTTATTGGCTCCAGCGCTGTTCAGATCATGTTATTGCATCAACAAAGAAGCACATAGCAGTGGTGTTGGGAGGAGGGGCAGTTAGTGTTTGTCGTTCATTCCAGCAGAAGTCTTTAAGTTTGTAGTGTCAGTAACAGAACACTTAAATAATGTTGTGGTTTGACTCAATCTAAAATGTGTAATATGGTTATTGTTTTATCTGAACAAAATGCAATATGAGTGATGTGAAAGTTGTTGCTTTGAATGACTGCAGACAGTAAGTGCCGATCATTCGAAGTCAGGAGATGGCGAGGAATATAATCGTTGCTTACTATTAGCAACGTGCCTAATGATATGAATTAAGCCTTAAGTGTTTTTTCAGACGCCTGTTCCTATCCCAGCTCCTGTTTAACTTAATTTTGTGAAGTTTATATGCTGTTGGATAGGGGGGGAATATGCAGAGGGAGGTTGGTATGGTAAATCCTGCTCTTATTGCACCCAGTCTTTCATCTTATTGGCTAAGATGAATATACTTGATCGTAACATCAGCCATTACAAACACAAACCTGCTCCATAAATATTTTTAATAATGTATGTCCCTAATGTCAATTGTTGAATGTGTGTTTTCTAGCAAAAGACTGGAAGAAATTGTAGTTGGTATGGGTGTGATGCAGAAGGTCATAGCCTCATTTTGAGTGCCATAAGGTTGAATGGGAGTTGAAAAATGTTGTCAGTCATGTACTGTTTGAGGCAAGTGTCTAATATGCTTGTAACACCTTAACCTCCCACCTAATTACAATGACTTTGTAAAGATTCACTTCACTGTATGTTGCTTGTTTTTTTCTATGTGCACATCCCTTCAGAAACAGGCTCCATGCCTGCTGTAAGTATGTACAGGTTTTGTGTAAATTATTAATAGATGGAGGAGATGACAGGAAGAATAACACAAAGACTGAATCTGGTATATATGTGAACTTCTCCCTCATAAACAAAACATATTTGAAGTGTATTCTCATTTGTGGACACTGGGAAGAGACATGAAAAGCCTTGTAAACATTTTTATAGCATGAAAGAACAGCGGGAACTGGCCACTTCAGGATGAGACGAAGCACACTCCGAGCACAAGGAGAAGACCGTGATGCTCTGCTGACTGCTGAGATGTCACAACCTCCAGAGCATACTTTTGTTGTTAACATATGGAAAGATACATTTGTCTGATATATGGTTAGTTGTCATTATTTTCATAACCTGATTTCTTAATGAATAAAAAAAGTACTTTTAACTTGAAATGTTTGCCTTCATTTCACTGAACATCTAGGTGTCCTGTCCAGTAAGAATATTTAAAGTTAGGTCAAATTAAATTTTTTACTGTGCCAGTGAACACACATTTCAGTTCAGTTTCAGTTCAAAACCATGGAACAGGAACATGGAACACAGGTGTGTTCAATCGACAGAAGAGGCGACTCAATGAGCGAGTCGTGCGTTGCGGTTTTCTCAGACATGTCTATAATAACAGCAGGACAGAGGAGACTGGACACTGTAGAAGATTATAGACAGCAGAGATTACAACTAGAAAGTTGAAAAAATGACTCAAGAATAGAGCATATCGGGTTTTATGGATATGGTCCAAATTTACGATAACGGAAGTACCAGCGCTTTTAGTTTTTTCGAGGGAGCTGTAGTTTTTCTGTGCTCACAAAGTAAGCGTTGATTAATTTAACGTTGGTTAAAATAAGGAAGGTTTACAGCAACTGCTGTAGTGGATGCTGATTAGGATATGGAATGTAAACCCCAGGAACACACTTCACAATTTTTTAAGAAAGACTGATGAATGAGAGTTACAGAGGCTAGGCAGCTACATACAGTATTTAGCCACATCAAATAATGAGTTCTAATAATTTGATCACATATGGCATTTTATTGGCAAGTGGTCATGGCATAAGTGAGTTAACACCCTTTAAGCTGTACATTACATGATTGTAATAATGACATAAATTCAAAAACATCTCCACAGCCTCCTACAGAGATTCTATGTCTTGTGAAGAAACTTTGACATCTTTTATTATTGACTATTTAAAAAACAATCTCTTTCAATTGGGTTTCAACCCAATAAAAAAACAAAAACAAGCAATGGATTAGGCCTTTTCAGTATATTGAGCAAAAATACAGTACATGAATCAAAAATTGATTTAAGAAATGGAAAAACAAACCCAGGGGTGGTGCAGAAAATACATGTATCCTGCGTAAAAGTATCACATCATACAAACACACTATCAAATGCCTCACTGATCAACGTATTCTTCTACTACATTACTTTTAAGAAGTCTTGAATATATCCCATCAACTGGAAAGAGGAAGTAATAATTCCAAATTCACTAGTCATGGGAATACAGTGTCTACCCCATTTTTCTATGAAACAGGAATTGCAGTCCAATCAATTCTTGATTGAATTTCAATATTTTTTTTATTTCAAAAGTTAAAAGGTAATAAAACTAACTAAAGATTCTTTGATATTTTCAAAATAAAGTCATACAGTGATTATATTGATCCTCAGTGAGAAGTTATAAATGATAAACAATAAAAAGGTCGCACAGTGATTGTAATGATTATCAGTGAGTTATCATAAATGTTTACAACATTGCAAAAAAAAAACGTTTATATTTGCATTTTCATAACAAATCATGTCTTCACTAAGTAGTCATGAATGTTCCAAACATTTCTAGACAAACTTAAATATTTGCATTTTCATAAGAAAGTCTCGCAGTGATTATATTGATCCTCAGTGAGTTGTCATAAATGTCTACAACAATGCACAAAATGTTTTGATATAGGGGTGTGCCGTATTAGATCGCTCATGATATATTGGTATAATTTTTAATACAATAAAAAAATTCATGTCGTGATAATGGCAATATTCCAACTTGTATGCACAGCACCAACATGCATGGCTGAAATCAAACGTAACATTGCTACAGGTTCTGGCTCTCAGTAAAGAATCAAAAACTCTTAAACGGACTCAACATCACTTCTTCATGCGTTTGTCTTGAATCCCTAATTCACATATTCCTCTATTTTACTGAGAAGCTCAGATGCCTTGGTCAGTGCTAACATCTCATTCTCTGATTTGAACTGTCCATTTGGAATGTGGGGGAATGGATGGTAGTTGGGATACTGAGTCTTTTTGGAATCCACTCCCAGCGTCTTCAGAGTTTCCACAATTTGAGGCAGAACTCTCAGTTGGAGGTTGTAGAGGGAAACTTTTGCAGCCATGGCTGAAATGGAGCTGCTGGTGGGATGTTGACCACATCTTTTATACTCTGCAGCTATGAGAGACTTTTCCACTGCTTGGTGGACCTTGAACAGACACCACTCTGTGCCCTCCCCACCAGTGTCTTTGTAAGCTGCATTAAGATCACAGCGAGCCTGTCTACACCAGCGCTGGGCTTCCTCCCTGTTCGGCTTCGGGACATTTTCATTATGGGTCCAGAAGTTGTAGGAATGGCGGCCTCTAGAGAATCTCTCTCTACCATTTCTGTGATGCCTGGCCTCCTGATTCCATTGCTGATAGAAGTAGCTGAAATCTGAATTGCTAAAATTTGAGTTTCCCCTTGGAAAAGATGAACCTGCAGTTTTGCCTTTGCGGAGTTCTTCAATTCGATTCTGCAAGTATTTGAATGCCTCAGTGGCAAGAGACTGGCAGTCAGGGTTTTTGTCAGGATGCCATCTAAGGTAGAGTCGTTTGATGGCTTTATGCCTCTCCTCCTCAGGAAGAGTCCAGATCTCTGCCAAGCATTTGTCAATTTCCCTTTTAGCTTCATCAATTGTGGCTGGTGAGGATCTCGTAGGTGAGGAGCTTGTAGCTGATGGTTGGGAAGAATGTGGCACAGCTCCTGCTAGTACTTCCAGCTCCATGCAAGAAGCTTCAGCAGATGTGGAAGTCCTCCCTTCAGGTTCTGACTTCTTTTGTCGTTTAAACTGATACAGGTCAAGACAACTGACTTCAACTGGCTCATCTTCTCCGATTTCTATTTTGTATTTCCGTGAATATTGTCCAGAGTCCCCAGTGGGCAGTTCTTCAATGATAACTGCATAAATATACTTGTTTTTGGTGCTGTAACCAACATATTCCCCCTCTTCAAAGTTATTGAGGATGTTCATGTCTAAGGAATCATGCCATTCTTCTGGAATATCTGTCCCAGGGGCTAGGGGATTGAGGAGGAAGCTTTCAGTTTCAGCACTGTCATGGATCCCATTCTTAGCCAGGGTTTTCTGAACATCTTGCAGACTGTCACATGTGAGAAGTTGTCCGAGGACCGGGAGATGAACTGATGCAATTCTGTGACCTAAAAGAGCATTAATCTCCTTTGTCAATGTCATATTGATGTCATTTATCACCTTAGGAACCATGTCATCATTGTGTTTTAAGTAAAAGATGCAACCTTGGTGCTCTCGTTTGACAAAAACATCGGTTTCAGTGGCAGTTTTGTGTAATGGCTGTTTATCCAGCCAAAGCTTTGTTTTCAGGCTTTTGCAGCAGACAATCTGAATACTACCAAATGTCTTCGTGCACATGTCAGTTGCATCATTTTGTGTTATTTCTCCCTTAGACTGCTCTCTGATGAGACAAATTAGTCCATGTGTAAAAGCTATTGAGGATAGATGTTTGGCAAACCATCCGCTAAATTCACAGTCCGTCTCAAGCTCACAAAGCTGCATGTGTAATTCCTCAACTTTCTCCTCTGTGAATTGAGACAGCATTTTAGGCTGAAATTTCTGAGGCAGCAATTGCAGCAAACGATGATGCTCATAGATGTCTCTGCCCAAATAACATTGACTGAGTTTCACAAGCAACAGGAAGTTTTTCTTCACAGCATCTTCTAACCTTTTGGTCTCAAACACTGTGTCATTGTAGTAGAGTGTGCATGATGGGTATAATTTACCATCAACAGCAGGAAGATACAAAGTCTTTACATCGTCAATAAGGGATTCTTTTCCTTGAGTTTTGATTAACTGAAAAAACTGCTCAACAGCACGTTTAACAGTTTTCTGTTGGTTTGGGTTTAGTTGTGGTTTATCACAGGAATCAGCATGAACTGCTGCCAGAACATTACAATACTGGACTGCAGTAGGTTTGTCCTTTACACCAATTTTCTTGAAGAACTCTGCGAACAAGACATCCTGTGGAGAAATTTTATACAAATATGGTCTGAAATCATGATCATAGGGGAGTGACAGAGACACATCATCAGTCCTCACAAGTTCTGTGTCTTTTTCAACCAACACAACCGGAAGACCGGCCAGTGGTTGGCTTTCCAAGCCGTTTGCTTGCAGGTAGGCGTACAAACTTCGAAACACATTAGCACGGGTTTTGAACAACTCGTCAGTTTTACAGGGCGACTGACAGATGTTGCTCATGTTACTGGTTACACAGTGTGGAGGTGGTTGTTCATGAGCTCCTGCATCTTTCATCATTTGTAAGAGCTTCGGTGACTTATAAACTGGTAGATGTATAATTGGCATTGAAGACCAAATCAGGTCTTGATGCTTAGGATCACTTTCCATCAAAGATCCTCTGATTTTAACAGCAGTTTTCTCAGCAGCAAATGGTTGATGATAGTTGTACAGTTCTTTTCGAATTTTCACAGGAAAAATGAACTTGATGTCCGCTATGCTCTCCAGCAACTTTTCCTCTTTATTTTTGTCTTTAGTCAAGGCTGCTTTGAAAAGTAAATTTGATTTCAGTTTCAACTCTTCAAGTTGACAGCTTCCTTTTGCTTCTGATTCCAACTGGTGTGCAAACTTTATTATGTCATCTTTTGACACAACATGCTTCATTCCAAGTTCCCTTAGTAACTCTTTTGCTTGTGTTGTTGTTTGTATATTTCCTTCACACAGCTCAGTCCAAAATCTCTCAGGCACAAACCTCTCTTGGGGCAACATTTTCTTGTATAGCTCGACACTCTCATCAAAGTAGTATGATGCTGTCTCCAGTCTGCCTTGAGAATTGCGAATCAATTTCACTGTCTTCATTGAGGAGATGATTTTGCCCTTATACTGAGAATAATTCAAATGCAGCAACAGTTTGAGGCAGTGAAGCATCTCTGTCTCTGTGAGTTTGTGTACAATGGGCAGAATGAACTTCATGAAATGCTCCAAATCATTCAGGATTTGGATGTTCAGTGTTTGTGACAGACTGTAGTTCTCCGGATTATTTTGGAGAAAAATGTTGTTGCTGTCAGGCAGGATGAACAAATCTGGAAATATCGTTAAATATTCGCTGTTGAGGATAACTACCTCTTTAGGTCCATCAATCCTCACTCGGTTACCATGTATTGTTTGAAATAATGGTAAGGATTTGAGCTTCCTCTCATACCCTTGTTTGTCTTTGGACTTGGATACTCCAGACTGCAGGAAACACTGAAGCTCATTCATCTCATCAGTGGAAAGCTGGGAAAACCCTGAGTGGTTAATGTTGTAGACCTGGTCCAACACAAAGCTTTTGTCATTCACATCCATAAGTTCAGGGTGTAGAAATAAGCGTTCCTGTCGGTCTACATGTACCTCAGAGAAGAATGCATTGTCAAGCTTCATGAAACCAAGTTTGAAGAGGATGCCTGATATGTCCCTTTCTAGGGCGAACTGAATCACACTTGGCATGTCTTTCATTGTTAGCAGGAAGTGCTTGTTGTTTAACCTTGGACACACAACAGGTAAAATGCAGCAGTCATTGAAGAGCTGCCGCACCTCCTTTAATGTCAGACTTTGTTCATCGCCACTAGATGTTGCAAGTTTAATTTGACTTATTAAGAACTTCCAAAGTGATTTCAACCACTTCAACATTTCCTCATTTGGGACATGAAGGCCACTGTGTGGATCAACTTCACAATTCTGAAGAAGACGCTGAATTAACGGCTTCAGATATCCCGCTGCACAGGGAACTGTCAAACTTTTGACAAGGTTGAAAGTTTTTAGAACATGAATGTGACATCCGTTGGTCTGATAATCTGCAAATTGGTCCTCATTGCCAAAGAACAGCTTGTCATATCCTGATATCAGCTTGGGAGATTTAGAGTTAAACACTCTCAAAACTTTATCTCTTGTGAGAAGAAGTGGAAGCCCATTCACTGAAGTGTAATCGTCCTTGGTGACCTTTTTTAAGTGCAGATCTTTTAAGCAGAAACTCAAAAGCTTTGAACATCTTTTTTCATCTCTAATCAGAGTGGCAGTTATGGGCAGAGGTAATGTCTTATCTGTTTGGGTTGGGTCATTGAGGGGTTTCTCTCTCAGGAAAGTCTGCACAGTTGAAGGATTCACCTCTTTCACCTCAACCCCAGCGGATTTGAAACTTTTCCAAACTTTTTGCATTTCCATGGAAAAAGGAACCAATGTCATTCCAAGATCTTCCAAAATGGGATTCATCTCGTCATTTGCTGATTGTGTCAGGTAGGGTGCCTTAGTTGATTCAGTTTCTCTGACGTTACACCAGTCAAAAGAGTACTCCTTAAATTCTTTGTTTGCAATTTTACGCGTTGAACTCCTCAACACTGGAATCACATTAAGGCCTCTTTCTTTGATTGATCTGTACACCTCATGTATCATTTCATGCCAATCCTGACCAGCATCTTTGGACACAGTTGGCCAAAAACACAAGTACGAGCTTCTCAAGTTTGAAGCAATATGTTCAATTGGGACTTTCTTATTTGTAATGTTTTGGCTGATGTAATGAAGAAGATCGGCATACAGTGGAGCAATGACATTCTGTTTCAAAGATTCATTCCAGTTAGATTTTAGACTTTGCCCATCTTCTTTCCAAAGGCTTCTCCTGGCAGAATCTACCTCAAAGTTTGCATTGACATGCACTGGCAGTCCAGTTTTCCCCGGCAAAGGAAGTGAACAAAAGGCTTCTCCAATAAAATCCATATTGCTGGATGCTGATAGATCTGAACTCTTTGAGCTCAAATGTGCCGCTATTGCAGCTTGGGGAAGTTTGTCCGATAGTGTTATGTCTCTTTCACCACTCTTTTTGAATGAGCCAAACTGTTCTGCAATGATCCATTTACTTTGTCTTTTATCTGAGGTTGAAATCTTGGTTCCATAAATGGCCTTGTGTGGAGTTATTTTTTTGTCAGATTGAAGTGCATTTCGTTGAAGTTTTACAAAAGCATCTTTTCCTTCTCTGCTTGCCTGTGGTATACTTTTTTCAACCACAAAGATAGTTTCAAGTCTCCCTGAATGTTCATTGATTTCATGGACTTTTATTTTGCAGATGTTTTTCAGAAACAGTATTAGTCCTTCAGGATCTTCAGAGAGGGCAGAGCAGAGTTCTTTCATGTCATGTTCAGTGACTCCCTGCTGTGATATTTTAGAGCTGTTTGCCATGGTACCCATCCTTAGAGGTAATCTGAACATTGTGCCCTCTGTAAGAGGAAATTTGTCTGGAAGAAAGGATTTGTAGACATCCATGTACATGTTCTTGAAAGTGTCAGCTAGTTTATAGCCAGTGCCAGCTAGTGGTTTGTCTGAATGACTTTCAATGTATTTTTTATTGGGATCAGAAATACACAGTAATTTATCTCCAGTGAGGATTGAGGGGCAGTCAGTGAGATGGTAAACAGAGTTGAATCCCACTCCGTACTTTCCTATCTTTCCTGCAGAGTTGTGCTTTCCTCCTTCTCCCAGCTGTTGAATGCCAGCAAGGTCAGCATCAGAAAAGACTTTGTTGTTGAACACACACAGTGCTGGACCCTGCAGTTGGTTCCATTTCTTTCCAAATATTTTTTCTTTTCCATGCTGTCGTTTGTCCCAAACAAAGTGTATTTCGGTTGCCTCTGCATCATCAGCATTTTGGATAAGCTCTTTAAGGATATCCTTCTTTGATGGATAGGCTGAAATTATGTTTTTAATTCGAACAGTTAGCTGCTCCTGCTGTTCAAACTGAAAAGCAAATGGTGAAATGTTCTCAACTACGTGGTTTTGCAGAGTATGATGCCTGGTTGTTTTGATTCCAAAGTGGCGAGCTGCAACACGTGGGATATTCTCGTGGCATAATGTGACACCTGAAGCAACTGGCATCCATGGGCTGTCATTGTAAAACATCTCACTTGCAGGTTGTAAAACACCATGTTCATTGGGTATCAGACAGTCACCCATTGTTTTTTCTTTAGCCTCATATATCCCTTTGTTTAAAATTGTGAGACAAATTGATAGATCACTCTTTGGCAGGGGCTTGTTGCCATGTTGACAGTGCAGTTCCTGGAGCACAGTTAGAAACTGACTTATTGTAAAATGTCTTTTAACACCTACACTATCCCAGAGCCCCCTGAACAACGTGAAGGCAGGTGGAAGTACATAGAGATAGGGTTTTGCTTCAAATTGCTCATTTTCTGCTACACGGTTCACATTTACAAATGTATTGCCAACAAGTATGAATGGGAATGAATTTGCCCTCTGTGAAATGAATGAAGTAGAATTCCCAGAATCACTGAGCCAATGATCCAGAAACTTATAGCATTCATATGCTATTTTGTGAAGCATGGCTCTGTCAATGGATTGAGATTGCTGACATGCTTCTTGCAGCTGCTGAAGCACTGTCTCAGGCCTTGGGCTGTCACGAACTCCCAAAATTTGCAGGACTGGATCAGTGTGGTGTATTTCCAGATTGGTCTGATCCAGCACGGCTTGTGTCAAGTTAACGAGTAGGGAGCATTTGTCACTAAAAATATCAGTGGGCCTTCTAAGTGTTGCATTTCTTTCCATTTTTGTATCACCAGAGGAAAATGCTGGGAGAAATTCTGTCATCCTCAGTGTTTCCCAGTGGAGAGAGTCTTTGTCACACATGTGATTCTTCATAAGTTCAAGAAGGCACTTCAAATGCCCATATGCTTTCTTTTTGTCAGTGCTCCAGGTTTTGGTGATTGTGCCTGCTTTCTCTGTGATTTCTTCCATTGGGAGATGATCATTTGCCATTCCAAGTTCAATCAAGCGTTGAATCCTTTTGGGGGAGCAAAAGTCATTTTTGGTACCACCAAGCAAGCGTCCCTCTTCTGGTTCAAAAAGACAGGCCACTTTCCCTGACAGATTCACAAGTTTCTTGATATACTGGAGCTGCCCGCCTGTTGTGGGTATGCATGGATAGCGGACCAGTAGATTGTCAATTTCTTTGATATTAAGGTCAATAGCATGCAGCACAAGAGCATCTCTACTCTTAGTGTCCATAGTACCAAGGTTGTTAAACACTGCTTCTTTGTAAAACCTCTCCCAGTTCCATGTTCTGCTCTGTAAAATGTTTTCTAGGCCAGCCTGTTTGAAGCCATTTCTCAACCACAGTGGAAGTGGAACAACATGGTTGGGTGGTTTTGCATGTTTCTTGCACACCTGCACTGCAAGTGCATGGATGTCTTTATCCTCCTCAATGCTCTCGTGTAGAAATATGGCATTGTCCATTGAGCACCAATGTTCTCCATCACTAAAGAGCTCTGGACCAATAGAGTGCTCGGCAATGGCAGAGTAAAACGCATCAACCAAAGGCTTGAAAGTTTCACTCACTTTCTCTCTATCAGGCCAAAAGTTGTGATAACAGTAAGCTTCCAGTTGCTTGTTTTCAGACATTTTCTTTAGTACCAAGAGTACAGTAACATATGCAGTCACTACAGGATCCCGAAGAAGGGCTTTGTTCCAGTCATGTTTCACTCCACTCTCCCATAGACCTTTTCGGTTGCTCGTCACAGCAAATGTTCCATTTACATTGACTGGAAGACCTGTTTGAATGGAAAGAGGAAGGAAGCAAAATGCCTGTCCAACAAGATCTGTTTGTAATGAAGCCAGTTTCCCAGTGTCTGGATCCTTTTGCAAAGGCACAGCAATCCCCCCGATGGGCAAAGAGAACTTGGCTTGCTTGTTTGTTTGAAGGGCCATTTTCAAAGACTGATGTGTCCCAAGGCAGTTGTACAAGAGCCAGGACTGGACTTCAGTTGTACCAGATTGCTGACTGGTTATTTGGACAATGTTGACTGTGCAGCTGTCAATGACCTCTTTGCATTTTCCATCAAGTTTCATCAATGATTTCTCAGCTTGATGCTGTTTTGATGCATTGGTTTCATCCAGAATCCTCATTGTACTCACAATGGTTTTGGAGACAGTGAGAACGGTTTCTATTTCGTCATGTCTTGGCGGAGTTGATCCATCGTTTGAGATACTTTGTAGAGATAATGTATTGATGTTCTTCAGAAACAGCAGGTAAGTTTGTGAATTTTCAGTTAAGTACCTTTGAAAAGTGATGATATTGTGTTGGTGATACACCTTTGTGCTTATTTCTGACTTGAGAGCCTCTTCTTCAGTTCGGAAAGGTAGTTTGATCAGAGTTCCCGGATAGGGTTCAGGGAGACTTTGTCTGGTGAAATTACAATCAAAAATGCGTTCATATGGTCCAAACTGACCAGGAAACCAATGAAAAAGTCGCTGCTGAGAGAGATCCAACTTGATACCAGGATTTGTTTTATGTTTGATATGCTTCTTAAGGTGAGTTACATTTGGATCAAGTATGAGAAGACTGTTGCCACTGAGGATGGAAGGAACATCTGTCACATGATACACAGTATTGAATCCAAGTCCAAACTTTCCAATTTTTTCCACCTTGTTTTCCTTTGAGGCAGAGCCAACTTTGACAATATTTTCCCAATCCGCAGCTGTGAACTGTTCATTATTAAATGCCCAAAGACAAGGTCCCTGACAAAGAGCCATGTCTGGGTCAATGAGACTTTCAGGGGCGTCTTTGTGCACCCTGAAATCCACCAAGAATTTACAGGCTTCTGCCCCAGCATCCTCTGCATTTTGAATGAGCTCTTTGAAGATGTCACTTTCTTCATCATACTCTTTAAGAATGTTTTTAATCCTTGTTGTTATTGGTTCAGACTGTCCACACTGTTCTATTCCCACTAACTCTGGAGCAAGGATGTAGGTACTGAGAAATCTGATGTTAAACCATTCGGCCGTTGCTTTTGGGATTTCCTCATGTATGACATGAATTTCCTCCTGACTGTACTTAAGCTCTTTCAACCCATTTTTGCTTACGTCACAGAAGACTGCTGTTGACAGTGGTTTAAGGGTATATTGGTCACCATCTATGAGGACTGGCACTGGGATGTCATCCTGAACTGTCTTCTTCTCTCTCCATAGCCAGTTAAGAATTTCTATCGACACTTTTATCTCAGATGAAGTTGCAAATGGCTGTGGCCTTCCTTCAATGGATTGTTGGATAGAATGAAGAATGTCAACAATTTCTTCATCTGAAAGCATTGTTCTCAGGCCAAACTCCTGGAGCAACCTCTTGTATGGCAGAAATTCATTTGGCACCTTCCCAATGAAAGAGCTCAGATCTAGATTACGTGGGTAGTCTAGAACCAGATCCTTGGGTGATACAAACTGGTTGTGGCTCCACAGCCAACGTGTGTCCTTGTTTATCACTGTTGCAAATTCAGAGATGTGGTCTTGCATGTGTTTGTAAATGCTATACAACTTTGTTTTGAAATTCACATTTGTGTCAGGATCAGCCATTTTCTGTGCTTTTAATCTCAACACTGACAAATTCTCTATCACTTTTTCAGGTGGGGGTAGGCGTTTGAGACCAAGTTTGCTGCTAACTTTTTCACTGAACTCTCCCACCACAGGCATTACATGCCCAACAATGTCCTCGTACTTAGAATGTCTTATTTCATCTGGACAGAAGAAACAACTTTTCTGAGATTTGTCATTGCAGTGTTTTTTGTCATTACCGGGTTTAGCACATGGGACCCAGTTTAGCATTTTGAGACGATCAAGCTGCTCATGAGAAAACCTTGACAGTAGATCATTAGTATCCAGCATTTTCAAAAGCACCTGAGCTCTTTTGAGAGCCTCAGTTTGAGAGTTAACATGCAGTTTGTCAATCCGTGTGGCGGCATGCAACAAGTGCTCAGGTGACACATCTTCTTCTTTATTTAGCAATCCTAGAGCTGTTAGGCTTTTAAGCATCTGTGATGTGTATGAGGGTGGGGGGAAAGAATCTGACTCAAAAATGACTTTAAAAGTTTGAATTCTTGGATCAAAAAAGCTTGAGGCCTTTTTCAGCTCTCCATTCACTTCAATAAAGCTCAAGTCCTTACATCTGCGTTTCAAGGTCTGATTTTGAGAGAAAAGGATATTACCATGCTGTAAAATCCAAGTCATGATTTTCTCAGTGTCTTCTTTTCTGTAAGACCCCCTCTCAATACAGTCAATGAGGAGATTGGTTGCTTCAGCTGTGTCCAAAAGATTAACTTTGAGCAGCTGTAACAGTCTGCGATCAGCCTCAGTTGCACACTGCACTACTGAATCAGGCATAGGGAACTCTGTTGGTACTGTTAGCCCAGATAGAAGAAGCACAGCCTGTTTAGATTGAGCTGCAACACAGGATCCTTTCATGGTTTGAAACAGAGGCAACTTTGAGAGTAAATCTCTCTCACAGACTGTGAGAGAATCCAGACTAGAGAGGTAATCTTTCAGTTCTTCTCGTGCTCTGTGAGAGGCAGTCTTGAGTTTTCTGATGAGATCCTGAGAATCTAAATTCACCAAGACTTTCATGACACTCTTTGGAGATGGGCACAGCACATATGAGTCTAGGTCTTCGTGCTTGAGCCACTCGTTTCCTCTCACCACTGTGCCACCGACTTTGTTCACCAACTGAGCTATTTGTTCTGGCAAGTTCATCTGCTTGCTTTTCTGAAAAATGAGGGTTGTGTTCTGCTGTAGACTTGCTAGTGATACAGGCTGAATGACAGACAGGGGACTGACTGGTATTAATGGCATTCCAGTGAAATTACTTAACTCTTTGAAATGTGTGTTGAGAAATTTCCAGAATTCTTGGAGCCAGTCTAAAGGTGGATGTTGACTGCTGCTGATGTCCCAGGTAACAAGCCCTGTCATCATCTGCTTCCAGTCCTGTGGCAAATACCTCCTCGTATATTCAGCCACCTGGTCTGCATCAATGTTGATGACCTTGAATAAATCTGAAAAATATATACATAATTATATGTATATGTAGTGTGAAAACATGCAGATGACAACTTGTAAATCACTATATTCTATAAAATGGCATTCCTACTTTTCCTGGCCACTTCTTTCAGGTGTGTTCTGCAGGCTGGACTGAGATCGTCTGGGATGAAGAGGTGTTTGCAGAATGGTAGCAAGATTCTGTACAAAGGATATGTTTTTTCATTTAGTGTACATTGAGTGACCAAAAAAATAGATATTCTTTTACAATCTAAATTCAGTCCAACACAAATAAAACAATAGCAATTATCAAATAATATACTGGAGCCAGTAAGTGTTAGTCGATAAGTTCTAATGATCCTTGATTGGATTTGGGGAAACTGCCAACATGTTAACTTAGTACGGATGTAGTTGCTTTAAATTCCAGTAAATAATAACTTGTGTTAACTAATTTAATATAGTTCATATATGTATATATACACACACATTATTGGAGATCATGAAAAAAATCAGAGCCACATCTGTGGTGTTTTCTAAGGTCTGGAACATATTATATGGTTCCTGAATGAAAGGTATCATGCATGTATAATCTTAGCATAAATTGAGACTGGGATGTGGGCCCACACCTGCAGTATTAGAGAATGTTTCACTGCCCCCCAGTGGCCCAAAATACCACTCATTCCGGTTTCTGGTTGAGTTAAAAATTGTCCAAATATTATATAAAATAGTTTACTTTATAAGCTACATAATACACTTTAGTAACCACAGCTACAACTTTAACATCTGTACAAAATATCCTCCTTAAATCAAGGTCATCTAAGGTCACAAATTGTAGTTCATTATTTAAGGCTAGTATACCAAAACTGCCAGTTTATAACAAGTGATCATTATCCCTCCAATCTATTTTTAAAGTTGAAGTTGTTGCTTATAGCCTATAGCTGACTATATACTTAGGCTACACACCATATTGTTTGGTCCATATATTGCCCACTAAGCAATAGTGATGATAGCAATTGCAATAGGGAAGGTAATAGTAATTGTTTTGCCTGTGTACGACAACGTGTTAAACAACGGCAATCAGACCAAATGAAAAATATGATTTTTCCTACTAAGGATGTAAGCCCAAAATGGTCATGACAAACAACATTTATAACCAGATAACCTTTATTTGTTTAGCAGTGATATATTTTTTACCTTGAGAATAAAGTCAAAAATTACCTACAACCTACCTTGGAAATTCATTGCTGTCAATTAAAACAGTGTCCTTCTCTTTGTCTGTAAAATATCTGAAAGAGCCATCATTGAGTGGAAGCAGCTGAAGACCCTCAAGTTCTCTGTATTTTTCGTCATTCAAAATGTACTCCAAAAGACAGAGTTTATCGTCTTTAGAGATGATGCGCATGTCAATACTGCGGAGAATGTCTCTTAGGAAAGCTGGAGTCACATTTTTTAGGGTGTTACGGTGTGGATAGGCCTCATTTATAGCCCTTGCAACACTACCTGGTAAAGTTACCAGATTTTCTCCACAGTAAACCAAAGTCCTTTTAATGGCGGCCAGTATGTCAGGGCTTGTTGGACCATTACAGGGGAACACAGCTTCTGATGGAGTGATAAACTTTCTTTCATCTTTGGCAAGAGAGAGGACAGGCACATTCTGTCTGAATAAGTGATGAAGAACATCCAGAGCAACTGCATACCACTTGTCTTTGTGCTCTATCTGGGCGATATCTGGCCACAGATCGTACATGCAAGAAACGGGCAGGATAGATTCCTTGGCAAGTTTGATAGCATCCTGAATGATCATGAGGTATGCGTGTGGGAGCACCTCCTTCATCAGCAATTCATTCCACATAGCATGTTCATCATGTTTCTGGTCTTCCTCTTGCCACTTGATGTGTCTTCTGTTGTCTGTTAGGCCAAAGCACGCGTTGACATAAACTGGGAGTCCTGTCTTGTTGGATTCATTATTTGGGAGGGGGAGAAAGCAGCTCAGTCTACTCTCACTACAGCCTCTCTTCTCACCACAAGGGAATGCCAAGTCAACTTGAGGGAAAAAGCTTAACTTTTTTGCGAGTGAATCGAGATTTTCTACATTGCCTTCTTTCATTGTACATGTTGTCACAAGCCACTTTGTTTCTTTGTGGTCTTCTGAGTTGAGTGTTATCAATTTGAACCTTGTTGAACCCTCAATGATTGACTCGTCTTCTGACTCCATAACGACATCTGTGAGGACTGAGGATTTCACTTCAAGTCTGGTGTTAACAGTGCCATGTACATTGATATGTATCAAGGACACAGAGGTCACACTTTTTAGGAACAGGAGGCTTAATTCTGCATCCGCAATGAAGCTATCAAAAAGCTCCACCACCTTAGCAGAGTCATATAGATTATCTGAAATATCTGATGCCTTGTTGCGCAAGGGGAATCTGAAAATTGTCCCATCAAAGTGCTGATCCTCTGTGATGACTTTGGACCAATCTTGTCTGCTTGCAAGCGAAACTATATCTCGAAAGGGTTGGAACTGATCATGCATAGTCGTCAGAGCTTCTTGGTGTTCTGGATCTTCCAAAGACCACAGAAAGCCTCCATTTCTTTGTCCAAATATTTTTTCTTGGGGGTCCATGAAGCCAAGGTGCCCTGAACTGAATATACTTGGCACATCTGTGAATAAAGTGAAACAGATATTTTCACATGAATTTACTACGCATGTTCTCTAAAGACTAAAACTTAAACTGAGACTATTAGGTATATGTATGGTAAATGAACATAGTTTCACCTGTTATGTGGTAAACAGAGTTGAAGCCGATTCCAAACCTCCCGACTTTGTTTGGGTCATTGCGCTTGACACTCCTCCCTGCCATCTGAATTCCCTCCCAGTCATCATCAGTGAACGCTGCATTGTTGTAGGCATAGAGAGCAGGACCTTTGCAAAAACAAACAAACAAAAAGTTCCAGAGAAAAGTGCTTATGATATTAGGTTAACTTTTATATATATATATATATATATATATATTTCTTTGTTGAAAAATACTTCACAACTGATGTTGATAACCGCCCTAAAACACTTCTATACATCCTGCATACCTTGGTATTCTCCCAGTTCATCAGTCCAAAGGCTCTCAGTGCCATAGCTTCTCTCATCATGGATGAAAACCACTTCTGTGGCTTCAGCATCATCTGCATTTTGAATCAGCTCCTGTTGACAAATAAAAACAATAACCATTAACAGAGCTTGGCAGACTAAAGCTAAAATTTAAGGATCCCCACATTCCTTCGCACTACTGCCCCTGTGCCAAGCTGGAACTACACACATTAGTATAGTTAAAGCCCCAGCACACCCTTAGTTCACGCACACAGGTGTTTTAACTTATGTTGGTTGTCATCGAAACTGACATATCAGTTCTTGTTTAGTGCTGATGAGAGTTGGCAGTCAAATATCAGATAACATAATACTTGAATCCTCAATAGATCTTTTATTGTTTGGCATTACACATATATGACAAAAGAAAGGAAGTCTCTCTTCAGCTATTATAGCACTTTGGAATAATGCACATATATTCATTGTCACAACAGGAAGCACTAGATTTAACTCAAGGATTATTTGACCTTTCAAAACATGACAAAACTATCTTCCATCCACCAGCTGCAACTACTCCTTAATTTTCCCACAAATCTCGTTGTTATGCGAAGACACATCATTAACTTTCTCAGAACACACTGACACTGGCAGAGAAGGGTCTCAACCTCCCCTCTACGCTAAACTCTTTTACAATGAGCTTTCTCGTATTCAGTTTCACAATACATTGTAATATTATAACATAAGGCACATGTGTATTGGAAACACATGATTATTATCTGGAATTTCCCCCACATGGTCAATTAGATTCCTCTGGGGACTGAGTGGGTGTGTACAAACTGCGCTTGATTGACATCTCCCTAAATTACACAACTAAATGAAAAGCAGCCATAATTCATGTGATGAGTTTCTCCTGTGTTAGACAAGTCAAAAGTTCAGTGAGAAAGGTCAATTGTAAACCTAAAGTTGGAGTTACCATTTTATTCAGTACACCCACAGACCTAAATCTAATGAAAGCCAATTCCAACGAGCTCTGTGATAAATATTACTTTTATGAATTTTATCATATTCAGTTTTGTTGACAGTGCAACAGAAGGCTGTTGATTCAACTCAAAGGTCATTTTGGAAACTTTAGTTTTTAGTATTGTTGAATTGTATTGCATTGCATTGCTAATATTTTCACTACCTGGTGTTACTAAAAACATTAATAAAGGCTGAATACCATTTAGATGCTTCAGTTTCAGGGTCCTGGTATTGTGCATGCTGGCTTGCTGTCACGACTTACTGGGACACTGTCTGCGCTAAACAAAAACGTGTCTTTTCACAACAATTTAATCCAGTTCAGTGTCCCAGAAAAAGACTAAAATAGTTTGCTTTCACCAGAAAGCTTTCTTCTTGAAAATTCCATAGACATCATGCCACAAAGCTGAAATGAGAATATGTAGCAGCAAGATTTTGACCATGAATTGGTTGCAATACAAAAAAGGGTTTTGGACAGGGGCCACAAACCAAGTACTGTCGCACAAATAGCAATTAAAGAAAATGAACAGATCTAACTTATTGCAAAAGGAAACTTCAAAAGAGAGGGAATCATGTTTATCACTGATTTTACTACTAAAACTATGCAAATAAAAAAAATATTATTAAACAAATCCTCAGTGTAACCCTATAGAAATATTTTTGTTGAACAGCCAGTGAGTCTTGAACAGTCTCCCATTAGTGACAACGTTACATGTGTTAATTTACTTCTAACACTAAGGACTACTTCAGTAACCTGTCAACCAAAATTATATATGTATTGTGGGGAATGCAACTATTATAGCAACATTAAACAGACACAGTCTTCATTTGTTTGCTTTTATTGTTTAACAGAGACAATGTGCAATACATTCATTGCACCAGATGTTGTTAAAAGCTCATTTGCTCATCTGTGGTCCCTGTTTGAGGGCCCATCTAGGTTTTTATAGAATCAAAACTATTTATTTATTATAATTTATTTTTCATATTTCTTATCTAAAATGCCTGTATATCAAATAAAATAACCTGTTTTTAGGCCTCAAAATAAATTTAAGCATAATCAACATGTTTAGCTATCAACCATGCCTTCCAACATCTAGGTGTGTATAAGTAGATCTAAAAAAGAACGTTATTGGTAGGTGTCACGGCCCCTCCCCTGCCTTGCAGGGGCGGTGTCTCCTGCAGGCTGAGGAGGGTTGTCAGTGATTGGGGCCACCTGGGCTCAGGGTATTTAAACTGCCTCATTAACCCCCCCCATCTCTCTCTCTCTGCTCCTCCAGGTATGATCTGGTTTTGTTTGTTCTTTTGTAGTCTTATTTAGATTTGCACACACAGATCCATGCACTTTACATACACCTTACATTATGACATGTTCACACCTCATTCTGTTTTCCTTGTTTAGAGTTAGTCATTTTGGTTTACAGTAAAGAAAATATGTTTGGCCTACCCCTGTTGGTATCCCCTCATTATTTGCCACAGGCTATGGGCCGACCTGTGACAAGTGAGGGCTTGTCTGTAAGTTAAAAATAATTGTACTTGAGTCTTACTTTACTTTACTTTAACATTTTGTTATGTTAGAATTGTTTAGTTTGTTTATTATTGATATATTGGTTTGTTTGCAGTTTGGGCAATGGTTTGGCTTAGTTGATTATTGTTTGTAGTTAACTTGAGTTAGGAGTTTCAGTTTAGTTTAGGTTGCCAAACTTTTTGTTTGAGGGGATGCTTTGGTTTGGTCAATATTGGTTGAGAGAGTGGTGAGAGCCATGTGTTTCTCTTTGGTTGTTTAGCTTGTAGCTAATATGGTTAGCAATTCATTCTGGGCCTTTTCTGGGTTTATTGTTTAGGTGGGAGATTAAGGGAGTGTGGCTCCTGTCCTTAAACCCAGACTGGCAGCAGATGAGTTTTTGGGCATTTGAAATAGTGGTATGGGTTGAGGAAAATGCCGTCTATTTTGGATAGTTTTGTTAAGGCTCCTTCAGAGTTAGCCTTCGATTTGTGTACTAAGGAGAAGTTAATTAAAATAGCTCAACATTATCAGATTGAGATGGTTGATAGGTTAAGGAGACTGTTAAAGCAAGGTCTTAGAGGTAGGTTTTTTTGGTCAGTCTGTTAGTAGTGAGGGTGCAGGTTTTCAGGCCAGCCCTTCATTAACCTTTGAGCAGCAGAGGGAACTGTTGCAAATGCAGGAGACACAGTTGGAGTTACGGTTGGAGATGGCGCGATTGCATAATGTCAGACTCGAGGTAGTACCACAGTTTGCTGTTTTGCAGAATCTTTGCTTGTTGCCTAAATTTGATGAGTCAGATCCAGATACATACTGGCTATGAGCCAGCTTGTGACGTATCAATTTAATTGTTATATAAAGTAACTATTATAGCCAGTATTTTACAGAGCATTGTACCAACCTTCAAAATTTGTCCACCATCTGGATATCGACGTAGAATATCTTTCAGGTAGTCAATGAAGGGTGGTGCTGTTGCCCCGAAGGACGTTCTAAACAAAGCAGGAGGATTAAAGAGTAGGAGTTAAAATTCAATCAACACAGGGTGAGTCCTCCTCAAGCAAATAGGGTACAAAATCTGGGATTAGATAAAGTTCAACCAGCACATATATTTGACTTATGTTTAGCCATAAAGTGCTTTACTTGAAATTAGATGATAGGCTACCTGCTGTTTCCTTGTTGGCAAATAAAATGGATTCAGAGCTATGGTGTTCACAAGGATTTTCATGTAGACAGAAGTTCGTTAGGTCAATACATTAATCGTGCTAAATATGTTTTCACCAACACAAAGCTCTTGCCCTCACTTAACACGAGTAGTATAAATATGATTGCTTGTGTCCAAACCTCTTACTGGTACTGTAAGCTAAAGCTCAGCAAATGAAAGTGAAAACAGAGGTGCAACTCACCGGGTTTTTTTCTTTGCCTTCGTACTCATCCTTCCAGGGTTGGATGCTGTAAGAGTCAAAGTGTTAAGCTTTGCAGAAGAAACTTCTCTTTTTGTCCACATCAAACTCAAATGAAGTCAATGTTGGGAGTTAACACAAAGCTATAAGGCCTGAGCACCTTAAACAGAAGACTTTGTTTAAATAGAACACCTTGCAAATACATTAGTACAGCTTAATATTTATTCTAATGCTTCAAATTTTAGTAAGCTAAACATTTACATAATCAGATATTATTGGATACTGGATGAAGGTCTGACTGCTTTATTGTCATTTTAGAAGTCCAAGACTCACTCTTTGAACTGTCAATTCATTCATTTTTTTTCAGCTGTAAATTCAAAATGTTGTTTTTTTTTCAACATGAGCAAAAACTCTAACCTTGAATTGGCAAAGCCACTATCAAAAGTATGAGACAATAAATACAAAATAAGGAAATTGATACAGAAATGGAAAGAACAGGTCCTGTGTTCATTTAAGTATTTATATCTGTTTAATCATTTCTCAATTTATTGTATGTGATTTACTTTGTATGTATGTGAAAACTGAGTGTGGTTAAGGCATTCATGGTCAGATTCAGGCTACAGATGTAAACTGACTTAGTCTCTTATTACACTGAGAACTAATCTAATGTTTAATATCAGAGGTTTATAAACACTGGTAAACTGATGGATTTCACAGAGCAGGTTTAAGGGAGCTTTCTGGAAAATCCACAACCCAAAATAGGCATTTGATACATCAGCCCAGTTCTAGATTTTTATGGTCTGGTTTTATTCATCAAAGTATCCAGATACTTTAACTCCACTGTATTGTAGAGGAAATTGGCAACTACTGTTTGTATGGACTCTTCTTCTTGTCCTTTCGGGTCGCCACAGTGACTCGTGTGCCTCCATCTAACCCTGTCCTCTGCATCCTCTTCACTCACACCAATTAACTTCATGTCCTCTCTCACTACATCCATAAATATCCTCTTTGGTCTTCCTCTAGACCTCCTGCCTGGCAGCTCCAACCTCAGCATCCTTCTACCTTCACCTCTGCTCCCTGTAGCCACACCGTTCCACCTGGGTCCCTCTCATTGACACACATGTATTCTGTCTTATTGTATGGACTCTGGACTCTTCAAAAGTAACATTTGTAGTGTAACATTTTGCTGCCTCACCTAATGCTCACAGTCTTATAATGTCTAACCAACTCTGAAACGGTAGTGGTACTATAGCTGTATAACTGTTTAAGCATACTGAAAAGTCCTTGTGCCCCCCCCTTGAGGTTGGCCACAGTTCTGCATCTCTAGTTTGCTATGCCCAACCCGAATAAATGCATGCAGTTGTATGCAAAAAACTAAACAAATTTTTAATCAATACAGTGAAGCTGAATACAATATAAGAAATACTAACCGCCCCCCATTAAAAAAAAATGTTCAAATTAAATTAATGAACTATTTTTTAAATTCTAAATTTCTCTGGTTTAATTCCCCCTCACCCCTCGTACTGTTCATTTTTGCATGTATTTCACCCCATAATGCCCTATACGTAGCCTACTTAACATAGGCTACTAACTTATATGTAACGTACTCAAAGATGCTAATAGTTAACTACGCAGTAATAAAATCACTTACCTCAGTCATGTTAGTCGAACGGTCGCAGCAGCCAAGTTCAAAGAAACCAATGCCATCAGTTGTGCTGTTTATAAAGGCCGGTGAGGTCCAACCCCAACACCACACGCCCTTGCTTGTGTCTTTCGTTTTCCACATAAGTGCCACTTTCACGCAGGCTATGAAACGAAACTTTAGGACGACACAAGGTCGTTTCTTCTTCCATCCCCAGTGAAACGAAACTGTCCTGACTACAGGTTTGGACGAAAATGCACAATAGGCCACTGTGAAATGCATCTGCACCATATGCAGTCTCTGTGATCTGCACACACCGGTTGAATGTAGGATTACTAAAGCAATATTTTGTCAGGGGGGGGGAATTCACTTTCAGCTTAGTTTGAAAGTAGTCTTTTCCTCATCAGTTGTTGTGCCCCTGCTGATCCACCGACATAAAACACCGTTATCCCGCCACTCGCTAGATGATGCTGCAGCCCATTTATATCCGCAGAGACCGGGCAGCTTCTTGCAGGCAAACGCAGGAGCTCGTACGCGATCCCTCCCGTTGTTGTCTGGCTGCGTTATTGTGATGGTTAACTGCGCTTGCGAGCTCATTACCACCACATGCACATTTTCTTAGGAAGAATGAACACGGTATGTAAAATATTTCTTCGTGAGCTATTGAATAGTATCCTCAAATCACTTCCTCGTTGTGCAGGGCGGAACAGGGCCTACAACAACAGTTGAGGGGCTGCTAAGTAAGCTAGTGTGTTCCTGGTTTTGCATGTCCGCTATGGTCTATCTGCTTGCCCATGTAATCAGATGAGCTTTGGTGCTGTCCTGCACAACGTACGGCGTCGGTAACAATGAACAAATAAAAAATACAAGATAATACGTGATTTTAGCCTTTAGTTTAATAAAAGCTGATGACATGGACATGCGTTGCACAGTGCTGCTCGCTGCTACACCACTGTGAAGCATAACGAACATTGTGTGTTTATCGCTTGCAGATGTCCCTATGATGTGTCAAAGAATAAAATGCCCTCCCCTCCCACTCTGGTTGTAGATAGCACCATGCTGGAGAAAGCCAGTGATAAAGGCCAAGAGACTGGGCGCTGCTCAGACTGTGGATGCACTTTCAGTCTATCGCAGCCGGAGTCTGCTCCTGATTCATCCGACACTTCAGCCTCTCCTAAACGGCAGCAGCGTGTGCACAAGGCAGACGGTCCTTCCACATGTCCATCCTGCCAGGCGGGCAGCAGCCTCCCTAATGGTCGCCGTCCACACCGGCGCACCCCCCTGGACCCTCACAGCTGCAGCCTGTGCTCCAAAACCTTCATCTCCTCCGCCCACCTGGCCCTTCACCTGGCCTCTCACAACAAGGAGAGGAAGTTCAGGTGTAGCACCTGTGGCAAATTCTTCCATCAGTCCTCCCACCTGATGGCTCACAAGATAATCCACAGCGGGGACAGGCCCTTTAAATGCCCCGAGTGTGGCAAGACCTTCGGCCGTGCATCCCATCTGAAGACCCACCGCCGGCTCCACACAGGCGAGAAGCCCTTCAAGTGCACCTACTGTGACAAGTCGTTCACACAGAAGGCCGGGCTGCTGGCACACGTTCGTCTACACACAGGGGAGCGGCCATACAAGTGTGAGCAGTGCGGTGAGGGTTTTCGCTCCTTGTCACTCCTGCTCTCTCACAAGGCTGACAAGTCATCTGGGCAGGCCAAACCAGTGTCACCACCAACACCCAACCAGCCCCAGAAGACACAAAGCAGCCCCGCGGATCTGAAGTGTGGGGTCTGCTGCCGCACCTTTGTACGCTCATCATACATCAGGCTGCACATTCGCCTCAACAAAGGACAGCGGCCTTATCACTGCAAAGTGTGTAACAAGACCTTTGTCAAGCTGGATACGTTTGTGAACCACTGTGATAAACACTTAAGGCAGAAAAGGGATAAAAGCAAGGAGATTAAAGACAAAGTTGTTAAACCTCCCCTGTTTGTCCCACTCTCCAGTCTTCCTTTTCCCGAGGCCTTACCCACTCAGCCTGTATCCTCAGAGGTCAACACACGCTCCAGAGCAAAAGCAAAGAGTAAAGCGGAGCCTTGACCAACAGGACGGCCCCCACTGACACAAAGATGGTCTTTACCTAAGAAATGTGTCACAGCACATAACAAATGCAGAACAGTAAACACACAAATCCCACCTGTTACCAACAGAAACGATCAGAGAAAGGGACAAAGAGCAAATGTGTAGTGAAATAACTCCCAAAACACTTGTGATATATATAAACAGGAGTTTACTAATTGTACAGTTATTTTATTTAGAATAATTAATTTTATTGTGAATGATTATCTGTTTAGTTGTCAGTACTACAATGTTTTTAATGCATATTTTAGACAATAAGGGTAATTAACATTTCAGTGGCATACATGGTTAACTCTAGTCTTTGAACATAGACAAAAAAGTATATAACCATTAGAATTCATGGTTAATGTTGTTTTCCTGAATCCATACAAGCCTTTTGGCAGGTGTAGCACCCATACAAATTACAATGTAAATGAAATGCCTATTGTAAAACAACATGCACATGGAGTAAAAATAAACAAAAAAGCATAGTGTGGGGGACTGAACCTTCTTATTTTTATATTTTTTTGTTGTTGCACCTTGAGGCCGCAAATATCTGTTCAAAACAGTTTGTTTCAGTTCTCAACCATTGTCAGCACAACACTGTCTTCTATAAAACCTCTTTTTCCGTCTTGCCCAACAAGCATTCAAGTCAAAGATATAGTAATGCTTCCACTGTTCATTCTCAGCAAGCAATTTATTCTGTTAATCTGCTCTTCTAACATGGTTCATGGTGTGCTGCATCAGCGGGTCCTGTAGTGATCAGGCTTAACACTGTAGGACTACATGTCTTGCCAGGTGAGCCTCCTTTGACCGTCACATTAACTACAATATGACAGGCACTCTTTCCATTCCATTCCAGGTCAGCAGCAGCTCACAGCTGAACGCCTCACCGACCCTTAAACTCAACAGAAGACGTATTAGTATTGTTTTTCTGTGGATCTCCACCGCTGACGGAGAATCTGTCACCTCCACATTGGGAAACTCTTTGTCCCAACCTATGGACAGAGAGAAAGAAACAAGTGAACAACTCCAAGGACACCATTTACAAGTTAAAGGGGAGGCTAATGTATGTCACACTGCATGAGAGTCACAAATGTAACCACCACTTGATGGATATGGTCAATGAATCACTCAGAAGGAGAGTATAAAGTGAAGATGAGAGGTTTGCCTGGCAGTTGTCTGTGTCCTCTGTGCTGCTGTCAAGGTTCCAGTGCAGGGTAACGTTCATGTGGCGTCTCCAGACGGGATTCCTGCGCAGGACAACGGTTCCACTGATGGAGTCTCCAGCATACACACTAACTGGCCTGTCTAGCATGAAGAGAGTCTGCTTCCAGTGTGTCGGCCTGAAGAGAAAATTGTCTACTTAATATTGCAGTTTTTGCCTTTTTTTTTTTTAAGATTTCAGTGTATTACAATATTTGCAGTCTGAAACACAGAGATGCACTCCGACATGTATAAAGTCCAAAGTAAATTATGTTTATTGGCTGTTAGAAATTGCTGTAAGGGCTCAGAGGCACTGCTGCTAGTGAACTAATTGTCTTGTTTCATGTTGTGACTGCACAACGTGTTTTAGCTGTTTTACTCAGAGTTAGGTCCGGTGTTTAGCTCCACTGCTGCGCCTCCCGTCTCCAGGCTCTCAAAATGAACAGTGAACCAGGCAGTGAATCCATGGAAAACACCAGACTTTTCCACATAAAAACGAAACTCACCCTTTATTTCCTGAGAAATGAAACAGAGCATTCACTTAGTTAAAAAAATCCAACTTAGAGCAATGGGTTTCTTTTTCTTTATTTGGCATTTCTGTTTCATTATGATAGTGATAGCTGGAGAGAGACAGGAATGGCAGGGGTGAGAGAGGGGGGATGACATGCAGAAAAGGGCCCGGGCCGAATTCTGCGATAAGGACTCAGTCTTGATACATGCGCTCTACCAGGTGAGCTACCACTGCCGTCGGTGGAGCAATTTCTAATAAAGGACAACACACACAGTACCTCCAGGTCTTTGACTTGCAGAGTGTACATGTCCAGGCATATCACATCACAGGGGGTGGTGAGGCAGTCATCAGGCTCAATGAGGTGGCTGAACTTGGGCTTGGTGAAGAACTCCTGCTGTGCCAAGGGCCTGCAGAAATTAAATGTTATTAAACGTCATGAGGAAATTAGGTTGCTGCCACAGACATCTTATGTGACAGAACAGAACAGGGGGAAAGGACAAGTAGAATTTAAGCACACTTAAGAAATATAATAACGTAAACATTTTGGCCTTCTGCACAGTATGTGATGTACTCTGTATTGGAACAGAAATATTAGCAAACAGTGTAGATTACAAACCTGTTCATGCATTTAGTCACAACTGTTACTAGCAGTCACAACTGACTACCTAAGTATGGATTGCTAATAAGAGTTGTCAGGGATGACTTGACTCCGTGATAATTGCTGAGGCCACAGTTTGTAGTGTCGCAACAAACATCCCTTTCTTAATATCCATTAGTTGTCTTATGGCCACTGTTCCTCTTCACTAATGCAGTTTTACTGTGTTTGGTAAATTCATTTTATCACAATCTTTTGAGACTCTTTACTGCACTTCACAACTCCATTGTTATTCGCCTGATTCACCACTAAGTAAAGATGCAACGTTTTGGTCTCTGTTTTTTCTTTTATGCTCATTAAATACCAATTAGCAGTAAAGGTCATTGCAGTCGGCAGTCACTATTTTTATGTTTCACGGCAACTTGCAGAAATACAAATACCCCCGTTAGTTGCTGCCTGAGCTGCTGGTGGATCAGTCACACTGGATCTATTTTGAAAACACAATTACTATGTGCATAATGAGGGATATACTGTATGTTAAAAATAAAGAAGGTAATTGTACTTACATTAATGAGTAAACTGATGACCATGTGTTTTACATACATTAAAGTACTGTGGCATGAAGAGTCATTACACACAAAGTTTATTCTCATAAAATTAAGTACTTTTGTCACTGATATACACTTACACATTTGTTGATCACAGTCAATGTGACACATGCCCCATTTGAGTTGGATTGAACTTCAAGTTAAATCTCTGTTTCACTAATGTGGTCGCCATACCTGTGGCTTCTACTCTGATTGTCACACATAGCTGTCATCCCGCCAAATGTGAAATAACACACAAAAAACAGCATCACTACCTGGCACCACAGCTTGTTATACCAAATGCTTAAACTTCACATCTAAATTCAAGATCGTTAAAATTTCTACTGAGAATGATATTCAAATATGTGACCTTGTTATTTGTTGAAAATCTGAGTAAGTGCAAAGAAATATAAGTGAGACAGGACAATGTTCGCTGAGAACAGTTGACTAATGGCCCTTACTGAAGAGGAGTGAAGTCCAGGCCATAGGGCTGCTCCCAGAAGGCCATTTTCTCTGCATAATAGCTGTCGGCCTGACATGGCACCAGGGTGATGGCCGCCGACGAGGGCCACATAACGCCGCCTTCCCTAAGCCAGCGGTCCCTGGCCAGCAGAACTGACTCCACCATGAACTCAAACTAGACCAGAGGACAGAGAGAGAGAGAGACACATGATGTGGCATATTCTGACCTGAAAGGGAGTGGAAAAGCATGAATGGATCCAATACCACTATAATAATACGGACATAAAGCAGTAGAAAGAAAACTTCACACAATAACTTATATGATTAGTAACCGTATTGGCAGTGTCATCATTACCAGCAGGCAGTTACCCATCCACTCAGACACCAGGACGTCCACCTGCTCAGGTAGCTCGATCTCCTCAGCGCGTCTCTGGAGCACCGTGACCACCTCGTCACAGCCGTTCTGCTTCACCAGCTGTCTGGTGTACTCTGCCATGGAGCTCGCCTCTACAGCATACACCTACAAGACCACAGATAAACGTATACACTGCTGTTTATACCATGCTGTTTATACCATGTAGCAACACTCGTTCTCCAGCAGATGGGAGCAATGGCACACTGATGTTCGATAAAGAGCATTCCCATGCGTGAACAGAGTAGTTTGGTATATTATACAAAGACTCTGTTCTTCCGACATACCATATTTCTCTGGATTTCCAGGCTACTTTTCCTGGGAATTTTAGTTATAATTTGAGTCGTACATTCCAGAGATGGCACTGTTTTACCAGATAGGATTACAAATTGTTGATACTTACAGGGGAACTCTACTGATTTTACACATCAAAGTGTCACACATCCGGTATTGGGGAGTACTACTGCCTATGTGAAAAAAGTTGGAAACAACCCTTTTGTGGCTCCAGTGGGAGCATCGCGAAATCTGATAAATTGTCTTAAAAACATCAGTTGGGACTGAAGACTATAAGTTTGAAAATGTATAAAATCTGGTGTGGAGATACAAAGAAGTGATGCTACCAGGACTCCTCGCTCGTTCCCTGCTCCTCATCTCTGCTTGAGGCTAGCAGCTCGAAGCTGCATTATCTGCTCCTACCATAACGCACTAAAATCTCAGATGGATGTGTCGGCGGTCTAGTTGCATTTTGGGTAATGTAGGCACCGGGTTTTGACAAGGAAGAAGGCGGTGTGGAAAAAAAAGATGCTATCTCTGACTCTGCTGCATCCATTTCGAACTTTTGTCTGTCCAATTCTAAATCTCTTTTAATATTTCATGACAATACCCTGACAGAACTGTCTAATTCCATGTTTGCAGTAAAACTTTTATACGTGTAAAGATGTGTATGCACATGCTAGACGCAAGAATAGAAAGCTCCGATTAATTTCCTTCATGTTTTAAGTTAACATATGCCTCAAAATCAATAAATAAACTTCAACAAGCCAACAGATGACAAAATGTATTTGGGGAATGGTAGGCAGCAGCTAAATTCCCCTTCATAAGTGGAAATCATAACATAATTGAAACTGAAGTCCTTCAAATGGCATTGGATCTGAGCCGTGGTCCCACAAGGTGTCAGTCCCTCAACTGTCTCTACACTGCAGACGGCATAACCAGCTTTCTGGGTGTTTGTGTGAAAGAGCCTTAGTGTTTCAGTAACTTCCCCACCAGCCATATTGTTAACATTACCACTGAGGGTTGTGCCAGCTGAGCGCAGAACAGGCTGATGATGCCAGTCCCACAGCCGAGGTCCATCACCACCTTGTTCCTCAGAGAAGGACTGTTGCTGAGAATAACCTGCCGGTACGCCTCAGTGCGGCTCTTATCTGACAACATCTCCAAGTGAAGCCTCTGTATGATAAAAAAAAATATAATAATAATAATAAAAAACAACAACCGATATCAGTAACATGTGACAAATCATGTTCTCAGGATGATATTAACACGTTTTGCCCATTATCTGAAAATTGTGCATACTTTACAATAACTGTCAATTATTTTTCAAAGCACACCTTTGTTAAATTTCCTACTTTCCAGGCAGCCATTGTTTTCTATTTATTTCAGTGCAGGATGACAATCGCTACTCAGATACTTGAACATTTTGAGGTAATCCATCACAGCTTTATTTACCACCCCATGAGTAGTTGTTGCCAGGTTAACAACTAATGGCGATCAAAATAAACAATAAAAAATGTCCTCCTTGTAATACAGCAGGTCCTGTTTTGATGTGTCTTCCTGGGAGGTGCATTCATGGAAATTCTGACATGCAAAGGTTTGAAAGTCAGTAGCTGAACAGCAGCCTTTTACATCACAAATCACGTGTCTATTCTGGGTTTGATTTTACAACATTTCTCAGCAGCTCTCTGAAATCTCTGAAGTTGCCCTTAAGCACACCACAGAAGAACTGTGCCTTATAGCAACTGCATTGCATTGCAACATACATTTGACAAAAGAAAACATATCCACTGTGATGGATTACCTAACTCAAGTCTCAGGTCACTGCATGCTGATGATTCTAGCTACCATCCTGAAACGCATGGCTGCCTGGGGGGCTGCAAATCAGTCTAAAGTCTTGTGTTATGCTTTAAACTGTCAGCCTGTTCAACTTGTAGATCACTAGGCTATGGCATGCAAAACATAATGATACTTTAAAGTTTCCAACCAGCGTCCCGTAACTGCCGAAGTATTCTTCATCTTGCCATGGGTCGTCCAGGGAGGTGTCCTCCTCAGTAGCCTGCTGGCGCAGGTAGTCGGCGGGTGCATAACCCGCGACCCCGTGCAGCTCTGCCCACCACCACTCTGACGAAGGCTTGGCGTGCACGAGCAGCCTGTCCCCGCTGCTGAAAGTTAGCTGCGGGACAAAAACAGCACGGTTAGTTCTGGCCACCAGACCTTCAACTTTCCGGTGAAAGTGTGCAGTCATTAGGCTGCCAGACCTCTGCCTGTGTGGGTCTCTAACCTGGTCGCTGCCACCTCCAGCGAAATTAGACAAGGCAACATACTCCTCAGGAGATGCATCACCCTCATCCCCTTTCTCTGTCTGCATCTCTGGCGGCGGTTGCTTCGACGCGCCCGCTGTTTGGTTCCCTGTAAGATACAAGTTAAACCTGCTGACGAGACAACACAGTGTCTCTGTGAGAAAAGAAACACTCAGTACTACTCTGAAATGAGCGGTAAAAACATCAACACAACACCTCAACTGGTGCAGAACACTTCCTGTTTTGACGTCAGATTAAGTTACCGTGCCTTCACATGCTGTCGGAAATATCGAAATAAAAAACCGAGCGTAAATTAAGTCCACGCTCTGTCCGTGAACAGGCAAGCGTGTCAAAACGTATGGTACTGCATTTTAATTTAATTTGTCATGATATTCTTTTGGTTTTCATTGTGATGATATATCAGAATAGGGCATATCACATATTTTCTTCATAGTTTTGCCACCATAATAAATGTGCTTCACAAGGTGACCTATCTACAGCCTCTTTCAAAACACTCAAAAGTATAATTGTGACAAGTTCACTTCCGAACTTGGAAATAGGGAATATCGGTGGAGCACCTGAAGGCAACACCGCGCTCTGGAATAGATAAGATTCATAACTACTTCCCTTACGTATATACAACTGAAGTACGTATTTATATATACGTATTCTATACGTACACGTATATACAAGTGAAGTATACGTATACATTCAAAAAAGGTAGCGTAATCACACACATACATTATATATATATATATACATACATACATACATACACACATTTATATATAGACATACATATACACATACACACATATACACACATATATTCCTTATGTGAATAGGCAAGACATTTTAACAAACTAACAATAACAAATAATTACGGTACACTATACAGTCTATAAAAAATGACACTATTTATTTTCATAAAAAATGTATTCATCAATTAACAAGAGATTTCACACCATAACTCAATCACGCATAGATTCAGGGTGCAGCTCTAACAGTTGAAGAGTTCACATCTTAAATTCTTAAAACACCTCCTAGCTGATTCTTAGTCTGAGAGCCGTCACATTTTATACATTTCTTTCTTCACGTCATTAAATCAAGAGTGTTAATAGTATTTAATTCAGTCCTCTAAAGTGTGTTTGTGTTCTTTTCAACATGATGACGATCTTTATAGAGTTCTTTTCAGAAGCATGTCACACATCCTTGGTAAGAGGTTTCAGCTGTCTTTTGTCTTCGACTTCAGGAACGGCTTATGCAGCACATCATACAGTCGCCTCGCCTGCACGCACAGAATGTCAACATGGTAATTCAAGAAATGTTCAGTCTACCTTCTGCATATTCATATCGTGCACATGTATTTTTACTCACTTTCTGTGGTCCGAGGCCCGGACAGAGAACCAAGTCTTCCTTAGAAGCACTGATGATTCCTTCTACAGACTGTAAAAAACCCCACAAAATTCATCATCTCAGGACAATGACCAGGTCATTCCTCTCTGACTATCTCATTAAATTAAACTAACTAGAAGGAAAAGATTCATTCAGAGTACACCATTAAATCAGCCTGTGGATATGTCTGTGCATATACACTGATTATAGAGTAGCATCAATCTGAGGATGCATTCTCACTGTGGTGGTACTTACTGAGAAAGTGGACAGCAAGGTAATGGAATCCGTCTTGTTTATAGACTTCACAGTGGTCAGGCAATCTGTAACCTTAAAATAAAACCTATCAAATCAGAATTTCATTGTTCAAGCACTGAAAAACACGTCAAGATGGTGGCAAATACTCTGCTTGCGGGTAGTTTTCCTTGACATCCATATTTTTCAAATTGTCAAAATCATCACATTAAAAATAGCAACGGATCTCACAATTCTTCAATA
Source organism: Coreoperca whiteheadi (assembly GCA_011952105.1). Taxonomy (NCBI): domain Eukaryota; kingdom Metazoa; phylum Chordata; class Actinopteri; order Centrarchiformes; family Sinipercidae; genus Coreoperca; species Coreoperca whiteheadi. The sequence goes on from CM022488.1 coordinate 16,707,872, forward strand.
GAAAACGGTGAATCCACACACCTTTGACAGATAGTCTTTTTCAACTTGCTCCTTCAGTACATCTGCTGGTTTCTTTTCATATGACTTATACGTTTCCAGGTAACGTCCTGCCTCCTCTGGACTGTCAAATCAACATGAAGAAAAGATTAGATTTGTTTATTTATTTATTTGATGAACTAATTATTATAAAAAGGCACCAAGTCCACTGATCAACAGAAAAAGATATGTAAGCTGTTGATCCTGGCCACAATAAAACAACATATCTTATGAATGTTACAATCAGATGCTTTAAGTGTGAAAAGACATTAACTACCCATTACAAACCCAAAGATGCATTACATAACACATTCAAATATCAGATTATCTTCTGATTACACACATTTTATTAGTATTTGGCAAGGCCAGGATCATGTGCACACTGACATCAACATTCAAAACTGTTTCCAAGTTCACTCTCGTTTATGTCTGGGTCCTGTAACAAAGTGTCCAATCTTCTTGGCAATCTGGTGCAGGTCTTACCTCCAAGCCAAGATTAGAGTGCAATCAGCCATGATGCAGATTCGAGCCAGCTCCTTCAACGTGTGATGAGGATCTTTCTGTGGTGAAAAACCAATGTCAGTGAGAAAAACTACACTAATTCTTAAAGCTTTATAAATAGAACTTTGGCTATACACTTGGTGCACACAGAGATGTGCTGAAAAGGTTTTTTGATTGATTAAAAGTTCTGCATGGATAGCTTACATTACAGCTCTCCTTGAATAGTTTAGTGTATCGGCTGTTCCATTTTGTTTTGTTAACATTGCTGAACTTTCTAATCATTGTCAGCACTGTGTAATGGAAAATGACATTACGTAAAACCAAAGTAAACATTAACAAAGTGAGTATCAGTCTTGAACTGCTGTAGCAGGAAGCTTTGAACAGAATTTAGACAACCCCTCTTCATTTCAGGCATAAACCAAATACAGAAGTTCAAATGTAGTAATCAAAACAGCAACACTTTACAGGTTTTGAAGTATTGAGTCTAATGTGTACCACAATAGTAATTAAAGACTTTGTCACTGTAAATGTTGAAGCAGGAGCTAAATGAATTGATGGAATGAGACAAGCTGGTAAATTAATAAATGGAACAACAAAAGTAAAATTGTAATAAATGTATTTTCTATTTAATTATTTAAATGATTCCTTTATAATAGCTTTTTTAAATGCAAGGATGTCTTTCTTAATTACAATTAAACACTGAAAAACTGCTGAATATTATAAATAGGTACTCGTTTTTAACAAAAGTACCACAAGACATTTTGAAAAGCTGGCACAGCGGGTTAAATAAAAGGAAAGATCACAATTTGACCAAATTTGATTTACAGATATCAATCAATTAAAATGTGTCTTCTTTGGATCTGATATTGATCTTAAAGATTTGGTCTGCACTTCGCTATCTGCAAAGTTTGATAAATACAGTACTAACAACCAGAATATTACCTTGCAGGTGTTAAAACACTACCATTTGCAAAACACAGCATTTTCAGCTCAGAGACCTGAATTATTATAACTTACCACATCTACTTGTACCAGTAACACTCGCAGGGTGAAAGACTGTCCAAGCAGCTTGAGACGGTCGTGGATATAGTTTGGATTGAGATTGTGATACCTCAGACTTAGAGCCAGGCCCAAAACCAACACCACAGAAAAACAAAACACACAAGAGGAAACAAAAAAGAATATGAAAAAAATGGCACTAAAACAAAATCAATGCTCATCACAAATCATTTATTGGTTATGATGACAAACTGTGAGGACAACAGGTAAAATGTATGAAACAAAGCACACACAGTTTGTACACACATATACACACACCCACTATTTTTGAGTCACAAAAACCCACCTGAGAAAGAGAGCACAAGTTGTCTGACCTAAAACATAGTCCGGTACAACATCTCCAAACTCCCAAGGGACACTCCTCACAAACTTCAGAATGGGATTTCCTCTCTGGATTAGAAAAAACAAATATGCGGTGTGATACTTTCCTTGTGCAAGCCAACTAACCAGCCTGAAAAACCTGAGAGCCTGATGCCACCATGGGGAGTAGTATCACCAAACTAATTTACCTCGTAAAGTGACTCTGAATGGGAATACGAATGTGCAGAGGATAATTATATGGATGGAGAGTTGGTGTTTTCTTGAACAAACAAACCTGTCGGGGACTGACAATAATGCTGCTCCCAGACCCCACCGGTTTTGGACCAGACCTTTGACAGTTTCCCTCTTGTTGGTCTGTGCCAGCCACCTGTGTCTCCTCACTCCTTCTAACCCCTTCAGATCCACCTTCTGTCCCTTTAGCACAGTCCTGAGCCGTTTCGCATCCTCCTGGGGCACATGACACTGAATCTGACTCACTTTGCATCACATTTGTATCTCCAGCACCTCCAGTGCTGAGCATTTTGGAGGGACCCCCTCGCTGAGGAGGAGCAGCCACATAGCCTTTACTCTGGACGATATACTCTCCATATGACAATGGCTGTTGACGCTTTGCTAAAGATGAGGCTGAGGCTGAGGTGTTTTTTCCTCCTTTGGATGAGGGCTGAAACTGCGGCTTTAGCTGGAATACAATCACAAGGAAATCATGTCTAAGACTCGAGATTTATGAAATTAATCATATAAAACAATCACTCACGTTTTCAGCAAGCTCTCAAAGTTGGTATGCTATTTAAAAATTTGAATTTCAAAATTGGAGCTACCAGCTGGAAAGCTAGCAAGGTAGCTAACTGCTAGCCGCCGTAGAAAGTTAGTGAAACCGACCGGTGTGGTCTCTTTGGTGAAAGCAGGGTCGTCCAGGTTGATGTTAAACCTCTTCTTCATGTCTTTTAACTGATTTAACGTTAGACTTCTCAAGTCAACACATGCCACTGACTAGTGAGACTTCTTGTAACGTTACCAAGTGAGGTTACTAACGTTACTGACAGACAACGCTTCAGCAACTACATTAAGACTTCCGGCCCGTCCTTCAGAATAAAAGCACCGTCTAAACATTAGCTGACAACAACAATTGGCACTAATTATACATCCCTCTGCTGTTTTATTTATTCTAACGTTGTCATTCAATCTGTTGCCGTGTAGAGGAAAAAATACAGGTTCTGAGGAACATTTTGAGACTTTGAGTCCCCTTCCACTCAAAAATGTGTTTTGCTTATTGTTACTTCAGTTGAATGATTGACTTTCACTGTGGAGACTGATGAACCGGTATTTGCAATTTCCATTTCCTTAAGAGGGAAAGGTTATTTGTTTAAAACAGAGTTTAAAACATGTACCTACAAGCATAATTTGTGACATCACAACTAGTTTAGTAGCCAATTGTAGTTCAATATGCAGTGCAGCTTACACAAGTGTGATGTGTGAACTTGAAACCTCAACAGGACTTTTAGGAGACATTCTTATGAAGGGGCTTTCTCACAGGCATATTCAATGATGACAGGGAAGGAGTAGGTCAAATCTGAACTTTATAAGAAAGTAGGCTAATTGTTTTTTATTGGGGGGGAAAACCATATCAGACACAAATTACTAATCAAAGCAAAGTATTTGGGAAATGTTCACTGTATTTGGGACAGACAACTGAGTACCAGAATGACAGTATTTTAGAATTATAGTTGCTGCCCGAACATATTTATTAAAGATAGAACAAGAATAACACATTCTGGCCTAACGATTTCTGAATAAAAGCACTACAAACTGCTTTCACATACTTAATTTTTTCACACAACTCTGCAATCAACACTTACCGAAAATAATGCTGGAAAAGTATTGTATTGCCCATGTCTCAGCTTAAAGAACTACTAATTTGATCTTCTTAAAACAGATAGCTAGAGCCAAGTATATTAACAGGAAATAATATTGTTGTGCTCAATGTTTGTAACAGATGCCCTGGGTGATCTTTGCACATGTGACTTTCAACCTCTTTTCAACTTATCACTCAAGGTAAAAGATAAAGAAATGTATGGCATCTGGTTCAGAATCACTGTGACAAGCAGATTACATTATGTATCCAGGGTATCAACTGTGTGGGTGAGTGGTAGCCTACTAGATGTGGTTCCATCCACTGCAGTTAAACCAGCCAAGGTAAAAACTGAGAGTGATGATTTAACATGGCGCCGCTGATGGCTGCCTCTGTACTGTGCTCCGTGGTACTTTTTGTGTTTTTGTTTTTCTGTTTAGTCTCCCTCTCTGGTCACGTTCACCAGGGAGGAACTTCTAAACATCGGACTATTCAGTGGCCAAACAACCGAACCGGAAGGTTTTCACCATTGCACTGATTGTTGTACTGTTTACAAATGGTACTGTTGTGTTGTTGTTGTTGTTGTTTTTTAGCCATATTTACGTCTACTGTTGTGTATGTACATTGAGCGCACGGAAAAAAACAGAGTCAAATTCCTTGTACATGTACACATACCTGGCCAATAAAGCCGAATCTGATTTGATTCTGAAAAAGGGTTGCGCATATCACTTTGTTGTTGTATTTATAGGCAACTTTCAAACCATAATGCATGTGAGGAAGTCTCAGACATCAGCATGAACATGTCATTTAGTTTAGTCCAGGGGAAATGTTTAGTGAAGGTTGAGCATTGAGAAGAAAAGCTATGTCAATTTAGGGACTACATGCAATACAATTAAGAAAGTCATAACTTACACATCAATGACTCCAAAGGTTTCAGATGCTGGGGCAGTTAAGATTTTTCAGGTTTGCTTTTCCCTACTTATTCATAAAAACCAAATATGGTGTCATAGTGATAAGCTTCAAGTTTATGTTTATTTGTGTCATTTCTACAACAGAAATTAGCTGAATCAAATAATTGTTCTCTCTGGATTTTTACTCTGCCACAGTCATTATGTAGGCTACATTTATAAATACACCCATGTACAAATTGTCATTTTTTGACGTCGTACACTAGATTAAAGAATAAAAAAAGATAATGCACATAAAGACAAAAACAATAAGTAACGCTGATGGGCCATTTTTGCTTAAGTTTCTGCCATTGAGCATTGAGTTGCCTGGGAGACGGTGACGCCGCCATTCAAACCGCGCAGCATGGCATGTTGGGATACCTTTCCCCATCATGGCGGATCAGGTAGTAGGCTAACGTTAACGTTTAGCACATTCAACGATTATTTGCTTTCACACAATTTAGGACTGCAGCCATCTGGTCTTTTCTACACAGGGACTGCAGCTGCAGAACAAAAACTGGGTAATTATGTGGTATAGAGTCGTCAGCTGTGACGATCGAACGAACTTGCTTTGTTGGAACAAGTAGCAGCTAAATGTCTTAGCGCACTAGCTAGTTGAATAGCGACCAGCGTGCTAACTGCACGTTAGCTAGCGGCAGCTAGTGAGCGAGCTGCATCGCCGCTTAGGCCGCGGCGTGCACGCGGTATGTTTGGCTCTTACGGCTTTTACGGTGTCCAACTGGTAATCGTGCAAAACAATTTTCCTTTTAAAAAAATAGCAGTTTTACAAAATGTACAGTCATGTATATATTAACGTAAGCTATCGTTAGCTAGCTGCGGTGATCTGTGAATGAACGTTAACGCTAGCTACGGCAGTACAGGCCCAACTGTTTAGCGTTATCTAACGTGTTAAATGAACTGTCTGTTGTTCCTTATAAGCTTCTATTATCCGTGCAGATTTGACCTACGTATAAATAATTCGATTTTTGTGTAACTTAATACAGAATTGCTAACTTAACGTTAGCTAACGTTACTTGAAATCTAAAATAACATTGGCAACCGTACATTTGATGGCTATCTTTAGCATTAACTGAAGTGGTATCGACTATTCACTAGCTAGCTACCGCTAACGTTAGATGTGTTGGCTACATCACCTCGAAGGTTTGAATCTTGCAATTTTATTATCGATATTTTCGGATAAGTAACTATCGCTTAGTGTGGGTTAACTTAAATGTTTCCGCAAATAAAGCCTGTACGTGATGTGAGTTAACTGGGTGAGATTGTGGCTTCATCACCAATGTTTGTGGGCAGCAGTGCTTCTCACATGTTATGTATGGCGGCAGGGCTAATGCTGGCTCCATTAAAGCTTTACAATTGTAGGACGACTGCTTTCTTCAGTCAAACGCAGTTTGGACAATTTAAAAAAAGCATCTTTATTAAAAGAATAAAATCCGATCTGTATGTACTCGATGGGCTCTGGGCCAACAATTAACGTTAAGTAAATGCTGATACGATAAGATGGCTTCGAGAGATATTTGTCAATTTTGAATGAGGTTTTGAAGGAAGGAAATATGTGTTATTTAAATGGTATGGCTACCAACCTCTGCATTTAGATATTTACGAACTTTGTTTGCATTAGCAATCCCGCCTCCCTGCAGTCTGGGAGACGCTGCAGGGAATGCTACCTTTGTTGTATTAGGGGGTCTGGTTGTTCTTTCCAATATGGTTATGCCATTGACTTGTATTACCAGCACTCCTATATGTCAGTGCTGGTAGACTATGTTTGTGTTTGTCACACCTCTGGCCATATTTAGGTCATTGGTGTTTAGGCAGGTATTTTGCCTTTGGCAGCTTCAAATGTGTGCACTCTATTTATTCCCTAAAGATAGCTGATCTGTTAGCAGACATATGCCACTGTTAAATAGCTCCTCTGATTTTACTTATTTTAATCCTTCAAAATTGTGTACTGAAAAATGTGTTTGCAGACTGTAAATTCATAAGTAAACCGTTACTCAGTTATCCTCTCAGTAATCTTGTCAGCTTCTGATCTCTGTGCTGAGACGTACTGTAGGTTTATCTAAGCATCTTAGTTTGCCAGCCAAACCGTTACGTTTTTGTGCAGAAGACTTAAGTTCTTGTGGCTGGATTACAGTATGTGGTGGAAAAATTAAATATATTCTTCTGATATCTATATTTATCACAATACCTGTTTAAGGAAGGAGAGGGAACGAGTCCTGGTTTGTCAGGGGCCAAAAGGAGAACAATGATAATACCTAGTTTTATTCAACATTTATTTGATCATATATTTTCTTTCTGCTTCTCATTTCAGCACAAATTGGAAACAGGTCATACAACAACAGTCTAATACAACAGTCCTGCAATAAATCATAACCTTCAAGAAGGTTATAAAGTTAGTCAAGTCAAATTAGTTTTATAGCCCAGCTGCTAACTGTAACTTTAGCTACCGTTAGCTGTGTAGCTAGTTTTCCTTTCGTTTTAGCTGATGCCGCCTGAACTGGGCAGGGGTGTTGTTGTTTACACCGCTAGCAGAGGTAATTTGGACTGCCAGGAGGAGGAGGAGGTTTTCAGGTAATCTTAAGGTCCCCCTGCACAAATAAAGGATAAATAAAAAAAATAGTAACAATGTGTGAGTCTTTTCTTTCTTACATAATAATTACTGTATGTTTTAAATATTTTACATTTATTTACTGTGATATCAATTGGTACATTTTCATCAATTGCATCAGTAGACATAATTTACCCCTGACTTAAGAAATACAGGAATGATCCTTTTAATAAAAATAAAGTCCAACTAGCATTGTGACATAGAGTCAAGCTACTACTTTGGACCCATTTTAGAAAAAAATGTAATTAAACAGTACTGCTAGCCTTGTTGCCTAGAGAGTTAGACGTGACAAACCTTACCAATTGAAAATAAATCAGGAAATCAATATAGGATGGTATTTTAGAAAGCTAGACAGCTATTTTCAAGTCACTTGTGAGGATATTCACAATTATCCCGATTATGGAAATTCACCACTGTCAACTTATCTTGAGTGTTTTGGTATCCTGACCTGCTATAAAATCAAATATGGTCCTATCCCTATTGCCTACCATGTTCACATTGGTCATCTGTGGAAGGTTTCTAGCCACTGACTTAATCAGAGCGATGCATTTCTCCTCGGTATTGGTGTTAACAGTGTTCAGCATTGAGCTCTTGGTGCATGCCATTCTTTTTCTTTTTTTTAATCAGATTTGTTATATTCGTGCTTTGATGTTGTGACTTTAAATCATGGATGTATTAAGGATAACTTTTAAAGAGAGCTCTAAATGCCACTTTTTCTCGTCGCTTGTATAAGACACGTTCTTTAGCCACTCCAGTGATCGTAATGATACAACAATCCGTTGGTTGTGTGACGATACGGCTCTGTTGAGGGGGCTTGCAGCCCTGCTATCAAACTAGCACAGCAGTGCGGCTCTGCACGGCTATCCCCTGCTGTGAGGCTTTAGTGGAAATGCAAGTCATCACTGCTTGGCTTGTCACGATGTGGCTAGAACGGACTGCCCATGTGACAAAAAAACTATTAGTAGTTGTGGTAACGCATTATTCTTGTGTAATCAAGATGGTGTTATTTAGGCAGTATTTTGCTGTAGCATGGCTATGAAATCTATACTTTTTCTTGTGTTGGTGCTGCATTCTTTGTTGCTTAAGTTACAATACTTTTGTTTTCTTGGCCAGTGTTGAGTGAGGGAGCAGCACACCAGTGACATTAAGAGGGCCTTCTAGGAAATCAGGGGCACCAGGACAATGGAGTGCGCAGTGGACATTCCCTCAGGTGAGAGATGGATAGGAAACAAAGAAATCTGTGTAACATTTTGATTTAGTTTCTTTGACTGCTGTTTTCCCCCAGATTTCAGGTTTAAAGTTTTAGTTTATGCCTTTTTGTCATAAAAAAAAAAATACATTGTTGAAAGCTGCATTTGTGTGACATGGCCCCCCTCCCATTAAAAAAAAAACAAAAAAAAACAAACAACTACTCTCAAGCTGTATTTTTGATCTCTGAGAAGCTCTATGTTGGACAGATACCACTGCGCATGCCCTTGGATGCGGTTACATCTTTACATTGCTGGGAGGAATAAACTACACTGACCATGTTCATCAATTTAAAGAAAAAAGTCACCCAAATAAAACCGTACGTTCGGCATGGCTTGGAAAGAACAGCATTTTATCAAATGCTGCATTCTCGAGATGAAAGGCTAACCAATGTCTGCCAATGTCCCTTTTCCCTACATCACTTTACTCTTTGTGTACCTTGAACAGTTTCCACAGGATTGCTGGGAACTGCTCTAGGTTTTTACATGTTATGGAGTAGCCAAATACCTGTGTAATCTGAAATACTGGCTGCACTGTGCAGGTGAGGATGAGGCACCTGAGAAAGATGACATGAATGCCAAGGAAGGTATTGAGACACCCCACAAGAAAAACAAGAAGCACAGAAAACACAAGAGCAAGAAGAAGAAGAGGAGGAGGAAGGGGGAAAAAGAGAGCAGTTCAGAGTCTGGTGCTGAGTCGGATGTAGAGCCACCACCTCCACCGAGACCTGTCAGGACCACCAGAGCCAGGTCAGAAGAACTAAAATATTTTAGTTAAAATACGTTGTGTAAACTAAATGTACTGTTGTCTGATACTTGATTGATTTATTTTATGAACCTCATGAATATTTCCATTTTAAAAAATTCAAGTTAGCTGATAAAATAAGGTATTTTATAGTATGCACATCTTTGTTTCAAAATGTTTAATTGCTGTGCAGATCTCTTATTCAGGCTCTGGCCACAGGTTTTGAACATTAATTATCATTATAAAATGCATTTCAGCATTCTTACCCAACAAAAGCAGAGAATAAATCTCAGTGGAATCCTTGTGGGTTTTACATACAGAAATCGTTAATGTAGTGTCTAATGGGAGGTGTAAGAGGGACAAGTCACATTTTGACATACATGTAATGGTTTATAATCCATATTTCCTGTATTATCTAGGGCGATTTGTCTGAGAGAAGTCACGACAGAGCTGGATTTTTATGCTTGTTTAAAGAAGATTTTGTACCTTAACCAAACCGAAAAAGTCACCTACTTGTGTTTTTGTTTTTTTTTGTATTTGAAACTTAAATTTTACACATACACAACCAAAAACGTAATTTTTGTGATCCTTTTTTCCTTTACTTTGTGTTTGTAGTGCCAGGCTGGCAGCAGCTGCTGGAGACCATGCTGGGCTGAAGGAGGAAGGCAAAAGGGATGTAATTACAGGTAGGAGTCCGTCAGACACAGATATAATTTATATTTCCTTTGAAAGTAATGAATTAATTCTCCTCTTGTTTTTTTTATCTTCACTTCGCCTCTCAGATCGTGTGGACACGGAGGGTGATGCAAAATCCAAAAAACACAAAAGACACGCTGCCAAGAAGAAGAAAAAGAAGAGGAAGAAAGATGAAAAGAAATCCCCATCTCGCTCCCCATCTGAAAGCAGCTCAGCTTCAGGTTCTGAGTCTGAAGGTGAAGGAGGTAAAGGGGCTGGTGATGGCAAATACTCTCCAGCTACAGCATCTGACCTGCAAGAACCAGTCTCTAAACTGGTTCCAAAAAGCAAACGAGCGGAGGAGAAAGGGGTTCCCATAGTCACTCAGAAACCTGAATTGCTTGAAACGAAGAAAGAGGAGATATCAGATATGGATGTGTCCCCATCTGGAGGGAAGGACAGTAACACCAATGGATCAGAAAAGGATATGAGGTCACCCTCTACAGGCCGGGATGAGATAACACAGACAACGACAGTTCAGGTTAAGACCGAGGGTAGTCATGCTGATGGTGCATTCAGCCATGCTCAGGAACTCCCTGACATCATCCCTAAACAGGAAGGTGCTACCCCAAGAGATGACCCAGGCCTGAAAGATCAGGCCAATGCAGTTCAGAGGGAAAAGGTCAAGGAACGCGATTCATCCAGGTCTCCTTCCCTATCCAGGGGCCTTGACATTAAGAGGTCTGGCTCAAGTCATAGTCGGTCACCCACACCTAGTCCCAGTAGGCAGTCTGATGATCAAACAGCAGCAGCGATGAAAGAACGGTCAAGAACCCATTCCAGGTCAACCTCAAAGGGAACAACTCCTCTAAAGAGTCGGCAGCTGTCCCGCTCTCTGTCCCACTCTCAGTCCCCTATATCTAAGAGGAAGTCACTCTCACCTTCTCCGAAGTCTCCCAAGAGAGCTAGCGGTCAGTCCCGGTCAACCTCACGCTCCGTCACCCCCAAGAAGAAGGTTTCAAAGCCAATAAGGAAATCCAAGTCGCCTAAACGTCGGAGGAGTTCCATGTCTGTTTCTCCAAAGCGACGCAGAAGTTCCCACTCTCCTAAAAGAAAGGTGTCACGGTCCCCTAAACGCAGTGGCCGCAGGTCCCCTTCTCTATCTCGGTCTCCAAGGAGAAGTCGAAGGTCAAAGTCACGTTCCCGTGGAGGCACGAGGCGCTCCAGGACCTGCTCACCTAGACGAGGTGGTGCAGTTGGCAGGCGTTCACGGTCACGTTCCATCAATAGAGCCCGTCGCTCCCACTCTAGATCAAGACGCCCTGTTCGTCGCTCCAGGTCAAGATCACCGGCACGGCGTGCAGGAGGCAGGCGCTCCAGGAGTCGATCCTTATCTCGACGTAGGAGGTCACCACCTCCCAGATCTCGGCGTTCACGCTCCCGGTCCATCCGCAGAAGCAGGCGCACTCGATCACGTTCCGTTGTCGTCCTTAAGCGCAACCGCCGCTCCAGATCCAGGAGTCCCCGCAAACGGACCAAATCCAAAACGCCTCCCTCCCGACGGCGGTCTAAATCCTGGTCGCCAGTTAGAAAGCGGTCCCCTGCCAGAAGGAATCGTTCTCCACCAAGGTCTGGAAAACGCTCCAAATCCCGCTCGTTGTCTCGAAGGCAACGGTCAAAGTCACACTCACCACTACCTGGCAAGAAGAGGTCCAAATCTCCTCGGAAGAGTGGAAGAAGGTCAAAGTCTAAATCTGTCTCTGTGGGCTTAAACAGATCTAAGTCCAGGTCTGAGTCAAGTGAAGGGCGATCTGACAGCTCCTCCCCAGCCTCCCCAGCCAGATCCACATCTGTCTCTCCTGTTAAAGAGATGGCGCCTCCCTCTCCTAAGGCAGAGCAGACAGCTGGTGGGAAGGCAGCTGGAGAAAGTGGAGGACTTTCATCTACCCAAGGTCAGACCTTTTTCATTGCTATGTTTTTAAGTAAACCACAAAACGCCACTTGATTTTGTTCCTTAAAATTGCTCTATCTGCTCAGTTACCAAGAGTGTCAGCCTTCCATCGCAAAAACAAGTGAAACTCAACTTTCTATATTCTATAAAATTGCAAATGTTATTTATAAATGAATTTGATATGTAAAATTGACATGGATGCAATATCAAAACTCATATATTGCCCATACTCATCATTAGTTACCCTAACCCATCAGGCGTCCAGGAAAATTGGACTTGTTAGTTATCATCTCCTCCTCCTTGTTTGCTCTTTTTAATAAGCAGTAAACATTTATTATTGAATACTTGTAGTGTATACAGAGCTTCAAGTATAGACTCTAAAACGTAGGAGCTTATACATTTACTCTCAGTCCCCAGTAATTTTTGTTATTGTTTCTTTGAAACGGCCTAACATGTCTTCATGCCTTGTCATTTAACATGTACCATGCAGGTGTGTGGAAACCCATGCCCTCAGCAGCTTCCTCCAGCCCCCAAGCTGGGAGCTCCTCCGATAAGTTGCAGGAGCAGCCCCAGACTCTTGCTGAGGAACAGAGGGAGCGTGTCAGCTCATCCAATGAACGAGATGTTTCCAGGTCCAGGTCTGGTTCCAGACAGGCTGCCACTGGCCCAGATGGGTCAGATTGTTCGGAAGGCTCAGGTGAAGAAGAGGATTCTTCCTCTCCAGTTAAAATGGCACCTGAACGCCAGAGAAGCTCCTCAAGTTCAGCATCTCCACCAGTGCAGAAGAAGCAGCTGTCTAAGTCACGCTCACCTACGATTCGCAAGAAACTTTCACGCTCAACTTCTTCGCCACGACGATCAACATCCAAGTCTGCGTCCAGAAGGAAGCAATCTAGGTTTGTTGTGTGATTGTGTGTGTATGTGCCTGTCGTATCACAGTTCTGTAGGTCCTAAAAGAGCTTTAAATTAAATTACTTAATGTATTAAATGTTAAAGACCTCATGAAAAAGGGACTTGAAAGGGATCTAATCGCCAGACCCAGTGTTCACATAATTCTGCACTAGTAAGTGTGATTAAGTCTGTATTGTGCATATTTACAATGTCTTATCATTCACCTTTCCTCAGGTCCAAGTCTCCAGTGAGGAAAAGAGAATCTGTCTCTCCACCAGAAAGGAAGAAGCGACGGTCTAAATCTCGGAGTCCTGCTCGGCGGCGGAGGTCGTGCTCGCGCTCCGCCGCACGGCGTAAGCAATCAGGCTCCAAGTCCCGAACCAAAGTCCGTCGATCCAAGTCCCGCTCTCCAACTCGCAAGAGGCGATCCCGATCGCCCAACACCCGTGGGAGGAGGAGGTCCAAGTCCACAGAAAGAAGCAAGCGATCCAAGAGCCGCTCCACAGGCCGGAGGAAAAGGTCCCGGTCAGGAGACAGAAGCAGGCGATCAAGGTCTCGGTCTTCTGATCGCAGACGCAGGTCTAGGTCAAGGGGTCGAGGTCGGCGCCCGGTGTTTCGCAGTCGTTCATTCGATAGGCGGGACAGGTGGAAAAGGGAACCTAGTCACTCTCCTGTTCTCATTCTCCGCAAACAGCGCCGCTCAGGGTCCCGGACACGACGCAGCACCAGCAAGACTCCTCCACGGCTCACTGAACTGGGTAAAATGTTTTGATAGTAACTAAAGACGATCACATTTCAGACAACACTTTATATTTGTGATATTAAATTTATGAACATTCATGGTTTAATTTTTGTATGCTTTTTTTTAGATTTTTCTTCAGTTAACATAACAAGTCTGCTTAATCTTGCCTTTTCCCCCTCTCTGTCTACCCTCTCTGTGCCCTGCTGTTGTATTACCCCTCCCTCTGTTTCTCCTCTGCCCTCTCTTTCCTCAGATAAAGACCAGTTACTGGAGATAGCCAAAGCTAATGCTGCTGCCATGTGTGCTAAGGCGGGGGTGCCCATTCCTGAGAGTCTTCGGCCAAAAGCCATCCTTCAGCTCCCTCTACCCACTCCATCTCCTACCCCCCTCTCCTTACCTCTACCTTTACCTCTCCCAATGGGCATGGGGATGCCCAACATGCCGAATATGCCCAACATGGGTCCACTGGGGATGCCCAATATTCCAGGAATGCCCAGCATGTCAAACATGACCATGAGTGCCGCTATGGCAAGTATGACAGCAGCTACAATGACAGCTGCTTTGACCAACATGGGTGCCCTGGCGGCCATGCCTCCCCTTGCCCCACTTCCTACCATCACTAACAAGCCTCCCCCGTGTCTCGCCCCCCCAACACCAACCCTTAACCTGGACCACATCGAAGAAGCAAAGAGGAAGGTCACTCAGCAGGCTAACATACACACCATCAAGGAGCTCACTGAGGTAAATCCTTTTAAGAGATGGTTTCTATCAAACATGTACACATACTGTACAATGTTGAATGTTTGAGTAATGTGGTTGTATTTTTGTGCAGAAGTGTGCTAACCCAAAGTATCGAATTTGTTTTTCTCTCTGTTTTTGTAGAAGTGCAAGATGATTGCAAATAGCAAGGAGGAGATGGCCATTGCTAAACCCCATGTCTCAGATGATGAAAGCTAAAACTGCCGAGCCCTCATGGTAAACTCTTTATTCTTCAATTCCTTTGTCAGTCTGTGTCCTTGTCTTTTATATTAGTGTTTCACTGTTTTCACTTCATTCCGGTGTGGGCATTGGGTTTTTTAATCACTGAAGTATTGACGTGCTGGTTCTCTTTTCCAAACTTGATATTTTAATATTTGAGCGTTACTACTTCAGCAACAATTATACTTTTGTTTTGCAATTTTAATCTTATTAAACTGATGTCAACCTTTTCCAGTTGCTCATTGATCCAGCAGCAACATACTCATTCACCATCTCAATTTGGAATCAATGTCTTTATTTTACCACACAATGAAGTGCTTATGCTTCTACTTTTGTCTTTCAGTCCCTATTTGAAAAATTGTGAAACACGTAATGCTTTCATATGAAACATTCTTCCTTTTCCTTTATAGCCTTTCCCTTAGCACTCCCACTGTAACCCCTTTTTTTCGGTTATCCATTCCTCTTCGCCGCATCATTATCATTTATATTTTTGATTAATTGAGTAATTTATCAGTGACCCATTCAAATACAATGAACCAATTAATTGTTTGAGATGGTTTTTTTTATTTTTTTACCAACTCCAATTTTCTCCTACATTTGCATCTGTTTAAAGACCCACGCAGACTCTTTGGCCTGCTGATTATTTTACCTGATACCTGACAAGAAGATTTGCACTAAAATTATTTTATGTTATAGTAGTTGTGCGTGTTTAATACCAAACTGTAGCATCCTTGTTGCAAGTTGTCATTATCTTTGATTATTCCACTCATTCACTTTAAGCATGCTAACCAGACAGAACCACTAAACCGTCATTCTCTTTTTACACTGTTCAAACAATTATCCCTTGCTTCAAATGTGCTAACTAGGGAAATGCCATCAGCCTTCCTCTCTCTGAATTGTTCCTCTGTTTATTAAGTAGAAAAGTCCTAGTTATAAGGAAACCAAATGTAGTTCTCTGTAAACATTAACTGATTATCTTGTCACAATACAAATTAGACAAAATGTTCGGACAAACTTTGACCTTTTCTCTCTCTCGTCTGCATAGAGCCACTCCTCTCAAAGGATTGAAGGAAATGTAAAAAATACAGGAGGACCTACGTTCCCACAGTTCCCTTTGGCAGCCAGACTGAGCCTCATAAACCACCAAGAAGAGCACCCTACCTGTCACAGTTACAACATAGGAGCACCGGCACCAGCCACTGTCCCACTCAGCTCCCCAGTTTGTTTCTGTTTGTGTAAAAGAGAGAGACTGGCAGACTGTCACCTGTGATACCACTGAGAATACTGGACACACTGATGTGTGTGCGCACAGTTGTATGACTGTATAGTGAGAGTGAGTCTGTGTGTATATACTGACTTTGACCACCAACTCGTCAGTGTTGCTGCTCATTTAAGCAGTCACTGTTGTAAAGACTGAGAGGAAACAAACCAAACTAACTAGTGGCGCAAGTGTTTTTGTAAAAGATTAGTTTCTCTAAATTTGTTTTACTTTTATGCTTTCTTAAATGATTGTGTTAAGTGGAGTCTGCTTCCCTGTTCTGCTGTATTCCCCTCGGTCATGTCTAGTCCCAGGTTTTATAAACAGATAATACAGGTGCGGTTTTGGTAGATCCTCACATGTGATTTGTTTTCACAAACCGGGGTCTCCAGGGCAAGAGAGCAAACCACATGTTGTGAATCCTGGAACAGTGTGTCAGATCTGATTTGTTTTGAAGGAAGGGAATAACTGAATATATTTGCAGAAGACGGTTAGAATTTTGGCTATGACAAAGATTATCATTTCCATTCACAAAATATAACCAATTCGGTTAGCACTGCCCTGGGTGTGATTTCTTCCCCTCTATTTTAAATGGCACCAAGCTAATCTTTGACTCTAACCTGATTTGGGCTTTGTTGGGGTTATTCGTCCAACTTGGAAACATGTTTGCTGTAAATTTAAGTGAACATTTCATCTGCCACCAACATCCTTACATGCAGTGCTGTGTGTTTTGCTGAAAACTAATATATAATTTGAGATGCACAAAAAGCATACCATTAGTGTTTGCTGTGGATTGCCCCGATAGCAGACTAGAAGATATTTGGTCGAGTGAAAAGGTTTGAAAGGTCTGTGTTTCTATCATTTGTCATCTAGGTTTGATTTTCTGAGCAAGTGTAATTTTAAACCAATGCTGGTTAATGGCTGTCTTGGATATCCCAGATGTTGGGACCTTGCCAACAGGATAGAACCTACCATAATACCAGATTCAAATCACAACTATAAGATCTGATTGATTGGACCTTGAACCACCAAGCTTAAAATATATCAATGTAACACTTTTTTTTTGTTGTTTTCCTGAGGGATGAAAATGCAACGTCCCTTAAACTTCTCACTGTAAATGGAGGTAATTAGTAATTGTTTAATAGAACTTTTCTATTTCACTGTGTGGCTGAAAACATAAAAAATTGGCATTTTTAAATACAGTTTTGCTTTTTTATTGCTATTTACATTATTGAAACATTTTCTTTCCGTGGCTTTTTTTAGCGGTGCACATGGAGAACACATTTCATGTTATTACGCTGGGGGTGAAAAATTACTTGTAGTGGTTATAGAGGGGAATGTTGAAAGTTTAATATGTCCTGAACTGTGCCATTCAAAGTTTTTGTGCATTAGACAATCAGGTTCTTTGTCTCAAGATGGTATTTTTGAAGCAAGAACTTTAACCACATGACATCTACGCATCTTGCAGAATTGTTTTCAGGTGGCGAATAGAGAATTGTTCTGGATAACAGACCGTGTAGTAATGTGCAAACATAATGAAAAACCCAACAAGCCCTTTTCATTTAATCCACTGATTTAATATCTGCTTGGAAATGGTGTTACCCTGGCCCGTAGTAGGTCTTCTTTGTGAGCTGTGTTTGGGTAAACGGGGTCCATGTTACGCTGAATGCTTTTGTCCTATTGGATAACTGAAGAGCAAAGATAAATTTGGTGCTCTTGGGAAAACTGGCAGGGATGAGGCCTTTCTGTTTTTTAAGGAATCTTGCGCTCATTGCTCATTTATTTTAACTGCAGAGCCAAATCATTCTGGATCCCTCCTCCTTTGTCAACCTCCCATGCCCAGGGCTGTGGAAGATAATCTGTGATGGTTTTGTCAAACTAACTGTGGACTCTGTACCTAAAGTGTTGAACTGTTGAATTGATACCCAGAGGTAATCTTTACCTATTTTAATGACAGAAAAAAAGAAGAAAATGCATTTTAGGAAAACATTTTTTTTTGGTCATTTGAGTATGACATCGCTTGCTTTGTACATAAATGTGTTGATGATTATTAAAAACCTCAATGATCCATATATACTTGTGTCCTGTGCTATGTTCACTTCAGTCAGGCTCATAATGTATTGCTGCACATTTACGGCTTTTAAGTCTTTTTTTTTAAACATTTATTGAATGTCTTCTAGAGATGGGAAGGGGTAGTATAGATAGATTTAGGTGGTACTCAAAATGTTTGGATTAGACAAGACAAGGAGTTGCAGGAGGCTGTGTATCCTGCTTTTTTATATTGCTAAACTAGTCACACACACACACATATATATATATATATATTTGAGTTTATAAGAAACCTTTGACTTTTTAAAAGCACTTTTATTTGACATGGTTTGTTTATTAGCATTCAGTTGATGACAGTGATTTAAAGCTGATATGGTTCTGGTAGCAATAGGTCCCCTGTTGTGAGATTTAAGTGGTTTTATCAATAATGTGATGTATACAGTCCATAATGCAACCGCAGGGGGGCACAAGCCAGTGTCTTCATGTGCCAGTCCCAAGTCTGGATAAATGCAGAGGGTTGTGTCAGGAAGGGCATCCGACGTAAAACACATGCCAAACTAAAAATGCGAATCATGACAATGACTTCCATACCGGATCGGTCAGGGCCCGGGTTAACAACGACCGCCACCAGTGCTGTTGACCTACAGGGTACCGGTGGAAATTGGATTACTGTTGGTCGAAGATGAAGAAGGAGAGGAGGAAGGTGTGTTCGTAGGCAGAGAGAGAAGAGGAAAGCTAAGAATGTAGGACTGACAGTAGGGACTTTGAACGTTGGGAGTATGACAGGGAAGGCTAGAGAGTTGATTGACATGATGCAGAGAAGGAAGGTGGACATACTGTGTGTCCAGGAGACCAGGTGGAAAGGTAGCAAGGCTAGAAGCTTAGGAGCAGGGTTCAAGTTGTTGTTCACGTAGTTGTTGTTAGGAAGAGAAACGGAGTAGGAGTTATCCTGAAAGAGGAGTTTGTGAGGAATGTTCTTGAGGTGAAAAGAGTGTCAGACAGGTTGATGAGCCTGAAGCTGGAAATTGAAGGGGTGATGTTCAATGTTGTGAGTGGTTATGCCCCACAGGTAGGATGTGAGTTAGAAGAGAAGGAGAAATTCTGGAGTGAGTTAGATGAAGTGATGCAGAGCATCCCCAGAGGTGAGAGAGTGGTGATTGGTGCAGATTTCAACAGGCATGTAGGTGAAGGGAACAGAGGTGATGTGAATGTGATGGGCAGGTTTGGTCTTCAGGACAGGAACGCAGAAGGACAGATGGTGGTAGACTTTGCTAAGAGGATGGAAATGGCTGTAGTGAACACTTTCTTCCAGAAGAGGCAGGAACATAGGGTGACCTATAAGAGCGGAGGGAGAAGCACTCAGGTGGACTACATCTTGTGTATCTGAAAGAGACCAGTGACTGTAAAGTAGTGGTAGGGGAGAGTGTAGCCAGACAACACAGGATGCTAGTGTGTAAAATGACTCTGGTGGGGAGGAAGATGAAGAGGACAAAGGCAGAGCAGAGGACGAAGTGGTGGAAGCTGAAAAAGGAAGAATGTCGTGTAGTTTTCAGGGAGGAGCTGAGACAGACTCTGGGTGGTCAGGAAGTGCTCCCAGATGACTGGACCACTACAGCTAATGTGATCAGGGAGACAGGTAGGAGGGTACTCGGTGTGTCATCTGGAAAGAGGAAAGTGGACAAGGAGACTTGGTGGTGGAACCAGGAAGTTCAGGAGTGTATACAGAGAAAGAGGTTAGCAAAGAAGAAGTGGGACACTGAGAGGACTGAAGAGAGTAGACAGGAGTACAGGGAGATGCAGCGTAAGGTGAAGGTAGAGGTGGCAAAGGCCAAACAAAGAGCATATGAGGACTTGTATGCTCGGTTGGACACTTAAGAGGGAGAGGTGGATTTGTACAGGTTGGCCAGACAAAGAGATAGAGATGGGAAGGATGTGCAGCAGGTTAGGGTGATTAAAGATAAGGATGGAAATGTATTGACAGGTGCCAGGAGTGTGATGGGAAGATGGAAGGAGTACTTTGAAGAGTTGATGAATGAGGAAAATGAAAGGGAACGCAGAGTAGAAGAGGTGACTGGTGTGGAGCAGGAAGTAGCAAAGATTAGCAAGAGTGAAGTGAGGAGGACGTTGAAGAGGATGAAGAGTGGAAAGGCAGTTGGTCCTGATGACATACCTGTGGAGGTATGGAAGTGTCTAGGAGAGGTGGCAGTTGAGTTTCTGACTAGTTTGTTTAACACGATCTTGGAGAGTGAGAGGATGCCCGAGGAATGGAGGAGAAGTGTACTGGTGCCAATTTTCAAGAACAAGGGAGATGTGCAGAGCTGTGGCAACTACAGAGGAATAAAGCTGATGAGTCATACAATGAAGTTGTGGGAAAGAGTAGTGGAAGCTAGGCTAAGGGCAGAGGTGAGCATTTGTGAGCAGCAATATGGTTTCATGCCTAGAAAGAGCACAACAGATGCAGTGTTTGCTTTGAGGATGCTGATGGAGAAGTACAGAGAAGGTCACAGGGAGTTGCATTGTGTCTTCGTAGGTTTAGGGAAAGCGTATGACAGGGTGCCGAGAGAGGAGCTGTGGTATTGTATGAGGAAATCTGGAGTGGCAGAGAAGTATGTTAGAATGGTGCAGGACATGTATGAGAGCTGTAAGACCGAGGTGAGGTGTGCTGTAGGTGCGACAGAGGAGTTCAAGGTGGAGGTGGGTCTGCATCAAGGATCGGCTCTGAGCCCCTTCTTGTTTGCTCTGGTGATGGACAGGCTGACAGATGAGGTTAGACAGGAATCTCCATGGACTATGATGTTTGCGGATGACATTGTTATTTGTAGTGAGAGCAGGGAGCAGGTGGAGGAGAATCTAGAGAGATGGAGGTCTGCTCTGGAAAACAGAGGAATGAAGCTTAGCCGCAGTAAGACAGAATACATGTGTGTCAATGAGAGGGACCCAGGTGGAACGGTGAGGTTACAGGGAGCACAGGTGAAGAAGGTGCAGGACTTTAAGTACTTAGGGTCAACGGTTCAGAGCAATGGAGACTGTGGAAAAGAGGTGAAGAGGCGAGTGCAAGCAGTTTGGAACGGGTGGAGAAAAGTGTCGGTGTGTTGTGTGATAAAAGAGTATCAGCAAGAATGAAAGGAAAGGTGTTCAAGACGGTGGTGAGACCAGCAATGTTGTACAGCTTAGAGACAGCGGCACTGAAGAAAAGACAAGAGGCAGAGCTGGAGGTGGCAGAGCTTAAGATGTTGAGGTTCTCTTTGGGAGTGACGAGGATGGACAGGATCAGGAACGAGTACATCAGAGGGACAGCTCATGTTAGATGTTTCGGAGATAAAGCCAGAGAGGCCAGATTGAGGTGGTTTGGACATGTTCAGAGGAGAGACTGTGAATATATTGGTAGAAGGATGCTGAGGTTGGAGCTGCCAGGCAGGAGGTCTAGAGGAAGACCAAAGAGGAGATTTATGGATGTAGTGAGAGAGGACATGAAGTTAATTGGTGCGAGTGAAGAGGATGCAGAGGACAGGGTTAGATGGAGGCGCATGATTCGCTGTGGCGACCCCTGAAAGGGAACAGCCGAAAGGAAAAGAAGAAGAAGTGATGTATACAGTCCATAACCATAACGTGATGGATTTTAAATATATACAGAGAGAGCCATTACAAACTACTCTTTGCAAACCTGTTCTCTGATTTTACATGGAAATAAAATGTAAGAAGTAGATTACATCATTTTGTTATACTCTGTTGAGTTTTTATTTAATATTAATTTTAATTAATTAAAATGTTCAATTCATGAGTAAGAAATGAAGACGCATTGTTTGATATTCAATCAAATGTCCTCTGGAGTTCAAAATTAGTTTAACAGTTTGTAAATTTGCTGATAGGAAAACATTAGGGAGAGTGCAACTTGTTTAGACGAAAGAGGAGAGGCTGCAGCTTATTGTTGAAGTGTTGTTTCAGAAATACCATTGGAGCCAGATAAACTGTATGTTAAAACAGTAAATTTCATCATAACTTCGTTACAGTGAGTTGGTATATTGCTTAAAATCATATGTTGGAATATCGAGCTGTGTATCTGCATGTTTTAAAGCCGAAATGTGTGTCAAAATCTACATCCGTGCTCCAAACAGTCACCATGACACGCGCCCCATTTCACAATCAAAGGGGAATCGACATGGAGCTGTAAATAAGCTTTTGTAATGTGTGACGCAGTGCATGAGTTTCCTTTGTTTAAAATTAGACAGCAGTGCCAGGTGTGAATGGGGTCACAGAATAAATGTTAAGTGAAGTGACATTGGCCCAGTTGTGCATTGTTCAGCAGTGAGTGACCAGCTTTCAGATCTCTAATGAAAAACTTCACAGCAAAGACAGAGACCAACAGCACAACCTGACTATACAATCTATTGATTTCCAAGACTGTGTGCTTGTGTGTGGGCAGTTTGTATGTTTGGCTGTGTGAGAGAAAGATAAAGATAGATAAAGATAAATATATATGTTTTTATATGTGTTTGAGGTGAGCTGGTGTCACCATGTCATTGTCTGCGTGCATAGATAATTAAAATGTCCCTTCAGACATTAGAAAACACCTGTAGTTATGAAACCCTCCAACAAGTGGTGCCCTTTCTCTTTGTTTTCTCGCTTTACTTTTATTGTGGCGGTCAGAGACATAAATCAAGCAACTATAATGTAAATCTCTAACAGATTGTATTGGAACAGTGGTAAAGGACTTTGACACATTAAACACTCTATTTTCAGTTTACAAGTTTTCTAAATGTACTCGAGATGTCGAGCAAGACAAGTGACCCAGGGCAGTCTTCATGAAGAAAGCTTAAAAGGCTTTTTATCTGTGGATTTTCTCACTGAAGTGGATAAAAAGGTAAAAAAAACAGAGTGGGAGTTTCTGCCTTAGTTGTCATCATGGGGTTTAAAATACAAATCACCATGGCATATACGCAGATGAAAAATACAATCATTACCATAGTCATAGATTAAGGGCTTTGGACTGAATAGTGCCGTGGATCAAATGAAACAAACACCAAAGAAAAGGGAAAAAACTCCTTAGTCTTTTTTGTGTGCATGGATATCTGGAGCACTAGTTGGTTTACTTCAAAAATAAAATGTTATCTTGTTCTGTAGTTTTATAGAAAAAAATCAGGGACACTATGTAAACTATTTGATTTTTCACAAGACAAATCTCATAAGCAAAGGCTGAGTTAAAACATAAATCTGAGATGAGGAAAAGTCCAAAGACCCTGCCCTGTTCTCTGAAAAACTTCAGCAAAAGAAAAAGTACATAACCCTCCCTCTTTTCTGGCCCCTCCTCCCCATAATGATTTTCATGCAGTCCCTAAAGACAAAAACCAACAGCAAAAAATGTCAGTGTTAATTTAAAATGCAGAACCAGTATATTAATTCCAGTTTTAGTTTCCAATATTTCTTTCTTAATTACTATGTGTGAGTTAGGGTTAGTAATCTGCATCAACTGCAATCTAAAAGAGTAACAATTTAAATAGTCTGGGCCAATTATACTCATTTAATTTGTGGACTGTAATTACATTAATGAGAAATTACAGTTACAGGCCTTCCTATCAGTGTCAGCATGTGCATCACACAGCAGTCGCTTTTGCATGTATACAGTATGTATGTAGGTTGCATACTGAGCAGATAGTGAGTCATTGAATTTTCCAGGTCAATGTCTGTCGATCGATGAATGGCTGAGTGCTTTGCAACGACCACCCAGTCCATGCACTCAACCCACTCTGTCAGACAGCCAGAAAAGGAGGTCACGTACACAAATTTCCTCTCACTCCCCCTTGCTTTCCATTTTCACAACACACTTCTCTCACAACATTGCTTCACACTCCACTCATACACACATATACAAGCACACACACACGCTGGATAAGCCGATGAATTCAGCCCGTGGTGGAGTTCTGGATCAGAGTGGAACTTGTTTCGCTACAATGTGAGACAGACTAACGAAGACAACAGAGACAGCGAAGAGAAAAGGAGAAAAGAGGATTTGAGGGAAATGAGAGGCTCGACGAGATAAAAGCTGACGAGAGTGGAGAGAAAAGAAAGGGAAAACTGAGAACAAAAGAGGAAATAAGATGCCTAATTTTACTGAGGAGGATTTGGAGCGCTGCCTACAGAACCAAGGGAGCTGTGTCTATAACTGTGAGGGTCCATGTACTGGTCAGAATAGTACAATAAAGGTTGTGACTTTGACTGTACTTGTCGGTTCATTGTACTGTCAAAACTGTGTGCACATTTCAGTTCAAGTGTGTGTGTCAATGTCCTTGATAAACCAAAATTGTATGAAAGCAGGAGAGTCTGCTGCAACAATAGTACATGTGAGCATGCTCGTCTACGTGACACACATGTTGCATGCAAGCGTGAATATTTCATTAGAGCACTGGGAAGGAGCAACTATAGATCTTAATTTATGGCTGAGTGAACTTAACCCATTTAAAATATTCATGTAAACTGCAAAGTAAAAATGCAATTTTAAAATATTCTTTTCATTTTGCATTCCAGATTGAGAATTGAAATATGTATAAATGACCAAAAATAACCCATTAGCAGCAGACCTAAGTATTTATGTTTATTAACCTGCAAATTAGAAGTCTTGCAGATCTATCCATAAAAGGAGAAAACAGTACCAAGGCATAAGGTAGCCCTGCTGTGTAGCACGGACAGTGTTTTCATTTGAATGTCCCTAAACCATGTTAAAATATTTGTCTTGTGTATCTAATTTTATATCTGATATAGAAATACAGGATTTGGACCTTGGTCATCGAACTCTATCCACGAGGGTGTATGTGACACAGGCTGCTGTCGCAGAGTTGACCTATGAAGTCAGCCACAGAGACGAATGCTTCCTGACTGTAGCACGTGTTGGTGTCAATGATGAGAACATTGAGGTAGTACAGTATAGTTTGTGTGTTTGTGTGTGTGTGTGTGTCTGTCTGGCTGCATAGACTCCAAGTGATTCATTTCTATAGGGAGAAAGTGTGTGTTTGTATGAGTCAGAGATCATAGGGTGTGTGCAAGGTTGTGTGTTTGTGCGTTCAACAAACACAGCGGCAAGGTTGTATGCATGTATGTGTCTCTTTGTCTCTCTGCCCCTGCGTGTGTGTGTGTGTGTGTGTGTGTGTGTGTGACAGCCGCAGGAATGTGTATGTTAGTTCCAGTCCATTGCTCGAGAGTGAGAGCAGAGGTAGTGCGTTGCGTGTGTGTGTGTGTCGTTTGTCACAGGAATAGAGGGAGAACCCATGATGACGTCCACAAAGATCAAGGTAGATCAAGGTTAATATGTGTGTGTTTGTTAGCTGCAGGGAAGGAAAGTTCCTCTTGTGTCTACACTGATTAACATAGCATGTGTTCGAACATCAAAGGTGAGACTCATTTGTTACACATTCATACTTACTGTTACTGATGGTGGCAGCAGAATTTAGTTTTCTTCATTTACATTCCCTAAAATCTGTAATAGCCTTAATTAATTAGACAACATAAGATAATTTGAAATAAGTGCCTTAAATCCCTCTGGATATCACCTGAACCATCATCATGTAACTGCAGCAAAACACTACTCAGGCAGTTAAGTGTGTGTGTGTGTGTGTGTGTATGTGTGTGTGTGTGTGTGTGTGTGTTTGTGTCATATGTACGGGAGGTTTCAGTCCAGTGCTCACACCTAATCCCCTAACCCAAACGCTGAGATGTGTACATTATAGAGTCATGGACATTCCAGTCCATCGCTCATGTTGGGGCTTACAGTGAGAATATCAAGAGTGTGTCGCAGTCACAAAACGATGTAAGGTCATGATACAACAAGGTAGAGTGGTGCGGCTGTGTGTGCCTGTGCTTGTCACTTGCACAGAAGCAAGATCTAGTTCATCGCTCTTGCTGACGTGTACAACAAAAGCATCAAGGTAGAGTGGTGTTGGCGTTTGTATGTGTGTGTGTGTGTGTGTGTGAGCATGCATGTGCCTCAGCAGGAACAAACTGCAGAACAGCGAATACAAAAAACATATGAGTAGCGGCCATTCAAGGTGGTGCTTTGACAGTTACCTGCATGTGTTTCCTTACCACGACTTGAATATTCAGTTTTACACATACATACGAAACAGGCTGTTAATCTCGTCAGGTCGGCTGCTGACTCAAAATACTCGCATGAGCCAATATATTATCTCTTATGAAAAAACAACTCTATTAATTACTGTTAGTTAGGTCAGTAGCTTACCAAGGAAAGGTTTGTATGGTAAGCCTACGGGCTGCTACATTACTTTTGAACACAGTAAGAGTAAATGACACGTGGGGACTCTTGCTTCCATGATTAAAATAACCATGTTTCACATCTTACCCACCTCCAACAGGTTAATCAAATATAGAAATCTGTAACTGGCTGATCAAATATTCATAATTGCCAGAGGGCTGTAAAATACTCACATTAGTTAGTTTAGTGGTCTCACTGGGTTAATGAGAATTCACAACTTTTATTCCTGGATAAACTAGTGCAATCTTTAATTATAAACTGAATCCTTTTGGCTTACTCATTCATTAGTCACCCCTCACAGCGATGGTAAAATGCATCTTCTTTTTCATTACATCGATTGTATTGCATTTGTTTTTCCACAGTACATCCATTTCTAAGATTTCAGGTGGAAATAATGAACGTCAGTGTACTGATCGCCTTCATTTTCTAAATGCTTCTTTAAATGGCATTAATGAAATCATGAAAAGATGGGTAGAGGGAGAGTTGAGGGTTATTTCTCTGTACCATGGCTTTATTAGGTATTATACTTCAGGAAGAAATTTGAGAGAGACACAGGGAATAGGATGACTATGGTAATGAGCCAGACTTGAACCTACCTAAAGAATCCAAAGTGACTGGCTTCACATGCTGACTACTTGAATGGCCATTATTTGAGCTTCATATCATATAAAGTATATCCTAGCCTGTCCTATCCTGTCCTATTATGTCCTATCATATTCCATTGTATTCTATCCTATCTTAACCTATCCAATCCAATCCTATCCTGCCCTGTCCTGTCTTGACCCATACGTCCCATATGTCCCATACATCTCATTCTATCCCAACCCATCCCATCCTATCCTATCCAATCTTAACCTATCCAATCCAATCTAATCCTATTCTGCCCTGTCCTTTCTTGTCTCATACGTCAAGTGTCTCCCACCTGTGTAATTAACTTGAGTGATTCCACTTGTTCCTCATTACCCCTCCTCCCTTGTGTATTTAGTCTTTGTGCTCCCTTTGTCTGTTGCCAGTTTGTCTTATCTGTACTCAATAAGCTTACCAGCGTTATTTCCTTGTATTCCTAGTGTGTTTATAGACCTGTTTCCGTTTCTTCGACATTACCTTTTTGACTTACGATTTGGATACCTTCGGACTGATCACCTGTGTACCAAACCTGTGCTTAAGTAAATACTTTTTGCTCTCTACCTAATCTGCCTCAATTCTAGCTTTTGAATCCAGTGCCATATTGTGTCAGCCTGACACCATTCAATATATGGGACTGTTATGGGTGGTTTTTGGTAAAACCACCCATAACTGTGTTTGGTTTCTTGTTTGTTGCAGGCTGCCTAAAAAGCTTTGTTGTAACACTGACTGCATACATTTTGTTCTTGTAAAGTGTGTTACAAAAATACAGTTAGTGGCAAAGTTACAGTGCAGCAGAAACGACAAATATCTCTTATCCAACTGCTTTTCTCGACGGCCTGTACTTAGCACATTTTATTCATGCAAGGTGTTAAACGCTGACTCACTTTCACCAACAGCAACAAACATTTTCACTCTGCTGCTGTCTTGGGACCTCTGACTGTACTTGTCCACATTTTTATACATGACATCTCTTTTAAAGTTAATTCACTGTTCCCTGACAGAGAAAGACAGCCAAGAAATGTATGTTTTTGCCTGCTACTGCATGCATTAATTATGGCTTCCATGCAAAATAGATTAGATCTGCAACTTCATTGAGTGGCTGAGGCAGTTGTGGAGGCTCACATGCCTTTTCCTCCTACTCCAGACCAATTAAATAAAGCCCAGCTTCCTCAACCTAAGAAATAAAAAAAAATAAGGCAATTTATGACATTATGTTCCTCATTTTAGTTTTTTTGGTAGGTGGATATTACATCCCTTATCAGAATTTACCAACTCAATGCTGTTGAGACACTGGACTGTCATTTAATATCAGAAAAATGAGATGCAATATGCCATTTCTGCTTTTATAGCAAGCATTATGTGTATGTATTGAAGTATCAACTATCAAGTAGCAAAAAACTATATATGCTAGTTATAGTGTATGCCACATTTTTACACAGTGAGCAGCTCCTACGTCTACTTTCACAACCCTTAAATCCTTTTTCAATTTGTAACTGTTTCCAGCAACATGTGCTGTATTACAGAGGACAGAAAGTCTGATGTGTCATTGTTTTGGTTATTCTTCTATTTTCCTGCAGGACACGTTTGACTTTGAGAATACAAGGGGCTGTCTGTTAGCTTGTCTTCTGTCTCCCAGTGTTTGCCACTTTTGGATGCTTGTTGTACGACAACACTGACCTGTATTTGTTTTCTTAGATGCAAACTCACAGTGAGTCTTATCCCTGTGTTTCCTTTATGGCCATTTGCTAGAAAAGATGCACTAGTGTGCATCATGTATGAATTATCTAGGGAAAACTGGTTTTAACTGTAACATGATTTGATGGATTTGATGCTGTCATTTTCAGTGTGCGCACACTTGGACTATTGATACAAATTATCCCAATGTCTCATTGCTGCCAGAAATTCATGGGGAATCTGTTCTTTTTTTTTTTATCATATTCATGTATTATACAGTAGCATAGACCAAAGTCTTCTCTGTAGCCTAATCTCCAAATCCACCTCAGTTAGAATAGGGAGGCAATAAATAAATATGTCAGTCCCCCTGATATGGGACATATGGGACTACTTTTTTTTGTCAGTGGGTATTTCCACAAGTAAAGATGTTTAGTCCCAGGCTTTTCATTTGAGAGCTCGTATCTGTATCTGTGGACAGAGTTCTTTGCTTTAAAGGCTGTTATCGACCTTCTTTGCCCCTAAAGGGCTGTGCTTATTAGCCACCTGACAAACAATCTAATGGCAAATGGACTCTGTAGGCGTCAGTGTGGTGCAGCACGTACAGTAACAGCAGGGACTCTGCCTCTCATTTTGGATTTCATTTTTTCTACTCTTTTTTTCCCTCACATCTTCTTCTGCATCTCTTCATCTTTCTTTCACATGTGAGCACACTCGTGTGCCTCTATACATACATGCATGCTTGAGTATTTTCGTGCTGACACTGCTCATCTCTCTCTCTTTCTCTTTCTCTTTCTCTTTCGCTTTCTCTTTCTCTCTTCTTTAACGGGAATGTTGTTGTTTTTAACCATTTCCCCGATACAAACAGTCTCTACCTTATCTAGACTAAACCCTTTACTGACCTATCTATCTACTGTGATATTAAATTGATATCAGTTGTCTCATGTTACTCTTGGTAAGACCAACAAGTCCATACATGCATGAGAAAATAGATCGTTTGCCACCCCTTTAGTTAAGGTCTGGTTAATTTTAAAGTTAAAGTTAATTTTAAGCAACTGAAAGGACTGTGATATGGTTGGAGAAAGTTTACCTTAATGGGTTAAAAAGCCTATTTTGACTGTATGTAGAAGATGTGACACAAATAGCAGACTCTAGTGCCAAAGTGACCCACTTTTTACTCCCATGATTTGCACGATTCTTGGTGTTTGAACAAATGACCAGTGCTGTAATTTTCCTGGTGAGGACAGTCTTGGAAGACAGCAAACATTCATATTCCCCCCGAATGACAAAAGGTTCCGTTATTCACAGAGCAAGTCCAAAAAATAATAATGAATGTCAAAACTTTGACTCAGTACAGTTCTAATTATCTTCTATATACTTTGCCAAACCTTTAAGCCCCTGCGGTCATTGTTTGGGATCTTCATTTGACATAAATATTTTTGTGGGGTAATACACTGTAATACACATTGTGACCTAGACTATCTCCATCAATAGCTTGACATTGAAAATTTCAGCAGCCCCCCCTAGGTTTATAGTTTATTCATCTTTAAACTACAGTAATTTCATCTGCTTCTTCATGTTTTTTTTAAAATAATTCGTGGAAGACATCATTCTAGTTATAAGCTTATCAGCCTGTTCAGGGAATTTTTCTGGAAAATTGCCATCAAGCACTGCAGCCTCACAGGTCATAGTTCACTTGGGTCTGTGACTCCATTTATGAGGGAAATACGGGGATGGGCAGAGTAGCAACTCAATTAGACAGCCATGTTGGTTGAAATAAATTTTACTCTAGTTGATGCATTTGATGCATAACTTGTGCAGAAAATCTAAAAATAGCATTTGCAGTAAATTGCAGCGAACATTTTGCACTCCATGTAAAACTCATGTGAGCAATGTTTTAGCATCATGTTTCATTATTTTCTTAGAAGCTGCTTTTGGTGATTAATGTGTCTGCAAACCAAAGCTTGAAGAATGAAAGCATGACGTAGATGGTACAAAAAATTGTGGAGTATTTCTAAAATGTAATTATTCAAGCAAATATACTGTATAACTAAATAAAATGTTTGTTAATATAGATTTGGTGAATTGCAGCATTGATTATATTGCAAACTAACCTCAGTTCAGGGTACAACTTTTTATGCATTTGTATTTTTTCAAGATGTTTCTCCCTACATCTGCAGAAGAACATAGCATGCAACAAGCAAAGAGCCATTTTGTGCATTACATGTGCATACATATTGCATATTTTAAATCTGGATTCTATGTAATCATGTTTTCATTCATGTTTGTGTCTGTGCTGTTATGCTCCTGAATAGACATATGTGTGTTGGAAAGGAAGGTAGGCCTCTGATAGGAGTGCGGGTTGCTGTAGAAACATCAGAGTGTGATACAGGCAGAGCTCATGGCCACATTTGAGATGATCAACAATTGGACAAAAACGGCCCTCCAGCCTTGTTTACTTCAGTGCTTGCTAATCTCAGAGTGTGCTTGTAGCATCAAGGTTGGTCTACACACAATCGCACACACTAACACAAACGAATACATTAAACCGAGGTCAACTGCCAGCAGCATTGATCACTGAGCTTCCCCTCTATAGAAAGGTATTGAAAACAAACCTAGTGTTCAGTATCACTGTTCAAACCAGGGTTTTTGTCCTTTTTTCTGGTGATTTTTGAGTAAACCACAATGCATACTTTCAACCCTCTAATGTCCACACATAAATACAAAGCTTTTATTGTTTTTGATTGTTATGCAGTTTGTAAACCTCTGTTGTTGAAAAGTGCTATATAAATAAAGTTTATTATTACTATATTATTATTATTTTGTCATTTTATGTTACATTACTTTGCAATGCAAAAAATACTTGAGATGATGACATGAATTAATGAGTTATTGATAAGGGCTTATGTATGTGTATATGATCTATGTATTAATGTGATGTTTGGTGTATGCATGAATTATTTTGTGACCTCCCAGACATTCACAAGACCTCAACAAGGTCCTAGCCTCCTGAAACAATGAACTAAACACACTAATGAGAGGTCTTTCCTTCAACAATAATCAAAATTATGAAAGTAATTCTGTTGGGACACTGCTTAAATAAACACAGCAGGAGGTGTGTGGCTTCTGCATAAATTCATACTTATTTGACAAACTGGAGTCGATGTACTGTTTTCTACTCAGGGAATTTAAACAGAGACTCATGCACAGTCACAACACAAAGCTGACAGAGAGATGACTGAAAAAGCCAGTGAAGAATCGAGGGATCTTCAAGTTAAGCAACAGGATTTTACTAGCACTCCAGGAGGTTTAGTTGCCTAGCAGTGCCTATAGGTCTCTTGATTGAACAGCTAATTCAGGGGCCAGAGCAGTGGCTATTTGTAGCTCAGAGGTATCTTTGGCAATAAATCTCCTGATAAAGAGGGAGACACATGTACGCATAACACACTCATGGACACAACCCTCTCACATTGCACTCACTTCTTCAATCCAATGTTTTTGGTGGATGAACTGGAGCTTTACCTCTCACACATTTGTGGACACACACAGACATTTTTTGAAATAGAGAAAGCTCCTGTCCCCGAGCAATGAGAGATTCTTTTTATATTTGATGTGAGATGACAGCAGGAAGCCCCTTTAGGGCTGTGATACATGGACATCAATTTCAGGCACTATGGATTTACATGGGCAGCAGTTCCTGCAACACGCTGAGACAAAAGCAAAATTACCGTCAATGTGTTATGAGGTACAAAACGTGTTATAGGTTGCAGGTGTGACAGAATTATTCAAACATGTTTTATAAATGGCATTTAGACCAAGAAAATTTACTTTTAGGGCACTAACACTACACAACATAGGGATTCTGTGTTTTAGGTAAAAGCCTGATGTGTTGAATGTACTGCAAAAAATCCCTCATTTGACAAATATATTTGTTTTTCCTCATACCTGCCTTCCAATTTCAGAACACTAGAGAAGACACCAATCAATCAGTCAGTCAATTAATTAATCAGTCAATCAATAAACTGATTATGGCACTGAATTCTTGGACACCTCTTGATAACTGCCTGGTTCTAGACCTCTAAATCACTGCTCACAACTCTGCTTTGTTCAGCCATTAAATGAATTTGATTATTAGAGTAAGTTGCTGATTTTCTGAAAAAATTACAATTAGTCTCTGCTTGTCTCATGTTTTAATGATAACAGTTCAAAAAGGGACATTTTTGTCTGTTTTAGTCCCATGGACAATAAATTATCCCATAGTTGCCTGGTACTTTTTATTGGTTCTAACCTTTGCCCAAACCAGTCCACAGAGAATGACCAATTATAGGTTTTTATTTTCACACCACACAAGTATGGCTCAGACATGTAAGTTTCCTCACAGCCTCTGGATGTACATCCACCCTGGTGCTGTGAATCAATCAATACTCACCCTCACCTGTGTAAAATCCATATCTTTTGAACTGTGATCGCAGTAGATTCACAAACCCCCCCTCTCTACAACATCTTATTGTTGTCCCTGCATTGCTCTCACATCTCCTAATTGCTTTTCACATTTTTTCACAGCCTCAGCCCCCTCTCTTAGCACCCCCCCCCCCCCCTCTCCCATTCTCCTTTGTCTCCCACCTGCACCAGTTTTCCTTTGCCATCCCTGCCTCTCCTCTCTTCCTTGCCTTGCTTGCTAATAGTCCTCCTCCTTTCCTCCTAATGTGCTTCTCCATTATATGCTTCTCTCCCCCCATGTCCATCTGCCCCCCCCCCCCACACACACACACTGTTCTGGCATTGTGAGAAATACCAATAAGGACTAGTGCTGTGCGCAGGAGTGTGTGCTCCAAAAACCCCATGTGCTACTTGCACCACTGCTTCGTATGCTCCTGCAACCTGCAAGAGTGCAGCAGAGCCACTGAGCATGACTGCACCGCACAAAAATTCCGGGACTTCATAGAAGACCCCGGTCTACACATGCAAGACACCAGTGTGGGTGTGTGTAGGTGACATTTTGAAAATGAACTAAATCAAAATCCAGAATAAATCACATTTTGGCATATAAATGCCTGCCAATGGGAGCCTAAAACAAAGGCTTTTGTTACCGAGAACAACAGTTTGCACTTGGATACTGAATAATATGTGGGTGATTTGTCTGTTGTGTATAAAATATACTGCATATTAAATGAAATTAGAATGATAGTGGAATACATTGTAATATACCCATAGAAACCACACAGACACCCATAGACACTTAGTATATGCCTGTAGTGTCCAGTCACAATCCAACACGGCTAGCAAGTTACAGCTGATGAGGCAGAATCTTCAGCCAATCTAACTAAATGCTTAAGAGCTCATAACTGTGACCTCTCTGTTTGAACTTTTTTACTTACTTTTCAATAACAATTACAGCTGATTTAATGTTATGTTATAACATAGGACAGATTTGCTTGATATTTCATAATCCATCACTTCACATTACCCAGTTCCCCTAGTAATACAAAATGTGATGCACACTTTTAGTGCATCATTGGTTTCATATTAGAATTTTTTTTAGCCATTTGTTGATATCCAGCACTTGTGACTAAACTGGTTACATATATGTGGGTGTCTGTTTATGAGTACTTGAGAGAGAGTGAATGCATAACTAGTATGAAATGGACAATTAGATTCAAGTCAGTGAATATGGCTTCCCAAAGTTATAATGTTCAACACCTTCTCTGTTCTGTCTCCTGTCTATTGCTATAGCTTTAAGATGTTTTATAATACAGATCTGCACAGTAATACCACTCACAACATGCAGGTTTCCATGTCAGTCCACTCATTTCATCATTTCAGACAATGTGTCAGACTTGACTCCAGACTACACACTCATTAGGTCATGAAAGCTTCCTACATGAGGACCAGCCATTATTTTCTCTATGGCTGCTTTCTTACAGTCTGTGTTATTCTGGCATTTCTCCTGAACACTCTGTTTGCTTTAATATGTTCTCATACACATTCTGACAGGCACACTTATACACATGCAAACTCTGGAGGGTGTGTTCTTGGTTTTGTCTTTTATTGGCCCTTGTTTTAATATCTGTTTGTGTGTCCTTTGTTTTCTTTGAAGCAAAGTTCTTTGTGACAAAGCACTTTGTGACAAGTGCTTTATAAATAAATCAGATTTGATTTGACTGCCCAGCCATATAATATGATGGGAGGGATAAAAATACTTCTTAAAGCAGGGCTACACCAGTTACCCATGGTCGGGGAGACGGGCAGGAGGAGAGATGCTCTCAGACAGCATTATGCAGGTTGACTGAAATTTAATTGGAACACTCATGACTTAAATGAGATCTCATGTCAAGAGGGCACACAGGAAATGCAGAGACCAGTGGTGGAGCACTTGTTTTTATTTTAACTATGCTGTCTGAATAAGATACAGTTAACTTTAATGAAGATGGCTGTGTAGATTGTTTTCATTTGTGCTTGTTTCTGTTTGCATTTTTGTGCATGGAAAAGTTGGAAACTTGGAAAAGCAAAATATGGAAAGGATAAGTGGAGTTGTTAGATGAAATGTGACAATAATACGAAAAGGTTTTCTCAGTGGCCGTGACCTTTGATAACAATAATAAGCCACATTCAGAGAAAACAGGTTTAAAATGTGATTTAAGCTCTAAGCAAAGGGTTTAAGTAATCAATCGACAAGAGGAAATCCATTTTTGTAACTGTGAATTCTCTTTAGTAAGTACAATTTTATAAACATAGTTTAAATTGGTGACAGATTAAAGCAAGGTGTTGGGCCATCACAAGCCTCCAGAGCATCTTGAACTCTAATAGAGGAGTGAACACCATTCTTCCAAAAGATATTCCCTCATTTGGTGCATTGATAATATATAAAATATATTACAATATATATTTTTCTACAAAAATCTATAATATAGGGGCACTCCTATATCACTCTCTAATGTCACTATCCAAATAAAGCAAAAGGCTTAAAATAAAACAAAAATAAAATAAAGCCGTTTTTATTTTTTTATTATTGTTTTTCAGACACATTTCCAGTATTTTTCTGCTTTCCCCTGTTTTGATGAGGTTCTTCTGAGATTACAGCACTACAAACATTCATTTTAAATCAAACATCAGTATCGGTGTCTCAGTAGAAATTGACCACATTTTCGCAAAAAACACAAAATATTATGACTCTAGATAGGGCTATTAGATATATAACATACGCTTTATTACATAATATTATATATCACAGTAAAGTATCCAACTAGAAAGCATTTTTTAAATAGTACGTTCCAATAAAATTAGGAATTATGTGTATATATGTGAATTAATACAAATAAATTCTTCTTTCCAGTGTGTCTAAAAATATATGTTATCTAGTGCATGAGGGTTTGCAATGAAAGAGTTAAGGATAGGTAGTGTGTGTCAAAGAGACAGAAAAAGTGTTTAAGACATCAATGAATATTTTAAGAGAGAGCGGGAGCTGTGGGAGGGATGGGTGAACTGAAAGAGAGTTGGGCTGCTGAGAGGCAGAGAGATAATTTAATAGACGAGCAGAGCAAATGTGTTGGAGGAGAGACAGAAAAGCTGGAGGGATGGGAGATGAATGAATGGTGGACTAATCTGGACTAAGCGATGTAGAGAAGAACCGACATTAATTTAATAAGATGGATGAATGGACAAATAGATGTGTTGTGTAATTTTCAAAAAATCCCTAAACCTGGACAGGCTTGTGACAAACATAAAGTGTACGTGTGTGTCTGTGTGTAGTCCACGAAATTAAATGGTTTAGAAAAAGCACTATAAAGGAGGACACTTGTAGAAACACAGGAGACTCCAACAAGTTTTAGACTGATGAGGTCTGGAGAGGTAAACAGATAAATAATGAAAAACAAATAAGTAATATCATTAAAAATTGCATACATAGACAAGCTCAGTCTCCAGTTACTCATTTCTATGACGCAATGGTGAAAATGAACAAGGACCACCACTCCAGTGTACAGGTTAAGAGTTTATTTTTGCCCTAATGTCACACAAGATCGGCACTGCAGCTAAGAGGGACACTTGAGGGCACTTAAGATGACCAGAGAGGACCTAGGGGCGACTGCAGGGTCACTTGTAGGGCAACTGGGTTGACCAGAGGGGCTTTTAGGAGCACTTGAGCTGACCAGAGAGGCACTTGGTTCACTCAGATGCCCCTCTGAGGAATTAGGGCACAAAGTAAAAAGGAGTTAGTGAGAGATTTAATCTGCTCAATTTAATCCAGGCACTAAAAGGCAAAAAGGACACAAAAAATGCTTAGTCTGTCTGATGCTCTGTTTGCAACTCATTTCAAGCTCGACACTATTCCTCAGGTAGCATCAAGGTGTTACATTTAGAAAACAGTGAAGCACGGATGTGTCCTAGCAGAGCACAAATATAGCAAAAAACAGGCCTGTGAATGCCACTGGCTATGATGACACTGTGGACTTGTATCTCTGGAATAATTTGTCTTGCATGTTTTGTACCATAGGATTAAATTTTAGGTGCGGTTTTATTGTCATTTATATGCTACCATTTGGCTACCTCCTGCCAGAACGACACTGAGCTCCAGTGCCACGCAGTTTACACTGTTTGTAGGTTTCTCATCTCCTAAAAAAAGAAAATTAAATTAAATTCATTTAATTTTAATTTATATAACGCCAAATCATAACAGAATTTTTTCTTTTCCTATAGAGCAGGTCTAGATCGTACTCTTTAAAATATTATTTACAGAGACCCAACAGTTCTCACCATGAGCAAGCACTTTGCGACATCGGCAAGGACAAACTCCCTTTTAACAGGCAGAAACCTTGAGCAGAACCAGGCTCTGGGAGGGCGGCCATCTGCCGCCATCTTGCACCTTGAGCAGCCTGTTTAGTTTGGAAGAACTGTTGGTCTTAACTGGCTCCTTCAATCATTCAGAAAATGAAACTATTCTGAGAACCAAACAGGTAGTTTCACTCAGAGGTGTAGCATAAAGATCTGGGCCCTGGTGTATATGCAGTCTCAGTAAGCAATGAGATGCTTCCATACAGGTGTACTGAATGATACAACTAAGCAATTCACCTCTATTATGGTCTGTATAAAAATGCTAAGCAGGCCAAGTTGAAAGAGGGTTCATTATTGGGACATGGATGGCAGGAGCTTCAGTCACAAAGGCTGGGTATAGTGTTGCAATAAGAACAATACTTTGGAAAAGATATCAGTAAATAGGTTTGGAAACGTTGGTTAAAAGCACACATTCAGTGACCCTGATGCTTGTGCATTAGTGCACCATGTAAGGAAAAACAGAACATAAACTCTTCTTATGTGACTAAGAATGTCAGTGGAGGATGTGAGCAGGTCGTATCAGCAACAACAGCCTGCTGACAACTACACAGACAGGACCATTATAGTCAGGTTGCAGTGCATAAACCCCTCATTACACAACAAGTCCTCCCAATTAAACGACGTCGCTTGGCCATGCACACAGAGAAGCGTTTTCTGATCTGACTCCCCTGTGAGTAGGACAACATCATTTGTAAATGCCTTCCAAAACCGTTACAAATAATAATACAAAATAAATGGGTTTCATTAGGTGACAAAACAAAAGCACAAAAACTAGTTGGTTATGTTTAGGGAAAGATCATGGTTTGGGTTAAAGTAACAAATTTGTCAAGGTTTGGGGACCTCTGTTGTCATGGTTACAATAATAATCACGGTTAAGGTTCGGAGATGATCGTGGTCACACTTAAAAAAAAACAATGTTGTCTGTAGGAAACAGGAAGCGAACAGCGATCTCTAGTGTTAAAGTCCAATGTCATGTTGACCCAACAATCCACCCCAACGTGACTTTGTCGTTTGCTCCTGTCATAATTACTATGGCCGGCAGAGAGGTTTTGCTCTTGCAACTAAGCATGTGTTGTTTGTTGCTGAAATGACTTTGTTTTCGCCAGACCTAACAGTTTCCCAAGACACTGTTTGCTGGTTTTTGCTTTGAACTGTCACCAATCTGCTGATTTACACCATGTTTATAGTATTTTACTTACTAAAGAATAAGACCTTATTAAGCTTTGTGATAATTGGGTAAATTAGGTATCTCCTTTCTAGTATGTCTGTCGATAGATTATCTTGATTTAAAGGCTATCGTCAAATCTAAACAGACCTTATTATGTATGTAGGCATATATTTTCTTTTTCCAAATGTATTACATTTATGTTGCAAATTATTGTCAAGGGATGTATGCTGTCTGTTACTCATGATTTTGTCTATTTTATCCTTTCTTTAGAGATGGCAAGAAAAGGACAGTGAAAAGAGTGATGGCAAACACAGGGGACGCTTTGTCCCCTAAAGTCCCAATGTCCAAGTACGAGGGCTCCCCATCCTTACAGGTCCAGATGTAATCTCTGTTTAAAACTGACAGCTTGCTAGTAAACAGTTTGGGTCCAACTGCTCACGTTAACAGTAAATAAACTCTGTAAAATGTTCTGTACTATTGTTGCTCTGTAGTATTGTTGCTCGCACCTTGTTATTGCTCCTGAATCTATTTCAAATCAAACTCAGAGGTCTGTTTTTGTCATTTATCCACATAATAGAGTTTTTGCTATCATCTTTTATCCAAGCTCAACCTTTGAGCAACTCTCCCAAATCATCATGTTTACTTCAGCAAGGTAATATTTCCAACAAAATTCATGACTGAGAATCGAGTGCACTTTCTGAGCTGTTTGTCTCAAATCCTGTGACACCTTATTCATCTTTCTCAACTGAGAAGATCTGATACATCTCCAAATAGTGCAAATTGCTGCAGCTTATTTTTATGCCCTTACATTCACAGCGTGGCAGTTTCAGAGTTTTCCTCGGATTTCATTGATAACTTCTTTGGGTTGTACGAGCCTAACCTCTAGCTACAGCTCTAACCTTTTAATCCAGTGTGAGCCTGAGCACGGCCTCAGATACTCAAGCGGGGCTTCTTTGGCAGTCTCGGTTAAAAAGAATGAGTGACAGGGCTTTTGCTGTTAGGGGCCTCATGGCTTTGTAAAGCTTAGACTATAAGTCAATGTCATCTTTCTAAATCACCTCTCAAAACCCCATCTATAGGCTACAAATAAAGCCTTTCCACAAATTTACTTGAGCTCTTGTATTTTGCCTTATTAAAAAAGATACGTAGACATCCTATTTTAAAGAGGGGAAAGGAGAGAGAGGGAGGACTCATGGGAGGAGGTATGAGTAGAGGGCGACAGAGGAATAAGCAAACAAGTGAATGGGGAGACAGAAAGGCAGACAAAGAGATGGATGGGTGGATGGAAGATTGTTGAGGAGAGGATTAGAAAGTTCTGAATGCTGCTGCGGCAGGCTGTGCTGACGTGAGGAGTGTTCCCAAACACAGTTATTAGTGACTGCAGACCCACTGCATTACCATACTCACACAAACACAGCAGGCACACACACACACACACACACACACACACACACACACACACACAGTGGCTAAGGGAGAAAGCTGCTAGCAGGCTGAGCTGAGTAGAATGGCAACGGAATCTCCTGTTCTGGTCCTAAAGAGGTCACTGTGTGCTCACTGTGTAAAGCGTGTGTGTTTCGTGTTCTTATATCACTTATAAAGTCCCCACGGGGACTTTAACCTGAGTACACACTAATCCATGGGGAGATGTGTCACCATGGGGACACAACTCCCAGGTCCCCAAGGGTAGGGACTGTTTTTTGAGGGTTAAGACTTGGTTTTAGGGTACAGGTTACAATTAGGTTAGAGGTTAGGCATTTAGTTGTGATGGTGAAGGGTTAAGGTAAGGGGCTAGGGAACGCATTATGTCAATGACTGTCCCCACGGGGATAGTGAAACAATCTAGTGGGTGTGTGTGCACGTGCTTGCTACAGGTTTGTGTAAGCATGCATTGAGTGGTGTTTCATTTGTCTGTGCATATATATATATATATATATATATATATATATATTATGTGTAATGGAACCTTCTACAGGTGTGTGTAAATGTGTGGAGCCATGTGTTTATGCACCAATGTGCTTTGTGTACTGGTGTGCACTTTTGTGTGTGTGTTTCCCTGCACAGGTCGGTCCTCTCCTCTCCTCTCCTCTTCTCCATTCTCCCTTCTTCTCTCCAGCCTGCGCTTCCTCACGGAGCTAGGTGCGTATCATTGGATCAGTAGCTGCTGCCTGCCACACTGTCCAATCGCATCTAGGGAGAGAAGGGGAGAGAGGGAGAGGGAGAGAGAGAGGCAGCGAGTGAGAGAGAGAGATGGGGGAGGGAGGAGAAAGAAAGGAAGAGAGGGAGAGAGGGAGATTGATTATTTGAACGTCCTGGGCCTTGCATTCCGTGGAGAAACACTTACATTTCTACTACATCCTAAACGTCATTTTTTTTTGTGCGTGGACATTTTCACCTTTCTCGGACTGAAGGCTTGTTTTTTTTCTTGTTTCTTTTTTGGGGTTATTCCCACACAGGAGACGTGCCATCGCCACCAGCAGCAGCAGCAGCAGAGGAATATCTCCCAATATCCCATCCCGGGCACGTCGGATAAACTGCAGCAGCGAAAACACGAGGCGAATATTGCGGTGGACGGAAACGGGAACATGCTCCGTGGGATTTCACTGCTCTCCCCCTGTTCTCGGTACGGTTTATCCTACATTTTGCCGTTTGGAGGTTTTTACTGCAGCGAGGGTGCAGGTTGAGGTTTGCATTTGAGTGAGTGAGTGAGTGAGTGAGTGTGTGTTTTGCCGTAGTCAGCTTCAGTGGCGACAGAGATTTAGAATCCACCTCGCATTTTTTTTCCTAGACTTTGCTCTTATTTTTTCTCTTCTTGAAATGTTTATAATAAGAACGCAGCGCAGCTTTTGTCTGCCCTTTCTGTATACAAATATACAAGGGGAGGGTGGCAGGCGGGCTTGCCTTGATAAATGGAGCGTTATTCATCAGCGTGTGTGTGATCACCACTGGAATGTTAACTAGCACCTTGGACAGCCGACACCAATACAATCTAACATGGGAGGAGCGATAGTAGCCTACTGATCATTATTACACTCTAATATCTTTGCTGCTTTGTGTGGATGTGTGTGCGTGTGTGTGTTTACACGGAAATTGATGTTCTCTGTGCGCGCGTGTGTATGTGTTAATATTCTGCCCTAAGGCCCTCAGAGAGAGATAGCAGTGTCGGCTGGGGAGCAGCTGTGTGTGTGATAGCGAGAGAGTGCATGTGAGCATGTAGAGAGATCAAGAAAGTGTGTGTGTGCATCTGTGGAGGAGAGAAAAAACCTGT
This sequence comes from Coreoperca whiteheadi, assembly GCA_011952105.1. Classification (NCBI taxonomy): domain Eukaryota; kingdom Metazoa; phylum Chordata; class Actinopteri; order Centrarchiformes; family Sinipercidae; genus Coreoperca; species Coreoperca whiteheadi. The sequence goes on from CM022488.1 coordinate 16,749,570, forward strand.
GTGTGTGTGTGTGTGTGTGTGTGTGTGCCTATTAGTGAGAGACATGAAAAAGGGGTGTGTGCATGCATCTGTGGGAGTGAGATAAAGAACAAAGTGTGTGTGTGTGTGTGTGTCTGTGTGTGTGTGTGTCACACAGGCTTCCTACCTTATGCTACATGCAGGTCAGGAGTCCCATGGTGTATTCAGGGTTTAATTAAGCGTGTGACTTGACTCTCCATCCCCTCTCCAACCTCTCCCCTCCCCCACTCAACCGGGTCCTGTGATCTGTGAAACAGTGTGTAGTGATGATGTGACATATGTCTGCGGCTCATACCGGATACACACACACACACACACACACATGCCATTCTTGTGCGACACAGCAGCCCTGACAGTCTGACACTGAGTTAAGCTGAGCGGACAGCATCTTGTTTGCCCTATCTATCGCTCTCATATCTATTGTGTTAATGTGAACAGCAGTGAAATAGCACAACTTATTCTTCTGATTTGATGTGTAAGTCTGCTCTGTGTGTTTGTGTGACTTTTTATTTATTTTACACTGTGATTATTCTAATGAAGACTAATTTAATCATTCTCTCCTTCTCTTTCCATGTCTCTCGCCTCTCTCTGTTTCTTTTCCAGGAGGCAGTTTGGGCTTGTTATGGGGGTGACCGGAAGGAGAGAGTGACAGAGGAACAGTGATGCTACTGTTTACATAACAAGAGAGTCACACACACATATATATACACACACAATCACGCACACATGCTCAAATCGCCAGTCCAGGACATACACACTCGCTTAAACACTTCCACACATACATGCACACACAGACACGTATTCAAGGGACTCACTGACTGAGTCACCACACACTCAGAGGCACAGAATCACTGACTCACACACAGGACCAAACACACACACACAAAACATAAGAGGAAAAGGTTGTTTGCAAGAGTCAGGACTGTGTGCTGTGTGTGCTATGGGCCAAGCTGAGCAGCAGCTGTGTGTGAGTGTTGGATACCTCTGAAGGGTCAACACAGCCGTAACCCTCGCCCTCCCCAGCCCCCAGCCCCCTCCCT
>CM022488.1:16750652-16771117 GCA_011952105.1 Coreoperca whiteheadi
CTCCCACCCCCCACCCCACCCCCCTCATTTCCCAAGCTACCCCTAAATACACCATCATGTCCAGCGTGAGGAGCAGGAAAACTGCCTCTCTCTTGTCCCCTCTCCCATCCTTTTCCTCCCCGTTTGGGTTTCTTTCCCTCCTCCTCTCCCTCTGCCTCTCCCTTTCTCTCTATCTGGCCTCCTCATCGGCGCAGCAGACTGTGCCTGTCATCACCACGGTGCAGGGCCGCATCCGTGGCATCCTGACCCCGCTGCCCTCTGACCTCCTGGGGCCCGTCATCCAGTACCTGGGAGTACCGTACGCAAGGCCTCCAACAGGGGACCGGCGCTTTCAACCACCCGAGCCTCCTTTACCCTGGCCAGGGATACGAAATGTGACGCAGTTTGCTCCCGTGTGCCCGCAGTCACTGGATGAGAGGAGCATGTTAGGAGATATGATGCCGTCCTGGCTCACTGCTAACCTGGATATAGCGGCGACATACCTCACTCACCAGAGTGAGGATTGTCTCTACCTCAATATCTACGTGCCAACGGAGGAAGGTAAGTGAACCCAAGGGTGTGCACAGACTCTCTCAGAGGAAAGGGTTCATATTTAAGCATACAGGGTTAGAATTCAGATTGAGGTTCATTTTGGCTTAAGGTCAAAACAGACTGGCAACAAAGTGACCAGAGAGGTACTTGGTGACCTCAAGGGCATTTTGGCTGTGACAAATGATTAAAACATGTAATTGTCCTGTCAGGGCACAGACATGCCCTTGTTGAATAAAAAAATAAAGTTTGTTTTGTTTTGAAAAGTGGACCCCCACAACCAGTTCCCTCCACCCCCCTTGTGCACGCCGCTGGTTGAACCAACACTTAATATGCAGACACCTGCGTCAGTCGCCAAGGGGTTTACGCCTTTACTTGTGGAGGAAAGTGGGAAGGACACAGACTCACTCATGCATACATATTGGTTCATACACATGCATGTGACCCTACACACACACACACACACACACACACACACACAAACGATGGCAAGCATGAACACTCCCACAGCTTCAATTTATATTCACCCACTGAGAAATGAAGGTAGGGAGATTCGAAGCACATGGAAGCCAGAGAGCCACAGACTTCTGCCACAGTTTCTGCTTCTGTATGTATAAACCCGCAAAGTGATCAAAGGCTGAGATACATACAAATGGCCAGGTGGACAGTCAGTCAGATACACACACACACACACACACACACACACACAGACACAAAGAGTCAATATGGACATTCATTCAAACAACAGACAGTGGAGACAGAAGGAGAGTTGGTGTCTGTGTGTACACTCATGCACAACAATTATTATGTACAGTACAGAACTGGCTTCAAGTGCTTCAATGATCACCTTGAACTCTGGTTTGAAAACATCATCAGGCCATGTGTTGCTGAAAATATCTATCTATCTATCTATCTATCTATCTATCTATCTATCTATCTATCTATCTATCTATCTATCTATCTATCTATCTATCTATCTATCTATCTATCTATCTATCTATCTATCTATCTATCTATCTATCTATCTATCTATCTATCTATCTATCTATCTATCTATCCATCTATCTATCTATCTATCTCTTCCCCAGACATCCATGAGGAGGGGGGTCAGCGGCCAGTGATGGTTTACGTCCACGGGGGCTCGTACACAGAAGGCACTGGTAACATGATGGATGGCAGTGTGCTTGCAAGCTACGGCAACGTCATTGTCATAACCCTCAACTATCGCCTAGGAGTGCTGGGTAAAAAATTACATCTTCTATGTCTATGTCATTTGCTCAACACTTCAGTGCTTTATGGTAATATGAGTGAATATGTTTTTAGTATGGGTGTAGCTGCATTTCCCCCGTCCTCAGCCTATTAGGATCACTGTTAAAGCGTTCCTCTGGATTTTAAATTCCAATTATTTTTAATCTCATTTCGTTATTCTGCAATAGATATACTTATATTTTGACAACCAATGAATATACTGATAGATGCATGTCCTGGATGCCTTTTGGGTTGATTTTTAGAGTGCCTATCGGACATATATAGGACTTAATTGGAGATCCCTAAACATGTGGAACTAGGAAGCAATCTATAGTGAAACAATCCACATTTTAAAATGGCTGCATATATGCTTCAAGTCCACGGTCCAACCTTTGAGTAATAATAGCAGTGCAATTACTGCCAAGGTGCTCTGGGTATTCTGATAATATCACTGCGGTATCATACACCTACTATACAGTAATTTAGTTAACGTTGGGGGCTTGGCTAAAGGGCGATGAATGGATAATAATTGGAAATGAAATGTACACTTCTCTGTTGCATTTATATTAGTTATATTAGCAGTTTGTTTTCTTTTAAAAAAATGCAAAAGAGTATAGATCCCCTGTTGGAAGCGGAAGAACTGAAGAGGAGGTGATATGGGATCAAGAGATACAAGTTGAATCTATGATAGTGGTCAATCATTAGATCTAAGCTAATGATGTTTATCAGCAATGGATAAACAAAGATCACACACTTAAATTCTAGTTAGTTGTTGATTAATTTTGACATATGAGTATCTTTACCTGCAAAAGTTTACATTTTTTCATATAAAACCACACCCAGTGATATTATTGTAATTCACGTTTACATTTCTTATCAGGTTTTTATTGGGTGACATGTATTTATTAGCAAAGAGCTATAAATTATTACAATATTTATGAAATGTACACTTTGTAAATGCTATTTCTTTAACAAAAACATAACATTGTTCCTCACTTTGAATTTTATAGTTTCTTTATATTTGCGTTATATTCACCGTCTGGATTTTTTTTTTAATCCGTCAATGAGCTATAAAATGTGAAAGCCATTAGTGAGTTGTTTTTACCCAGAGTGCCTTTTTGTTTATTGAGTGAAAACATGTTCAGTATGGGTGTCCCTAGTGGAAATAAACCCCCTGAAGCCAATTTTCCCACTACTAGCATTGACTCAAATCTGATCCTTTTTACCTCCATGAGTCTCTGACTCATTGCTCTCTGAACAGGGAAAATCTGATTCCCTGTGGTTTTTCTAATTTTAGACAGTTACGCAAAGCTGAATAAATAGAATATCTTAGAATCCTGGTATTTAGGCTTTTTGTGGCTGTGATTATAAAAATTACAAAGCCTGAGCAGGGCTTTGAAGGCATCATTTACATTGAGGGCATGAGTATTGATTAGTTTGTGTGAACATGGTATGCCTTAATAGCGTTTGAGTCAGATGCACGGACTGCATATCATTCCATTGGCTGGGTTAAATCATGCCCTCGCTATCATTAGGAGTTGCTCACTATTTAATAATATGAAGAAATGAATTAATATGTGTCAGCAGGTTAATAAAATGTGCATACAGTATGTTTTGCAATAAGTTATTTGATTCAGTCTATTCAGCAATGTTAAAAATGATTTAACCCACATTCTATTATCACTTTAATCTACTTGATTATTTAATTAAATTTTATTTATATAGTGCCAATTCATAAAAGAAGCAACTTTTCCTATAGAGCAGGTCTAGACCATACTCTTTATAATATTATTTACAGAGCCAACAATTATCTGGATTTATGTTGCAGAAAGTGACTGATATTTTGTAAGAAAAAAAAGATACACGTATTTGAATAAGACCTTAATTTATCAATTAAAATTTACTCACGATAAGAGAGCCAAAGTAAAGGAAGAATTCTTACAGCATTTCAATTCAATTTCAATTCAATTTTATTTATATAGCCCAGTATCACAAATCACATTTGCCTCAAAGGGCTTCACAATCTGTAGCATACGACACCCTCTGTCCTTAGACCCTCGATTCGATTAAGGAAAAACTACCCAAAAAAAACCCTTTTAACAGGGGAAAAAAATGATAGAAACCTCAGGAAGAGCAACAGAGGAGGGATCCCTCTCCCAGGACGGACAGACATGCAATAGATGTCGTAAGTACAGAATAGATTTATAGCATCAAAACTATAACATATACAGCCTTGATGGCAAAATTGTTGTATATATATATATGTTATTATGTTAGAAATGTCTAGGTGGTAAAACATAAGGGAAGATGATGGGTCCAGATGGCAAACCGAGCAGCTCCCGGTGTAGCCCAACGAGCAGGACCCGAGCCACTCGTCCCCTTCACCATAGACACAGCAGCACTGCCCCAGCAGGTCGCCATAGTCACAGATCCAGTTACATCCCCGGACAGTGAAATACCTGCTGAAAGTTACACTAAAAAAGAATAGACGGACGACAAAGCACAAAACTCCGGGAGAGGGAAGAAGTCAAGTTAGTGACATGCATTTATGGGATGAGAATGCATACGGATGGAGAGGAGGACAGAGGTGAAAAGAGAGAGGTGCATCATGGGAAGTCCCCCGACAGTCTAGGCCTATAGCAGCATAACTAAGGGATGGTTCAGGACTCTCCTGAGCCGGCCCTAACTATAAGCTTTATCAAAGAGAAAAGTCTTTAGCCTATTCTTAAATGAGGAGATGGTGTCTGCCTCCCGAACCCGAACTGGGATCTGATTCCACAGGAGAGGAGCTTGATAGCTAAAGGCTCTGGCTCCCATTCTACTTTTGGAGACTCTAGGAACCACAAGAAACCCTGCATTCTGAGAGCGCAGCGTTCTAGTGGGGTAATAAGGTACTATGAGCTCTGTAAGATACGACGGTGCCTGACCATTAAGAGCTTTATAGGTGAGGAGAAGGATTTTAAATTCTATTCTGGATTTCACAGGGAGCCAGTGCAGAGAAGATAATATTGGAGAAATATGATCTCTTTTCCTAGTTCCTGTCAGTACACGTGCTGCAGCGTTCTGAATCAACTGGAGAATCTTAAGGGACTTTTTCGGGCTGCCTGATAATATTGAATTGCAGTAATCCAGCCTTGAAGTAACAAATGCATGGATTAATTTTTCTGCATCATTTCGAGACAGGAAGTGCCTGATTTTGGCAATGTTACGTAGGTGAAAAAAGGCAGTCAGTGAGGTTTGCTTCATGTGGGAGTTGAAGGATAGGTCCTGATCAAAGATAACTCCTAGGTTCCTCACAGAGGTGCTGGAGGCCAGGGCAGTGCCCTCTAGAGCAATTAGATCTGCCGACAGCGATTCTCGGAGGCGTTCGGGGCCAAGTACAATAACTTCAGTTTTGTCCGAGTTTAACATCAGAAAATTTCTGGTCATCCAAGAAATCCATTTGGCTTTCTGTATAAATTATTCAATGCACTTATTTTGTTTTCTATCTTTTTATGCAGTTCTAGCACATTTTGTAGACCATGTCCACACACAAAGCACGTTGATATTGTATGAGATATTTCTCTTCCAGACGGAAGGCCATGTCTGGGTTCTCCTTTAATTAGATGGAGAATGTTTTTGAAAATGGAGTGGAGTAGAGTTGAATACATGTTAAAAGGTTAAAACATTAAACAAAAAAATATTGATTTGAGTTTATGAGATTCATGCTGTCTTTTCATTTTTTTAGAAGCTTTCAAGTCTTTCATTAGACATTGATTTTATAAGATGACATATATCTGCATCTGCTTGTTGGGTGAAAGAACTATTAACTGTAATTGTGACCATGGGGATAAAACTAGTTGCTACAGCTGTAATCAGCATACTGAGCATACAAAGACAATCCTACATGCTTCTTTTTGTCTTCATCTCCATCCTCTGTGTTTACACCACATCCAATACGATCATCACCACCACCACCACCTCATCATCATCATCTATCATCATGAGTAGCAGTGTCTTCTTCTTCCTCCTCATCATCTTTGCCATCATTAGTTGGATGCACGAGGTGAGCCCATATATGCAAAGCAGTATACAATTACAGTTATTTTTTGTAAATTTTACTGTAATGTGCTGGGTTTGGGGCATGTTTCTATTGAAATGTAAAGAACATAAATAAATTGAAACATTGACCCTAATCTTACCATGAAAGCATATCATACAGTATATAAGAAGCCATTTTGAAACTATTACGATCAAATTAATGTCCATTTTGCACGAGATAATTTTTTTTTTTACAAATTGCGCATAAGTGATGATATGTATTACTTTAAAAGTGTTGCTTTTCTTGCTCATTATACTCTTGTGTGTTCAGGGCCAGCTTGAGGTTCAGAGAAATGAGCTTCTGCAGTAATGAGATATACTGTAGTGGAGTGAGCCATTAGGATCCTTTGTGTTTACCTAAGAACGTCAGCAGTAAAGGGAATAAGGGAAGTCTGTGCTTGTAACTGCATGCATGTGTAGGTTTATGTGTGTGTTGATTTTCACTTAGATGAATGTGGATGTACATTATTGGTTTGATCTAATTTTCAAAGGATTGTAGGGGAGGAACATCGTTTTTCATCAATTTTCTCTTTAAATGTACAATAATCTGGACTCATGCATACTTGAGGGATGTCATTATGTTCGGAAGTCCAACCAATCACCTACCTGTGTTCCTATGTGTTAAGATGAAGAGGTTCTATTTTCAATAAATCAGCAGGAAAAGTCTCTTTTGATCGATTATTTTTACATAGTTTGCTCAGTTCTCTTCAGAGAAGTCTTTATGTTTATATTATATTATGCTCTACCATATGAAGCAAATACATCTCTCACTCTCGGTCTGCTTCTAGGATTTCTTAGCACAGGTGACCAGGCAGCAAAAGGGAACTACGGCTTGCTGGATCAGATCCAGGCTCTGCGCTGGGTAAAGGAGAACATCGCAGCCTTCGGAGGAGACCCAAACAGGGTTACTGTGTTCGGCTCCGGGGCCGGAGCCTCCTGTGTCAGCCTGCTCACCTTGTCTCACTACTCAGAGGGTAAGGAAGAATCATGGACAAAAACCCTGCTTACTCTGTGTGTTTTATTTATTTTAACTTATGCGGAACAGATGTGGAAAGGTTTTGAACGTATAGGGAGATAGAGAGTTGGGGACCTATGGTGGTTGGGAGATTGGTGGGTGCTGTGAGAGCTATGACGGTTATGAAACCTTTCATGGTCTCAGGTAGACTGATACAGCTTTCATTTACTGATATAAATGCCTGAATGAGCCTTTGAATTCTCTAATTAATACATCTTGCCCGTGACTGATATAGCTATGAGCTGTATTATTTAAAACGCTTTGAATGCAAACCCTTACCTACTTGAACCTGGTGCTCTATCCATGACCTGTCATCCTTTTGACTAATGCATGTCTATAAGTTCAGTGTTTTCTTGCTGTGGGAATGGTTGTTCTGCATCTGTTTATGTATGCAAATGTATTGTGTAATCCGTGTGTGTGTGTTCATGTGTATCACAGACCTGTTCCACAGAGCCATCATCCAGAGTGGCAGCGCTTTAGCCAGCTGGGCTGTTAACTACCAGCCCAGCAAGTATGCCCGGCAGCTTGGTGAGAGAGTGGGCTGTGGCATCGATGACAGCACCCAACTGGTTGCCTGCCTCCAGGGCCGGAGTTACCGCGAACTTGTGGAGCAGAACGTAACGCCGGCCAAATATCATACAGCCTTTGCCCCGGTGATTGATGGTGATGTTATACCTGATGACCCCCAGATTCTGATGGAACAGGGAGAGTTTCTGAACTACGACGTGATGCTGGGGGTTAATCAGGGCGAAGGTGTGAAGTTTGTGGAGGGTATAGTGGACTCAGAGGACGGTGTCACGGCTGAGGACTTTGACTTTGCTGTGTCAGACTTTGTGGATAGTTTGTATGGATACCCAGAAGGCCGAGATACACTGAGAGAGAGCATAAGGTGAGTGAGTCTGTGCATGTCTGAATTTATTCATTGTGTTCCCAAAATATGCACATGCATGCTTTTGACTATGATGTCTGTTTAAAAATATGCATACACTAAATTAAGTGTAATACCTTCATGGAAAATGAAATTTTTTCCTACTTTAATAACATAAAAAAAATGTTAATAGATTGGTTGACCATTGATTAATGGATTAATCAACCCAATCTTAAGAAAGTTATTGATTGGCTAATTGGCTCATTTTAAATATATACACTAAAGGTTCATGTACACGGACTGGGCGGACCGTGACAATGCAGAAACCCGGAGGAAGACTCTGGTAGCGCTATTCACAGACCACCAATGGGTGGCACCAGCGATCGCCACAGCTGATCTCCATGCTCAGTATGGATCCCCCACCTACTTCTACTCCTTTTACCACCACTGCCAGAGTGACGCTACACCGCCCTGGGCTGACTCCGCCCATGGTGACGAGGTAAGACGATATCACAATGTTGTATTGCTATACAGAGATTAGTGACAGTTTTAGTTTGTAAGTAGCGGCACAAGACATGATATCAGATATCATGGAGGGGAGTTAAGATATTTAATTTCACAAAAAGTAGAGTGACTTGTTTGGGTACTTAACTCTTAAGCAGATGGAGGCAAAAATGTAGGTGACAAATCTCTCAAAGAGTTTAGAAATATTCGTACAATGAATCAGGAGCTCTTGGTGTAGAATACTGTTGAAGTGCTGCTTCATGTTGATTGGTTCAAAGTGCTGTTTAAAGTTGAATCAAACAATCCTCTACAGCATGAAATATCTGAAATGTTGGTGGAATTTATTTTCCTGCAGGTCTTAACTACTTGTATATTTACTGCTATAATGATTATATTTTATTATAGTAATCTTTTCTTCAGTATTTAGTAACAAAGTAGTAAACGTTTGATTTCCATGTTTTTTTGTGAAGTTGCACACTTGCTTGTCTATTGTTCAGAATGCTGAATGTGTGTGTGCATGCATTTGTAGTTGGTATTTGTGGGGGTGGATTTCAGTCCAAACTGAAGATGAATGTAGTGAGTTTAGGTTCACTGCAGTTACACTTGAAGCAGTTTCTTCCCTGGGATGAGGTTAGAGTTTGACATGATCCAGTTATGGTCATGGTTACTGTCAAGAGAATGAATGTAATGTGTGTTTGTGTGTGTGTGTGTGTAGGTGCCCTATGTGTTTGGCGTGCCCATGGTTGGACCCACTGATCTGTTCAACTGTAACTTCTCCAAGAACGATGTGATGCTGAGCGCTGTAGTCATGACTTACTGGACCAACTTTGCCAAGACTGGGTGAGCTATTAAAATGTACACTGATGGGAGATGTTGATTTCAGTTGGAAAATTCCACTGAAAAGAGTTTTTTTTCTTTTGCCTGACTATACTACATAAAGAAAATCAAGAAAACAAGACAAAACAAAGCACAGCTTCAGCATGATTCAGTTCTCTTTATCTATGCTTTCTTAGATGCAGAAAAGCATTTCTAATTTCTACTATTAATATCTAATCCCCACCCACATGTAGAAAATGTCTCATGATAATGAATGAAAGCCAGGCCATTTAATCACATTTTAAGACGTATAAGAAAATGTACAGCTGCCAGTGGGAAATCAGTCATTCTTCATCCCTTTATCTTTGACTCTCTGCAGAGACAAGGTCTTGGCAACACAGCGTGTTGTTGCTGTGTGTGGACAGCTCGCTCCTGATTTTACAGGAACAAACCTCCTCCAAGCTCGAAATAAGACAGCCAAGACTCAGGTCTATGGTGTCAGCAGCATAGTACATCCACTTTAAAGTGCTTGATACGTTTTTTTTATGTTTAATTTTTTGGACTGATTGATCAAAACATGAACATGGTCGTGGAGTGTAGTGGTCTGGCAGGGTTCACACAGAGAGATGACAATCAAAGACAAAGAACAAAAGGTTTTGATTAAGTGGAATTAAGCAAATATATTTTCTACAAATAACGTTCATATGGAACTATTTTGCATTCGCTAAATACACTGTGGGAAAAATGTATCGCTGCCAATTTGTAGGAAACGTGTGCAGGAGACAGATCAGCCGAAATCCAGCTCTCTTTTTCCATTAAGATAAATAACATTTTAATAGCATAGGAAATATTAGGTTTTATTTGGAATGAAAGTTTAAACTGAGTGAAGGTGAGATTTAATGATGCATTAGAGAAAAAAAACACTGGAGTTTTAGAGCAACAAAAATAATGAGCTCACAGGCAAAGGCTGTTTTATTATAATGTCTTTTCCTTCAAAAGGTCTCTGCTGTCTGACGAGAAGACAGTACTTTAAATACAATCATGAAAGCAGCACTGCAGACTAATTTTGGCAGAGCGCGCACACAGGTTCTCTGTCATGTCAAAATCTTGACAAAGCTTTTCCTCTTTGGACTTTGGCTGCGAATGTTAAAGAACCCCTGCTCTTGAGAAAGTCCTTGAGGAAAGCCAAGGTAATGTCCTAAAAGAAGAATGAAAGATTGGTCACTGTTTGTTAAATCTTCTCTTCTCTCTTTCTGCAACCTCAGTCATTTATGGTCAAAACTGGTGTAGTGAGGTAGAGAGCTTTGTAATATGTGAAATCAAAATTAGCTAACTAGCTATGCCTGTAGCTAAAAAAGCTTCTAGAGATCTAATTTAATAAATTGAAAGTGAAATGATCTGCCAGTAGCTAAGAAAACTTTAAAAACCCGACAATCCACACTGATAAGAGCACCTTTTAACTCTCCACTCTGACATGATATACAAGATAAAAGTAATTGTTGAGGATGGAGCCTATTTCTGCAGTGCTCGAAGTGAGTAATTACTAGTAATTAATCCAATCGAGGCTCATTCCACTGAGACCTCTTCAGATTTACAGAGACATCTGCAGTCTAGACCTTGATCTAAATCATCACAGAGCCTTGCTATCTCACAACATACAGAATTAGTGCACTGCTCTCACATATTTTGATTGTGGCATTAAAAAACTTTGCGGGTGCATTAAGGCAATCACATTGCAACAAGTTAGCAGTTTATAGCCCATATGTCTGTATTGTCATTATCAACACAGCAAGCTGAAGAGCAAAATCACCAAGGCTTTCTCTGAAGAAAGATTTCACTCGATTGAGAGGGCCACAGATTGTGATGGAGCTCTGCGACAGCTCACTTTAACTGGGAGGATTTGATGCTCCCTGATGTATATTTTGTAGGCGTCTATGTGGGCGTATAAATCCTCAGCTTCTGTGTGTGTTTGTGTGTCGGTAGGTCTTTACACTAGCTGCTTTTTTTGTGCCGTTCATAAGGAGTTGATTGACAAGCGAGCACATCGCGTGTTACTGGCAAGTCTGTGAAGACGTGCTGCTGTTTCTTTTTACGTCATTTTTTCACTGCTGACACAAATAAGTACCTGCAGGTATGTGAAGAGAAGGAATTGTTCAGGATATTTTTTACTATACCACACACACATTCCCCTCTAATGAAGATATCTGACAGTTTTATGTTTGTTAGGGGAGCAGATATCCACACACTGTTCAAACTGCAGGAGTTTGAACTGGAGTGCATTAACTGAAATGTTTTGTAAGAGGCACATAAAGTGGACAAAAATTGATGATCTGCAACTAAATCACTTTTGAGCTATGTTTACAGGAAAATAAAACTTGTTTTGCTTTGTGCAAATATTTTTTGCCACTGGTTTGTTTTATGTTACTTTGATATTGATTTGAAAGATGTGTGCCAGCACTGGTGAAACTGTTGGCCAGCATGAGAGAAACTCATACTCCTCAGAGGATGGTAGCCAGCTGAGAAAAAGGCTTCAGCAGCTCTCTTATTTCTCTTAGCTTAACTGAAAAGCATGAAATATTGGTATTTATACTTTCACTGAATGTGTGTATCACACATGGTAGAACAGTGAATCACTGCACTAAAAGCCTGTATTTAAAAAAAAAATAAATAGAAGCCTTGAATATAAATTGGTGGGTGGAAACCCTGTACTCGCTGTTGCATTTCATTGTGGTTTATTTAATCCTTTGTTGATCGTGGAGTGTTCTTAGCTGTAAGGTTGCAATATTATTTTGGGAATTTGATTTTCACATGTTGTTTTCATCTGTCTAGATGCTCAGAGCTGCTGACTGGCACTTCACTATTGTTGCGTTAATGTTTTTGGTTATATTCCTTTGTTCTTTTTTTCTGTGTGTCTTTTGTATGTGATTACATATATTTGTAGAACAACGGGTTCAGAAGAGATGAAAAGCAATGTCTTGCCCAACACAAATCATTAATCCCTCCTTTTTTTTTATCTATAAATCATAAAAAAACAGAAAGCTTACGTAACCACCAACCCATCTGGATGTGAATAAATAACTCATTGTGTTTTACTCTTTCCAGTGACCCAAACCAGCCAGTTCCTCAAGACACCAAGTTTATCCACACTAAACCTAACCGTTTTGAAGAGGTGGCCTGGTCTAAGTACACCCCTAAAGAACAGCTGTACCTCCATATTGGCCTGAAGCCCCGTGTCAGAGACCATTACCGGGCCACCAAAATCTCATTTTGGCTCCAGCTGGTCCCTCACTTGCATCATGTCAACGAGCTCCTCCAATCAGTGTCCTCTTTCACGCATAGTCCTTCTCCACAGGACGACACTCCTTATTCTTACACTAAGCGTCTAGCCAAAGGTTGGCCGCCTAGTAGCACACGCCACCCAGGTTCACAAGCAGGTACTCCACAGCCGCCAGAATCTGCTTTAGGCCAAGATGGAGGGGAAAATGGGGTCCGTGTCCCTAACGAGGACTACTCAACTGAACTCTCAGTGACGATTGCGGTGGGAGCTTCACTGTTGTTTCTCAACATCCTCGCGTTTGCGGCTCTGCTGTATAAAAAAGACAAGAGGCGTCTGGAGCATCGGCGGCCTCGTCCTCTTCCTCCCCCGAGACGAGACATTACACCTGCAGATGTCGCCGCCCACCTGCAGGGGGAGGGACTGATGTCATTACAGGTTTGTCATGTGTTTTTTTATTTTTATTGTGCATGTGTGTTTCTGTAGCTTCATCATATTAAGCTATATTGAAAATAATCACGCTTATTGTCACAATCTGCACATATTATAAGTTTAAGTAACATCAAGCCAGTTGAGGTTGTGTGTGACTGTCTGAATGAACTCTTTTCTTGTTGGTGGAGAAGCTGCCAGTAGAGCACTTCTGCAAAACACAGCTTGTCATCAGCAGACATTATCAGTGTGAGAATATGTGTGTTTGAGTGTGTATCTGTGAGTTTGTTTTGATGCACTGCATGTGCGAGCTGTGTCCAATTGCCTGAATTGCTTCCAATTGCCTCCAATTCATCTGCTGACTATTTGGTCTCTTTTGAGCTTAGTTGCTCTGAAATCTCACATAGTGAGTGCTAAATGTTAGACCTCTTTTATAGCTGACAAATCCTGTTAATTGGCAATTGAACTACAGTAAGGCAGTTCAACATTGCAGCTGCTTTTGTAATTGTGTTTTATTTATTTTAAATGTCAGTTCTTTTCACCAATGGTGTGGATCTGGTGTGGCAAGAAAAAAAATCAAGCCAGTCTTTTTGTATTAGCATACATTATTGTCATGCACTGTATTCTTGGGTTAATTATTCTGACTAGGAAAAACACAATAGCCTGATAGAGGATGACATAAAAAGCAGCCAAACTCAGTCAGAAGTGGTTTATCTACTGATGATAAACAGCAGTGATATGGTTTGAATTTGATTTGAACTCTGTATTTGGTTTGTAGCTTTGGTAAAGGCTGGACCAAATGATTGACTGCCAGATGCTGCTAAATCTGACTGGAGTAAACACACAACTTACCCCAAGAATTTAGACTCCTAATAATTTCCCTAATTATAATGTGTCATGGTGGTAAAATGATTGTTTCACCAAAAAAAAAGGCTTACAGTGAGGTATGTTTTGGGGAATTGCTTGCTTGATTGATGGGTGTCTAAGCCAATGACACTAACACTCAGATAGAGTGGTTACCACTTTTTGCCCTTTAGCCTGTCACATGATTTTCAGACACAACATGAATTAATATCATTGTCATTACATGTATGGCTGGGCAATAAGTATTATTATATATCGATTTTCAGTGGATTTCTTATTGCAAATATGTGATCATTTCACATAAATTCTGGAAAATTCTCAAAGCAAAATAAGCTAGAGGTTGTTTCACAATGTAAGTGTTTTGTCTGATGAAATGCATTAGTGGAACAGTTTATTTAATTGATTTTTCTATTTTATATCTGATTATGCATACATTTTCTATATTATGATAAATATTGGCTTTAAAAAAACCTTAATAATAATCTACCCATTCACCTATCCACCCATTCAACCTTTTAGGTGAAGCAGCTGGAGTGTGATGTGGCATCAGCAGACGAGAGGAACAACACTCACCACCATCACACTCTAGATACGCTGGACGCCCTGGATGGCATGGACACCCAGGACATCTACAGCACACTGGACACCGTGCGCCTCACCTGCCCGCCCGATTACACCCTCACCTTGCGCCGCTCGCCTGACGACGTCCCTGTCATGACCTCTCTGACCCCAGGATCACTGCCTGTGACCCCTGGGTCACACCCTGTTACCCCGGCGACGCCGATGACCCCCATGACACCTGGATCAGTGGTGGGGATGAGGATGGGGCATCCGCACCAGGGATACACACACCATAGCCCATATAGTAATACGCACTTGCCACACACACACATCTCCACGCACACACACTCCACCACGCGTGTATAACCGCAGCAAGATACTTGCACATACAGGGACATAATTACAACACACACACACACACACACACACACACACACACACACACAACCTCACACACACACACACACAAACACACATAAAACAAAAGACTTAAATACCTCTACTAATTACCCTGCAGGATTGTTACAGTTGGAGTGACAGAAAGACATTTTCAGTAACAGGATGAAAAGACAGACAGCTGTGTGTTGCATGTCGGGGAACTGAAGACAAACTAGATCCCGGGAGATGCAGTTCTATGCATCATTCGCTCATAACCTGGAACAAGATGAGCCAAGACATCCATCAAATGTCTCAAAACCTGCTTTGGATATTAAATCTTCTGCTTTTTCTACACCTGAGGAGGAAGAGGAGCGCTGTGGCAAAAGGGTCAGTTATGGATCAGTTTACATCTCCTACTGTACCTGTGCTGCACAGTGAAGCAATGCTGGGACTAAGCAAAGCAGATGCAGATGCAGATGCAGAGCTGAGTTAAGGAGTACCACACACAGACTGCTGATGTCAACTTGAACAACCTGTGAAATGTGAATGTAGCATTTTTTCCATTAAAAGATCAAAGGCCCTATCTGCCAAGGATCAAACTAAGCTGAGGAAAAAATAACAAATTTCAGCAAGAGATGGATGTAAAGACAGACAGAGAGGAAGAGGGGATTAAAAAAAACAACATTACCTGAAGGAAAAGTTGGTCAGATGGTGGGAAAGAGATTAAGATTTTATTGAGAGGGATTTAACAGCTGTGAGAGTGAGAAAGACAAAGTGAGATAGACTGATATGGAAAACACAGGAATGGAAAGTGTGCCAAGAGACAGAAATTATCTTCAGAAGAAGTGTTGTCAGACTTACTGAAGAATCACTCTAACCAGCTATGTGTTAAACTCTTGTAAATAGAATGGAAAGATACAGATGATATATTATGATTTATAGCATTTACCTGCTCTTGCATTAAAACATGACTTATTTAACCACATTATCGCTTTCATTTCAGATATTACTATATTATTGTATAGATGTCCTGAAGCAAGGCTGGTTGTCTTTCTATCTCACCCACTGTAGTATGTACACAGTACCTTTATTTAAATGATATATTTGCTATGCACAGCAATTTGAGTAATAACTATGTAAACATCTAGATTCTTGTTTTCCAGTTGAAGTGGCATTTTTCACACCATCATGTCTATTTGTTTGACCATAAGATGATGAGCTAGTACTGTGTAGATAATGCAATATTGGTTTGATGATTGAACACCAGCCAAAAACCATGACCCTTAACCCTTTGAACCTAATCCCTTCCTGTTCTCCTTTCCCCCTTGTTCCTAAATTTTTTCTAAAAGGCCTTCCCCTTAATTTCCAATAAACCCAACTCAATTAATGTCTCCGCAGACAGATAGGTGTTGATGATTCAGGGGGTCCCAAGTCATAGTGTGTCCCAAAAGGTCAAGAATGCTTTTTCGCATTCGTCTGACCTTTACGTTTTACACCTTACCAGGGGCCCCAGTATTTCTAGAAGAGCCCCTAGCTAATGCTGACTGAAACCATGTCCCTCTCAAAGGCACTGATCAAAGGAATTTGGCCAGTTTGTATTTCATCAATGATGTCACCTCCCTTTCTCTAAAACTAAGAAAACTCTCTCCACAGTTTCACCCATAGTCTGTAGAAATCCGTAGATCTGTCACCCAAATTTTGAAGCCTCGAGTTGGTCTACCAAATGTTGTCAATTGTTTGGATCCAAATTTGATTAATGTGGTGGAACCTGGGTGGAGCTGAGGAAGGATGATCGTCACGGCTTTGTTTGATAGTTTGATGGAAAACATGCCTCCAAACATACCGCTTTTTAAGCCTTAATTTCCTCTTAATGGAGCAATATCTTTTTCAAATTGCCACAAAGATGTGCTTTAGAAGAAGTTAAATTAATTACTGAATCTCCAACAAACATCTTGTGGAAATAATGATCGACTTTATGTCAAAGAAAAGTTGGAGGTTTACCTATGAGTGCTTGAGGGCATTAGTGGTTACTTCTATGTGTCATCATAATAATTCACCATTCATAAAATCAATTTTAACCAATTAATATTGAAAATTCATGTGGCAGAGATGTGGTACTGTCATGGCTGCCACTAAAAATGACAAAAGGTCAAAATCTGTCTGTCTGGTTGCTACTGTAAAGATAAAAATCTTATGCCAACTAAAGAACCAACCCCAAACACCCATACCTTGATCCTAACCAGTAACTCAACCAAAGGCCCTAACCCTGATATTTTAACTTGTTTTAATCTCTTTTCCTGCTCCTTTCCTTACCATAACTGTCCCATCAACCCCCGTCCTTCCACCTTGCAGCCTCATCTGTGCGACTACATGCAGCTTTGTCACAGTGAGGCCTATTTAACCTCCTCTCATCCTAAGTAACTTCTTCATGAGAGATTTTAGTTAATTGTCAACAGAATACATGAAAAATGAAAGCCGGAAAATTTGTAGATGACAAGCAAAGAACTTTTACAAAATGATATAAAAATAATATTTAAGGGATGTTTGATTGACTGAATATTTCTTTTCATATGGGTTTATTGACTCAGTGGATGGCTGGATTGTGTCGAGCATAAAACATTCTGCTGCATTTTTGAAAAATAAAAATATCAGTATTTTGCAATTTATGAGCATTTTAAATGTCTTGTATGTCTTAATTCAGAATATTTAAGAGAAATACGTTCATAGAAATTTAGAGGGGATAAAGGGGGCTTTGCTAATTGCATCCTCTGTTTTAATATATATTTGTGTATATTTCTCACCACAGACAAAAGTGACACACAGTACACATATGAAATTAGCAGTGATAGTAAAATTGTTAAGAGGCAATTATCTCCCTTTTTCTCTCATTTGTTTGAACTTGGTAATTGGGTTTTGGTTGGTGATTGAAAAGTTAAATTTCCAACATGGCAGTGGTAGAACTTATACTGACCCTCAAAGAAATAGTTTGAAATTTTGGGAGTTACATTTATTTGCCTTATTGCTGAGAGATAAGCTATATGAGAAGAAACCTCTCTCATGTCTGTACGCTAGATATGAAGCTATAGCCAGGAGACTTTTGGTTAGTTTAACATAAACACTGGAAGCAGGAGGAAAGTTGCAAGCGTGGCTCTGTCTAAAGGTAACCAAATCCAGCAACTTTAAAGCTCACCAATAAAAGCGTTCTATCTATTTTATACAAAAACTAAGATGTTTAGTTGTATGGGTAATGTGCTGAACTGTGGCTGGGAGCAGTGACTTCCTGGACTCTCCATTCACAATGATGACAAGACTCCAGGAAGTCATTGCGCACAGCCAAGAAATAGTTTCATCCCACATTTCCCTTTAAAACCCCAATTTGTCTCTTTTACACTATGGTTTTTGTGTATTTTAATATAACATGTTAATTAGTGAACCTTTAGAGGTGTTGGTAGGTGGACCATCCCCTGCTTCCAGTCTTTATGCTAAGCTAATCAGCAGCTGGTTATAGCTTCATATAGCGTAAAGACATGTGAGTGGCATCAAACTCTCAGTAAGAAAAAAAGCGAATAAGCTTATTCCCCAAGATCTCAAACTATTCCTCTAAATTTCATAAAATCAAATGTAAAAATAATTCTATATGGATTACCTTAAGCTTTGCTCTACAGTACAATTACTGCAGTCACTACTGCAGCAAAATAGGGAGATATAACTGTAAATCATCATGGACCATGAGCCCCTGCCAGCTGGCCAAGGAGACCCTGTGAGTTGTGAAAGAACCACATTCATGGCTGACTTCCAGACCAGATTGATGTCTCCTACCTTGTGTCCCTGCTCTAATCCCATTAACTAGATATAACTGCAGTTAATTTGATTTATGGCAGGCAACACATTAGAAAGCATGAGTTCAAGTCATGACCAGGTGTATTTTTGTTTGACGTCAACATGTGCAGGAAGAAGCCAGTGAAAGTTTTTTAGAACTGAGAAAAATTGCCATTTAATTTTGACATTTTTAGAACCACTGCATACATGGTGGACTACATTTGTATTTCAGCAGGATATTTTTACCTTTTAAAGGTGGACAAGTCTATCTGCGAAGTACAGCCCAACGATTATGTGTGTACCAAGCTGTGTCCAGATGGTGTGGATTGGAACATTTTCACAGATACCTGACTAATATTTAAAAACTGATGTAAAGCCTCTGGGGACTATTTCTAGGTAATATTTGGCTGCATTTGATATCTGCTAAATCTCAAGCATTTATTGTTTAGCTAATTGAATACCCATCAGAGATTCAAATTCCTCACTGAAGTGTTTTTATCTTAAGTGTTTTTTATTCAAATGCTAATCTCCTGTAGAGATTTCACTGTACTATATGTGTGATATACTGTAAACATGGTCAATGAGTCCATGCTTATTTTTTGATCATTGAGACAACCTGCCTACATGTCACCTAGTGGAGGTGAAATTAGCTTGAAGGAGAAACAAAGCAGGGAGTCACGACACATTCTGTATGGGATGTTTTGGATTGAACATAGGCATTGTGCAGACTAGACTAGTCTATGGCCATGTAAGCTGTATTTAGGTACAGTGATGCTTTGCGTTAAATGCATGACATCACCATCAATAGATAACATCAGCATGCTAACATGCTTATGATGACAATGCTAACATGCTAATGTTTACCACGTTCACCGTCTTAGTTTAGAGTGTTAGCATGCGAACATTACTGAACATTAAACACAAAGTACAGCTCAAGCGGATGGGAATGTCAATAGTACTTGGTCATAAGACAAAGTATAGGACAAAATAAAATTTTGACACAAGGGTGGCGCTAGAGAAAGAGTTCTTACATTTCATCCTTTGGGGACCATGAATCTCTGTAAAAAATGTTATGGCTCCTTTAAGTGAACAATGGGAACACCTGAGAGCTGATTTTCTCAATGTTTAATGTTAAATCTGAAGTTTTCAGCCTCACGAACATTAGGCCTTGTATAAAAATATATACATACATACAGTAATATGATTCCGATACAGAATATGATCAAATTCTGTCCGACTTTGGTCCCATCAAACAAGATACTTCTGGCTTCTGATTAGAGCAAATCATCTCTGCTTGTGTTGCATCCCACATTCTGAAAGACCGTGACAATGTCATCTCCTCCTGCTTTTTTTCTTTCTAGGGGAAACGAGGGAATGAGTATGGAGGGAGGGAGGAAGATAAAGCTAAAAAAAGAATGTTAAAAGAAGTAGCAAGGAAATATTAAAAGAGGAGTAGAAGGATGCCTGATGAATGATAATGGGACATGGAGAGGGAGAGTGAATGAGATAATGTAAAGGAGAGTAAACAAAGGATGCATGGAAGGAGAGGGCAGGAGGGTAACCGATAAGGGGAGCTCATTAAGAAACGGAACACAGGCTGCCTTGTTGTTTACTGGCTGGCAGGCTCATTGTGCTTAATCACTCCTGCCAAGGCGCACACACACTCACACCCACATGCGCAAATGCATGCTGGAACGTAAACTATTCCATTTCTGCATGTCAGCCGATACTGATACATACACACTGTTCACATGTTAATGCATGCCTGCCTCATCTCCACCCAATGCATGTATCTACACCCATGCACACAAACACACAAACCACTTTTTGCCTCATAGCAACTTGAGTCACTGAATCATTTTCTCTGTGTCTTCATCACTCTCTTTCTCTCACACTATTACACCATCCTCCTCTCATCTCTTCACGGTTCCTTTCGCCTCTCGCTCATCCTCTTCTTTTGCTTTATCTATCTCGTCTGTCTTTCTCTTACTCTCTTCCTCCCCACTCTTCTCCTGTTGGTCTTCTCACTATCACAATCTTCCCCCCGCCATCCATACGCATGCCCTCGTTTCCCCTAGAAA
>CM022488.1:16771560-16811560 GCA_011952105.1 Coreoperca whiteheadi
CCCCCCCCCCCCGTCTGGATGGGTTCCCTCTTATCTAACAACCTTGAGATGATCTTCAAAGCGTCATTGCAGCCGAGCATGTGAGGTCACAGCGTCTCCAGTCTCTCTTCTCCTCTTTTCTCATCTGCCTGCGCCTCTCTCCTCTCCACTGCATTTAACTACTCTTATTTTTTTGGCTCTCCTTCTTCCATTTAATCTGCCCTCCTCCTCCACTCTCTCTCTTTCTGTACCCTTCACTTTTTTTTTCATCTCACACTCGATTTCTCTCCTCCTCTCCCATCTATCTCTAACTCATCTGGTCTCATCTACTCTCATCTGGTCTTCGCTCCATCTCTGCTTTGTGCCTCCCTTCCCCTTCCTCTCCTCTCCCAATTTTCCTTTCTATTTCTCTCAATCCCATCCCCCCTCCTCCTCCCACTGCTGTCTCCCCCCTTCTCCAGCCCAACTCATTTACTTCCCTCCTTGCTCTTTTCATCTCTGTTTTCTTCACTCCCTCCTCATCGAAAAACCTGTAAAAAGAGGTGATATTAAAGTTCCTTTGTTGTGTGTGTGTCTGTGTGTACATGCCTGTTTTTGCATGTGTCTGGGTTTTTGAGTGTGGGTGTGTTGTTGTGTGGATGTTACACGCCTAACTGTCTTTCAAGCAGCCGAGAGCCCCGCAGTGTTTTTGCTCTCTAATTAATTAAGCGTGGGATGCTTTAGTCTGTTTATTGCTTGTCTGTCTCACTTGCTTTTTGTCTGTTGACCATCTGTCTCTCTCCATTGCTATTATGGATCACTCTATCTACCTGTTTATCTGTCTGCTGTCTTGCCTGTCTAACCCCCCTTTTATCTTTTTGTCTGTCTCTCTCTGATTATATACTCTGTGGGAGAATTGCTACATAATTCAGTCCTTTCTGATGCATGCTGCTTTTCATATAGGGAGTGTAAACAACAGCAATAACACTGTTGGTCCAGCTGAGGTCAGCATTGTTCCTGATAAATTATGAGCAGGAAAGAATGCCTTGAGGATAGAGTTTAGGGCAAAGTTTCAGAATCGAAAACAGCTTTATTGCAAGCAGGTTTACACATACAAAGAATTATCTTTGGTATTTTTGGTGCAAAACAATACACATAGTAGAAATATAAAAAAATATAAAGAAACATGAAGAAAAAATGTCACTTTTTTAAAAGCCTATGGTGCTGTTTTGCTTTATTTTAGAGCATAATAATTATGGGCTCACAGGGGCATTGGTCCATAGAGGTTGGGGAAAATAATTATTTTCATCTACATGGGAGCTGTTTATTTACAAAGCAGCTTGCCGATTCTTACAGGAGAATCACACCACAAATTTTGGATATATTTTGCAGATTAGTGAGCCATGACTTCCTCTGCTTTGTGTAATTTTTGCAGAATAGCACAAGATACACGGTTTGTAACATCTACTGACACAAATAGTAGAGACAGAATTATAGGAATGACTGCTACTACTACTCTAATAGTACATTTTAAAAAACATAAACATATGTATTTTCAGCATATACTGTGCAGATGGTTGATGGCTACAACTTAAGTGTTGTTACAGACTGTCCACGTATCATGTTACGTATCTCTGCTGAGATATAAAAAACTTCTACTGTCCCTCACTATTCTTAATTTTCCTAAGGAGGGATGGAGGAGAGGACCATTCCCAGGCTGTCCTGCTGCTAGACAGGATTGTCTGTGTGTTTGTGTTTGTGTAGGTGTGTACCATTCACAAGGACCATCCCTGCCTGATCTGTGTGCACTGCCCACAAGTAGAGCGAGAGTGAGATAGACAGATGGAAATAGAGAGTGTGTGTGCATGTGTGTGTGTGTTATTGTTGGCCTGTGATATCGCTCAGACAGGAAGGAAGTTTGGCTTTTCAGCATTGACTTTCCTCACTGCAAAAACTCTCTTAGCAAACACACACACACACACACACACACACACACACACACACACACGCAAACACGCACAGAGTAGGCCCATTACGAGGTGTGAACTGTCTTGTGTGAAGATACAATCTGATCATCTCCCACCCTGCAGCCTCTCTAGTTGTTCTTTTGCAGGAGACAACCAAAGTAATTTCTATTTACTTTCAGTCAGTTACAATCCTCACAAGTTCTCATGCTGCCACTTTAAGCTAGGATGTCTCCCAAAATAGCCCAGTAACCAGCCTAATTGGTGTTACAATGTGACGTCCTGTGTCACGCTGAAGCCCACTGTGCTATAAGTTTGTCTGGCTGCTTGTGTTTGTTTAAGAATGCAGTGTAAATCTGTATTCCCACTGGGCCTCATTTATTAATTTTTCAGCGTGTTTGCTACATTAAAATGAGCTGAATTACTGGGTGTAGTAAATTAATGCAGAAAACATCTCATTGTTATTATCCATGTTATTGCTTATTTTATTTTCTCTTGCCACATTTTACTGCCTCAGCCTCAGGTAAAAGCTTTATCATGTGTATTCGTTCTTGTACTCTCAGCCACACTAGTGGTGTATGGGTTAGGAGTAGGCTTGGCCAAGATGGTCTGTTTTTACATGATATTTTGTGTCTTGTTTGCTTTGATTTTTAAACAGTGGGAATGAAGGGATACATGAATGAACTTCCCTTGGCTTTAGTGGACACCAAGCAGGCTGATTATGTTTTTACAGACTGTACGTATATGTTTGTATTCATTGTATTAGATCTCACCTTGGTACTTCCTCCATATCACAGCAGCCCCACTGAACTAAGGTGGCATTTTGTAAATCGTAGTCAGCTGGTTACCAGATCACTTCCTGCATTAAACACATTCAGAGCACAGAGCAAAACCGGTAGGTTGCCTATTCTATCAACCTTAAAGCCAGTGGTTTTCTAGGTAGGTGCTACCAGCATATGCACATATCTATGTGAGTGTTTACCAATTTAGAGATCAGACCATCAAATCAATGTCTACAGGTGTATCAATGTTTTGTTTCTGTTTTTTTATTCCACAATTAGATACAGCTACAGAGCACCTGTAGCGTGGGGGACAAAGAAATGCTTGTAAACGTGTGCCAATTCCTGTCTGACCGTATAATGCCCCATCAGTGTCTGCCTCAGATAAATAAGATATTTCAAAAGCGTGGTAGCCTAAACTGCCTCGATGCATTGCTTTGGATTATTTTTTGTTCAAAATCTGCATTCTTGATTAAAGCTGCGCTGCTCAGCAAAATCTGCCTTCATATGAATGATTTATATATAGGACTCTATAGAACTACTGTAGATCACACTCAATGGATACCTTTAGTTTCACAGCATTTGTATTAATATTGGTTTTATATTTGATTCAATGTTGTTAACTAACAATGCTAACATTTTTCTTACTCTACAGTACTGTTACTAAACTCTTACTCACTGGAGCTAATTTTGTCAGCTAATAGCATTCGCTCATTATCCATCCAGCATGTGGAGCTGCTCTGGCCTCAGTGACAGGACTCTATTAGACAAATGGCTCTACTTATCCAGTCTGGTCATGTAGAGACAGATAGGACAAACAGAATCACTTAGCCAGCTAGCCAGGTACTGTACAGTCTGTGTGCTGATTCACTCGACAGATGCACAGCCACAATCCACTGAGATTCATGTATTCCTAATTTTATCTATCCTGCTCCAGACCTGTTCAAGGCCTCTACATTGTTGTGCATGGTATGTGCATGTAGCTGTGTGCATGCGATTCTTCAGTTTTTTGTGCACATTTGCCTTCGCATGCTTGTGTGTGTGTTTCTTCGTTTAAGTGAGTCTTTGTGTGCGTGTTATATAAAGTACACCCAGGTGTCTCTCTGAGCTGTGATGTAACTGTAAGGTTAGTAAGCCCACAGCTGGGAGGGGTAGATAACTACCTGAAAGGATGTGTGTGTGTGTGTGTGTGTGTGTGTGTATGTGCATATGAAAATTCTCTCAATATTCTCTGCACTCTGGATGTGTTCTTAGATAAGCTGATTATAACTGAACAGGATTCCCATTTGACCTTGTGATGGTGCAAAGTTTTCTTAGGGAAACTGACCACCTCTCAGCTGCTTGTACTAGAAGCCTTGAGTATACCTGACAGTGTTCACACCACTGGCTCTCTGATCACTGGCTGATCTACAAAAGGCCAACAAACAAAGCAAAAATGGATTCATTCATTAGTGCATTGAGTACTGTAAATACATTAACAGCAGAACTTAAGTGCTTAACAATAAAACAATAAAACACAGTGGAGATAGTCAAAAAGTATCTCGTTTTTGTGTTAGGAAGGTTCCTAACTGAATTGGCCTGGAAGTATTCATGTTGCAGTCATGATATGAACCGATAAAATGATCTTACTGCTAATTATCCCCTTCAATCCCACTACCACTTGTACGACAGTCAGTA
This sequence comes from Coreoperca whiteheadi, assembly GCA_011952105.1. NCBI lineage: Eukaryota > Metazoa > Chordata > Actinopteri > Centrarchiformes > Sinipercidae > Coreoperca > Coreoperca whiteheadi. The sequence continues at coordinate 16,775,939 of CM022488.1, forward strand.
CAAACTCATACTGTGCAGCCAAACATTTTTTTTAACCCCCATAGCTTTATTTTAAACTCTATTTGAGAACACAACATTTCTAAATATGCTAAATATGTCCAGCTGAATTTTGGAGAAATGTGTATAAAATGATGCACAAGACATCCAGAAAATTTACATTTCACGTAGTGGTGCAGCCATAAAAACATGGAGTCCAAGATTTGAATATTTCATACAACGCAGACATCATAAAACTTCAATGAACAACTGGAACAAGCTAATAAAAATGAAAGGAACTTGGATATTAAGGAGTCAAATGTGCTTTTTGTTATATCTTCTTTAGCTGAGTTATCTAACTCCTACAAATCCCCTCGTTATATTTGCTTGACCTCGTGATGTTTTCACTTAAGTTTAAATTGGTTAGAAAATGAAAAAGGACATAATTTGATTAGACCAATAAGATACAGCCAGTGTTCTTTGGTGCAATTTTGTATTTTTGGCAGTTCCAAGAGGCAGCAAAAGAATCTGGTGAACTCAATTATCCAGAAATTGTAAAACACCATGTCAGTAAACTGTTCACTTCTCAGACTTTAATAACTTCTCCTTGGTGGCTGCAGGAAATGAGAAAAACAGCTTCAGCCACTGTTGGCGGGTACAGCTTTGTTGATGCTGTTAGGAGCAATTTTGTATTCTGCTCTTCAGTTTTGATGGTTATGCTGATATGACTTCCTACCACTGCACATACTCAGCACCAGAATACTAATAATCTGAACAAACAGGGTGAATCCGCAGTTTCTCAATTAGAAAGAAGAGGGCACTTGCCTCAAGCGTAGCTCCACTTTGTGATTTTCGGCAGAAGAGACAAGTGTTTTATTGTGTAGTGGAGTCATTCTAAACCTCTGCAATATTTAAATCCTATTCATAACACACCCACGCACTCTTCTCTGTGACTTTGTATGTGTGTGTTTCAGGGTGAAAAAGCAAAGTCGACTAGCTTTTATTTTATTTACTGCATAGGCTGAGTGGATATATGCATTTGGATGAGATAGAGGAGCGATAAAGATACAAAGCAAACCATGCAGAACAGAAAGAAAAAAGACCGAAAACTGAAAATGGCAGAAGTTTGTGTGTGTGTTTATTAAATATGTTCCGGAGTAACTGTAACTCTTTACTGATGTCAGGGGTCAAACCCTGCTGTCCTCTCCTGCTGAGGTCAGACTCATAATCCCTTTCTCCTTTGATGTTAAGGTACCCTCAGTCTCCTCCTCCACCTCCTCCTATTACCTCTGCCACAGAATACTAGGAGAATGGCAATTTTTCATCTCCCATGTTGCTGTCTTCCTCGCTCCCTGTGACTGTTATGTTCTTTTTTCTCCACTCTTACTGTCTGGCTTGCCTGCTTTATTGCCTGATTTCTCCCTCTGCCCTTCACTTTACCCCTCCTCTCCCTTTAACCAGACGGTTTCAGAGAACCAATATTTTTAGCTTTGAATGCACATCTGTCCTGGTCCAGGTTTGCTCGGAAGGAATGTCGGTCTGTTCCTCTGTCTCCCTGCCTTTCTGTCTGTCTCTAAATGTGGTGAATAAAGCAAATAGATCCTTTGGTAGAACTTGTAGAGAGCTCAGATCTGTGTTGCAAAAACAGTCTGCTGGAGTTCAGTATCTGCTGTCTGCCCAACAACAAATCCACTTGTCTGTCTCTCTCAAAGGAAACTGATTTTTTCACCATTGCACAGCAGTGGTCATTTCCCCATGGCCAATTGTTTTACAAATCACAAACTTCAATTTACTTCAAACAACTTCTCTGCGCTGTTATATTGCTTCATCTCTCTTTTCCCTCTATTTGTTCTACTCGCACTCTCATGCTGCCAAACCTGATGGATTCTCACTAAAAGTTCTTTCTGAGCAGACAGATACAGTGCAGGTGTGTCAAGGCCAGCTGAGACAAGGCCATGGGCGTCCAACAGGTGTGTGTTTGCAAGAAAGTGTGTTTGTAAGAGTGTATGCATGGGTGCACGTGTGCGTGTCACAGTCAGCGTGTGGGCGTGTTTTTACCAGAGGCTGTGTTTTAGTTTTAGCTCTGACATTAGTGACTCTCAAAGTGCCCCTCAAAGTACAACCCACTACCTCTGTTCCCAATAAATCCCTAACTATGCGTCTCTGTGTGCAGCTTGTGTGTCCCTGCATGCATGTGGCTTTGTACAACAGTATACAGTATTTGCATGAAAGTTTGACTATCAGCATGTTTCAGTTTAATGTTACCAGTGATACTTTCTCTCTAAACTAATAAAAAAGAGGTTTTACATAATCTCTTGTTTTGGTTAAGTGTGTATGTGTGCATGCAATCATTGCAGCAATGGAATAGCCATGAGTCTGGGAATGTAGCTCTTCCTTCAGCCAGAGCATCATGTAACTCCGGTATTTTACTTCTCAGACAGAAACAGTTGTCTCTTCTTGTATGTAACTCTGTGTTCTGACTCATGGGTGGTTTGATATCCGCTGGCTGGAGAAACACTTAGACAAACAACACTCTCTGCAGGGAAGGTTTGTCTCTTACAGGAATCAATGGCCTGCTTAGAATAACCATCTTTCATCTGAGTTTCATTTTCAGCATTGCGGAATTTAAACCCAAGCTGCAATCTGCTCTGTCAGGATAAATGGAACTGTAATATTTTAGCCCGAAGTCACGCACACACATACACACACGTAAAATAGATCAAAATGATAACACTCTGTATCATAGTATGCATTTCTGCAGACAGGCTTCTCCTCCTCCTCCTCCATAAACTGCTCTCAGCACCACAGGAATAAATTATGAAAGGGATCAATAAATTATAATGATATAAAAGATCAAGTATTGTGGAATTATGCTTGTTAAGATTATTGACATCTTCTCTGGCATCACAGAACCACATTGATATTTACATTTTTATGGCAACTCTTTTTTGACTTATGATTTATGGAATCACTGTGATTGTAACTTTGGCCAGGTTTGTTCAACTTTTCAGATGGCTTCCGCCGCCATCCAGGCCTTCAAAAACAGAGAAAACCTGTAACTGAGAGGGAATAACCACTGTTGAAAGTAAAATTTAGGAATTGCACAACAGTAGTGAGTGAGTAGTGAGTAGCAAGGGTCACGGGACCAATCAGGGGTAGTCGAGCTAGCACTGTGTTTACTGTCAGCTTACCACTTGGCTGTGCAAGCTATTACAGTGTTATCTAAGTTTGCTGATGCTCTTCGATCAGTTTTTATTTGAAAAAAATGATACAATGGACAAATATCAGTGGGAATTGATTATTGAAAATGACGTTTGTTGTTTGAGGGAAAATTCTGTGGTAATAGAACTGTAATACTGAAATACTAAAAAGTTAATTTGAAAGGATCCTTAAATGTGGTTTTCAAAATATGATTAACTAGAAGTTAGTTTTTAGTTTGTTTCTCTCATTATCATTGTTTTTACATTTTCCTTTTTGCATTGTTCAAAATACAATTTATCAAACTAGAGGTGAAGAAATAAAGCAATTGGGCAGGTTTAACCCTCTTAAACCTACATGGGGAAAGAAACGCCTGGACATATTTTTATATTTTTTCCAATTTTGAGCTTATTCTTTCAGTCGGTATCAAGTGTTATACATCATATGATTCAGGTGAACCTACTCTTTCTTTCTGGTGCAGTGTAAAGTCACCATCATGCATTAGCTTTGTGTACTTGTTTTTGTTGAATAACTCTATAGTCAAGTGAAGTGTGGTGCAAATATACCTTTTCCTCAGGGAGTTTCAGCCTGTTATTTGATATTGTCAAATGTAGACAATGTGACAATATACACATTTTGGTGCTGTCTTTATATTTTGGTCAATATCCCCTCTGAGAGTAAATATCAAAGCGTTTTATATATACTGTATATATATATATAATTGGAAAATAGACAACCTAATCAGTCAAAATTTATGTAAGACTGCAGTAATTTTTTTTTTCAGAAATACGATTTTTATTCCTCACTGCAAACAATAAAAACACACACATAAATGTATCACTCATGAGATTCTCCACTTTCCAAGGCAATTTGAATGGTGTCGTGGAAAGTGGCAATGTTATTTAATGTTTTGAAGAACATGTTGTGTAATATCAATGCCACGTTAGTGGCTTAGTGGCAGAGTGGTCTATTGCCAGTTGGAAGGTCGGTGGTTTGATCCCCCAGCCATGCGTCGAAGTGTCCTTGAGCAAGATACTGAACCCCAAAATGCTCCCGAAGCTGCGCCTTCGGTTTCTGAATGTTCTCGTATGTAAGTCGCTTTGGATAAAAGCGGCTGCTAAAGGACTAAATGTAAAAAGAGTTTTACTGTTGAGAGTTTTTAACAATTTTCAAAGGTGTTATGATCTTCTTACCTGTTTACCTTCTTTTGCTGTAGGCTACAAGTTCACAAGCTAATATGCTGCCAAAAACTAGCCGACTGACTGAGACAGTCTCCCGCACTTACTGCCATATTGTGGCATGGTGGTATAGTAGTTTTCAGAAACAGCCGTTGTCTCTGCCGCCTCTGTTCCATCCAGCTAAACACCACACCTGGTTCATGGTGGAATTGCAACACTTTGGAGGCATGCAGACAGTTCGGTTTAGTGTTTGGTCCTGCTAGCTTTTGCCATAATCAACCTTTTGCTTCAGAAAACACTGTGTGCACCTGCAGCGTAGCAGAATCACTTTTAAAATACTTCTTGAAACATATTTTTATGTGATACTTTTTATCATTTTTAATGCAACAATCATTTGACCCTCTTTACTCTTTCTTTAATGTTCTGGTGCCATCTGTTTTATTGTTTTTATTAAATTTGACTGGTATGGTATTTTCTAGTATTTGTGGTGATCTGTCTCTGCAGTGTAGTGTGTGTGCCTGTGTGTGCATGTGCGTGAATGACTGTGTATGTTGACGCGCGCCACAGGTCATGTCTGTTAAAGAGGGCCTCCAGAGAAACTGAAGAATCCACTGATTACATTTTCCACCATCAAAATGGTATTATAATTCACCCACATTTTGTTAAGAGCGTTACTGGATCAGGACAGTAGTCCCTCATGAGATGTTTCCACACCAATTACACTACATGAAACATTTAACCTCTTTCACAAATTAAACAACAGAGAGGGAGAGCAAGAAGAGAAATATTAATTCAATTCGAATATGGCATCAGTTTGAGGACGCACCCATGAATGTAAGCGAGTTGGAGCGGGACCAGGTTTTAATGTGGACTGGATATTTGGATCTGTCTCGCCCTGTAGCACAGGCTCCACTCCAGAACAATGTGGAGTCCAACATACACACTATGTCTATACTGAGAATGTATTGACCAACACGTAGCACAGGGTGTGTCCAATATTCTGCACTGTGAGATGCAAATGATGAAATGACTTTAATTTACATTCATTTTTTAATTTAAAAATATATACCCAAAAGGAAACTACAATAGAATGTGTGCCTAATCAGGTCATACCATTTAATCAATTGCTAACACAAAAGGCTGTCAACGTTGGCAGTAAATTACAAGAATATAGTTGGTGGGCATCAGCTATGATTAATCATATTTCACGGTACTTTATTCCAGAGATCAGGGTGAACGGAAAAAGAAAGGAAAAGATTTTCCTCTGGACTACATGTGCTTGTTGACAAAAGACACAACCAAACCAAACCAAACCAAACCTGGCCAAACCAGGGGAAGGCAAACTGGATGAAACAGTATGGTTGTGTTTGTGTGTGTGTTGGTATGTGCATGTTTTGTATGAATGCAGAAAGATTAGTACTGTATGTGTGATGAGTCTCTTTGTACATAAAAGTGTTTGCATATGTACATTTGTATGTGTTTACCCTGTCTGTATACAGCTTTGTGTATGTGCGTATAGTACCTGGCTCTTTAAGTCTGAAAGTGTTTCCGTGTGTGAATAATTATTATTCTGTAGGTGGTCACACAGAGGCCAGAGGGGATGTTTACAGTAATACCTGTATGGCCGTGAATTGGTAAGATGGTCAAGGTTGTGTGTGTTTCCTAATAATTATTTTGTGTTTATCTTGGTGTGGTCATTATTAGTTACCTGTGTGTTTGTGTATGAGCTTATATAATGAGGGTTTGTGGGTGTGTGTGTTTCCAGGCCAGGGAATGTTCTATTGGTATCTGGGGATCGGTGATCTCTACCAGCAGCTATGGACAAACAGCCGAACACTGGATTCAGTCATACTGAACAAGAGCTGTATATGTAAGTGAGGTGTGATTTCACATATTAACACGCACAGTATTCCTGCATGTACTGTCACAGTAATGCAGACACTGCAGACATGCATTTTCACACCAAATATATGAAAAAGTTTTATCACATCAAGTCTCAAAGATCACATTTAAATAAAGCACTTTAGTGAAACAGCTTTTGGATTAGGGTACATTTTACTCATTATTACTAATGATTTAGTCCTCACTTTACATTTGCCTATGCTCTCCTTTGTTTTTTGTTTTGCACTTATCCATTAATTATTTCCCTCTGGCTCTCTCTTCCCCTCACAGCCACAGCAACAGACCGCTTTAGGACTTTAGCAGGACTTTTCTAAACAGAAACAAAGTGGTTTCCTCCAATTTAAAAAAGCCAGCAGATTATCAGATCTGTGTCACATCTTGATTTTACTGCGTTGATCCAGATGGAACACGCGCTGATTTTATCAGCTGATCCTTTCATGGTGGCAAATGAAAGCTGGTCAGACTCTGAACAGGTTGAGTGACTGATGTTAGTTACATAACCACGACCAAAGGCGAGTATTTTACACATCCTCTCCTTGGCGGTTGTCATAGCAACCTGGATTCAGATAGAGAGAAGCCCTTGCATTTTCAATGATTTTACCATCCTGGGACCTCAGTGTACGTGTGTGTGTGTGTGTCAGTAGGATTTATGATCTCCTGGTTTTCTTTCAGACAACAGGCGGAAAGCAGCTTAAACTCACTCTACAGCTGGAAATCTGCACTGTTCAGTTGTTGATGAATGTTTCATGTGTATTTAATTTTTATTTAATCAACAAGAAGCTGTTAATGTTTATTTATGGTTACCATTTTTCTTCCCTTTTCCCAATTGTCTTCTTCTCTCTGGTTAGTCTCCATAAAGCTACATCAATCACATTTACGGTTGGTGTTCATTGTTGCTTTAAGGTTTCTGATTTGTGAAAACAAATGTTTTGTAGCTGAGAACAAAAGTAATTCAGGATTACATGAATTCTATAGAAACTCCAATTTTAAGCATGCAATTTTAGCAGCAACATTTTGAAAGAACCCTTCCGAAGTCTGCACTAAAAGTAATCACGGGGCTTTTGATGGTCTGGTCGTGAATCTGCTGCTTGTTTGTCAGAGTGGACATTCCTATCAACGGCATTAGTGAGATCTAAACATACTCTTGCCACGGGGAGTTTTCCGTTGCTTTCTCAAAGGTCATTCTTTGAAAACAGATTGGAGGGAAGTGTGCTCTTTATCAGAGGGTTAGGAGACTGTGAGTCAGTGGACGTAGAGCTTTGATGATCTCATAAAACCAAGAGCAAAATCTGTTGAAGATTATTAAAATGTATTAGGTTTAATTAATCTCTTTGGGTCACATCTTAGATTTGGCACAAACACACTGCTAATGTTAGGGTCCAAAATCCACTGACCACCCATAGTGTGTGTGTGCACACTTACCATAAGAAAACAAATATATCTATTTTTTACATTATAGTGCACAGAGTGTCTCATTAGAGATTAGAAGAAACACATTTTTACATCTTTGCAACATTAAGTCATGTGTTGAGCTGGTGCAGGCAATGGTATATGGTCTTGTCCAAGCATTTTAGCTTGAGCGTGTATTTGATCATGACCAACATAATGTAAAAAACTTCACTGAAATGTGTCGTGGTCGAGTGATGCATCCTCTTTCCTGTAACTGTTTAGCAACGCACTTTCGGTGAACTCTCAATATCTATATCCTCAATCTTCTTAGGTGTAATGGGGTTTGGAATATATCAAAGGATTAGTTTGACATTTTGGAACAAAAAAAACTAATTCTCTTTCGCGTTGACAGTTATTTAGATGAGAGGATTGACATCTTTCTCAAATCTGTATAATAAAGTTGAACTATCTCTTCAATCCTCAGCATGTGCTCTCTGCTGTAGTTTACTTAATACTGTAGGCTCTTTCCATGTTTTATCACCAAGCTAGCCATGGTATTTACCCTGCTATTCAGCTGGATGTTGTTATCCTCTATTTGAGAGATTATTTGCTTGTACTCTTCAACTTGTTTCAACTTGATTTCATGTAGCACAGGGGTATCCCCATCTCTGTAGCTGCTTGCGTCCTTCATAGCATGACTAGTAGCGTTAGCAACTTTAAATTGGGACAAGACTCCAGCTTTTGTCTTGTCACAATTGAAACAAATGAAGGGGCAGCCTCCTGTAAAGCACTTCTGCTCTCGCTACATTTAGCCTGATTGATAACGTTTACACCACTCTTATGAAATGACAAAGATGAGGATCGAAATGTAGAAATTCAGATCATTTCTGAATGGGAAGGAGACTGTAGAAGCAGGTGACAAACTGAAGTGAATGCATCGAGTGGCTTGCAGTTTTCTCAAACATTGAGGGATTCAGTTTGTTTATTGAGTGATCAAACTACATTTTGTTGTCAACATGCTTGTGACTAGAACTTTATTTATTGCATGTTGACACTGCTTAACTCTTGTAGCTATAAACATGAGTTATTTCAGAGCCTTACCAATTTTCAGTGGCTCTCTAAAACAATGAGGAAATGTGATTATTGTTGCTATAATATAATTGTTGCTATTATAATAATAAATGTGATTATTCTAACTATAATAGTTCCTATAATATAATAATAATAATTGAGTCTGCATCAGGAACAGTGTTCCAAAGAGCTATTTTAAAATTTTTATTTGAATGGAAGAAAATGAAAAATAATCATCAGCACAAATCTGATCCAGATCCTGTGTTCCTCCAACAAAACTACTTCTCTCCGTCTATTTACATGTTTGTGGCCAAGCCTGAGCTACCAGCTATCCACCACATAAAGAGAGACGGATCTGTGGGACATCCTGGAGAATTTCCTGTTTGTGGCGTTTCCTTTGCACCACCAACACATCAGCAGGCCGGGCGTCTGTCTTGTGAGGGCCTCTGTATACGGTCAGCGGGTGTTTGATACAGTATGTGTGGCTCTGTGTCTTACATGTTCACACACTCATTATCTATACATGTGTATGTGTATTTGCGTGCTTGTGGATGCATGAGCGCTCGTGTGTGTATATTTTATGGAGGTTTCTGGGTTTATTCTGCCTTTCATTTTGTGTTTGGCTGTTTCTCTCCCATTGTAAAACCTATGCAGTAACTGGATACACATGTTATCACAACTTTGTATAGGGAAAGAGGGAGAGCAGGAGAGAGAGTAGTACCCAGTCTCAGCACAGCCCTCACACAACCTGGATCAACCAAATCCCAGCCAAAGAAAAGTGCATCCACCATTGGACATCTCCTACAAAAAGATAAACTTCAGTGGAATTTAAACATGCTCAGACAATACCAAGTGGCAGATTATCAGGGCACCATGAGCAACCTGAGAGAGACATTAATAACAGTCTGAGCACTGAGATTGGTGGACACAGACAAACCTGGTAACCCAGAGAAAACAGCCTGTATCTTTTTTCTAAATCGCATGCTAGCGTAGTGCCTATTACATACTACCTACTATATACTCAGTCAGTATAGACTGCATACTGCCTACTAAATGAATGATTGAGTATGCCATTACCAACAGACTGTTCAACACTGAAGTATACTCAAGCAAGACAGTCATGTGACTACATCACATGATCGCCATTGTGCAGTCTGAAGAGTATTGCATTTTGGGGCTGTTGAGTATGTCCTCTAAACTCACAGCGCAGGCTCAGAAATTCTAATGTAATATACATGAATATTCAATCTTAGTCAACTCAATAATACCAAAAATACCAAAAAGTACCACATAAGGAGAAGATTTGAGTGGCAGAGGGAGCTGTGGATCAGTATACAGCGTTGGCATGACCATATCAGCAGAGTGATACTGAGTCAGATTATAATGGCTGTGCTTCATACCTGCATGCACATGACTGGACGTTACTAGCCACAGCTGCTGTGAAACGAGCCAGTATGAAACATGAATGAAACAGCTGATGCTATTAGCAAATGCAAGTGCAACTTCAGTGCTCCGCCTGAACCAATGCCATGCTTCCTCCTATTTTTTCCATTTTGTTAATGATCTGCTTGTAACAATTTGTTTTCTTACTAGTATACTAGTAAGAAAGTTGTGAAGTGTACTTTGTATAGTGTATATAGTATATTGATGTTCAAACCATTTATTTTCTTATATTCAGGCTCATTGAAATTTAAACCTTGTTCAACATGATACATATGAACAATGATGAAAGAATAAAAATGAGGGACAAGATATAACCTGCAACCTGCAATTTTTTTCCTTGCTAAATCTCCTCTCCCTTCGTTCTAAATCTCTTCATCTCTGATACCCTTTATCTCTACGTTTCCTCCCTTCCCTAGACTTGATGAGCATTACATTGTCCTTTAATGTTGTGAAAATGAAAGAGGGGTGGCAGGATGAAAGAGAGAAGATGTTCCATTCTTTTAGGATTAAGCTGCTTTATCTCACAGCAGACGCATATGCACTGCCCTGCACTCACTCACGCAAACACAGACACAGACAGAGCCAGGATGTGTGTATGTTACTAGAAGTCATGAGCATAGCATCAGATTTGATGTGATTATTACTGGATAAGGATAATCCTGCGTGTGTGTGCGCGCATGCTCATACGTCTGTATGTATTTAAGTGTGTCTGTGTGTGTGCTGAACCGTGTGTAAATGTCCAAAACCCTGCGGCAGATACCACTAATCCCTCTAAAGAATTACTTCGGCCTTACTTTTCATCCTTCTTTTCAAGCTCCTCATCCTTTCAACTCTCTATCATGCTCTCGTTCTCCACTAAACCCCTTTCCGTGTCCTTCATCCAGTTCCTGGTCATTCTCTTGCACGTTGTCCAAATTCACTTCCCTCTCAATGGCTTGCCAGCATGAGACGATCTCAGGATCGCTGCGGGTTCTGTCTGCAAAATCCCCTGTCACATTTGATGATTTCAAACAGCATATCACCCTGTCCAGAACACTACAGAGCAAACAGAAGCCCTTCAAAAATGGTTCGAAAGACACTCAACTGAACTCTGATCATGGACATATGCTGTTTTTTTATAATCTAACTCTCTCTTCTTCGTCTTCTTTCTCTCTGGTTGGTTTTCTGATTGTTGTCCAAAGCACCCTTCCTAGATGCCGGTTATTATCCTTAGCCCAAAGGCGTATAATAATGTTTAACTGAACTCAAATTGAATTTAAGTGCTTTCTCTACATCAGAGATTCACAGTTGGCTTGCCAGTTGTGCATACTCAGCTGTCCCTGGGGATTTTTGCTAAAATAAATATCCAACAAAAATTTTGCACTCACTTGAACAGGATCTAATGGCAACATTTTCAGTGTTTTTCTCCCAGTGTCAGAGGATTTAGGCCAAGTACACTGAATTTGCTGGTTCTCGTTCAAGAAAACATTTATTTGTGCCTTCAGCTGTGGAATTTCATTGTTTTGCCAAAATGTGCCTCAGCACTAGAAATACTCAGAACCACCAGTTTGGTTTTATATGGTTTGAATTAAAATTTCTACACCTCATCAATCCCTACATTTATTTTGTGGGTCTGTTTGCTTCCTGTTTTGGTGAGAAGGTCATGCAAAGACTGTGCATTGTGAATTACTGTATGTGTATGTGTGTGTGACACTGCTCACTTCACACCACAATGCTGAAACACTCCTCTCTTAAGCCCAGCTGGTCAAAGATTACAGAGCATGCCCTCCACCAAAACACACACACACAGACACACATACACCAACCCACTGTGTCCACTGACATTTGACACACACTCACTTCACACTCTGCCTTTGAATGCAGCTTGAGGAGTGAAGTCTTTATTATTTAGCTTGCAGGAAAGAGCTGAGGACAGAAAGCCAGACACTATCAGTAATGATCAAAGGTCCTGGGACTACAGGCAGGATGTTTAAACAGAGTCGATGAAAAATGTATTTTGCAAGGTTGAACTACAAAGCAATGTTTCTCTGTCGTGACTTCTTCAGATATGCTCTTTGTCATATTATACTATGAGATGTCTGACTGTCAGGTAGAAAAATAAGGTCACTTAGGAGAGGCTGTGGGGCAGTGTTCTGAGTAAGACCAGGTCCACACAAATATGGATAAATCTGGAAGTGCTGTTTATGTGTTGAAAACACGACTAAGGGCTGGGTTATGCTAAAAAAGTTTTGATGTTTAATGGGGCATATTTTTAGACAGGTATATAATAGGTGTCTATTATTTAGACAGGTGCCTTTGTTTCTAGACACAGAAAAGTGACAGAAATAGTAACATAAAGAATGAAAAAAGGGGGCTTGAAAGAGCAAAAGTTCAAACCCTGCTTAACCTCTGGATAACTTGCTAATCGTGGCAGGAAGTGGGTGTGAATGTCAAATTGTCAGTTCCAGAAAGTTGTCAGACGCCCCCCCCTGCCCCCCGCCCCCCAATCGAATGTCAGAAAGGTGTTTGACCATCTGACACGTACTTCTCAATCTGCTTTTACCTAAATGCTCACATTAGCATACTAACATGATCACAATGACAATGTTGTCGAGACATTTCACTCAAAAAGAAAATAGCTGCGTTTCGACTGCAGAACAATTTCCCCAGGGTCTAGGGAAACTTTACAGGAACTCAGTGTGTTTCCACTACAGGGACCGGGGTCTAAATAAAGTACCAGGGACATTTTTTACCCCCCAAAAGGTCCCTGGTCTGGGGGTAGTTCTTTTCAGAAGTATTTCTGCAGTCAAATAAATAGATGTGAAAATAAATGTGTGTATAGTGGCTATTCTTGTCCCTGAGTATATACAACTATATTATGTAAAAAGACACATAATGCTTATGCTTATGTTACCATATTCTAATATTTATAACGCTCTGAGGAAGTAGAGGCTCTCAATTTCACCATTTTACACTGGTAAGCTTAGTATTTTAAACAGGTGAGAGTGCATAGGTGAAAATAAGCAAAGGTCCTTTCTGAATTGCAGGTGATGTCTTTAATAAGTTACAGTTTTTTTTCGATTGCTAAACGACAGTGAGCACAACTGGAGCTACATGTGCAAAACTCTAGCTACAGTCTGCACTACCAACAGTCACCTGAGCTAAACAGTTCACATCACCTGCAAAACTCCTTCCAAGCAACACAACTCTTAACACATGGCTCAAAAGAGGCTCAGTGCAGCCAAACACTATGCACAACTCGCACTGAGATAACACACACTGTTCCTCAGAACACACTGAGAGTAAAAACACTAGCGTCAAACACCAATACAGAAAACACAAACTTTTCATCTGTACAGTTTTAACAATTTCAGTGACTTCATAACAAGTAATATTTTCTTCAAAGAACAGCGTGACATTCTTTCACATGATTTATTTACATATTGCATTGTTGACAACAACCATGTCAACAATAGCATTTTCCTCTGCATCTGAAAATATTTTTTCTCTTCCTTCTGTTAGGGGCAGCCTTTGGGTCCTGTTGTAAAAATATATTTTGCAGTCACACTTACTGTAATATGTGTGTAAATATTCTATAATAAAAATAAATTCCTGTAATGTTTTTATTTATTGTAAGGATGTAACTCTCACCTGTATGATGGAAAATTCGCATTACAGATGCCACTGTGGATCTTTGCAGGTTGGGTTGCACCCTCAACCCGGCCTCTCTCAATGAGAGACCATGGTTCACGACATGGTCTATAAGTGTAGCCCTTATTTCATCTGAAATAACAGCTCTTTGTCTTCTTTGTCTTCGTCCTCGCATCTGCCCTCTCCCTGCCACCTTTCTCCCTCCACGAACCCGTCTTTCATGTTCAATTCCAAAATTAGTCTTTCTGAGCTCTACCTGTGTGTGTGTTCACTAACAAGTCTAAAACAAGACGCCTGCTTAGCCTTTCGGCTGAAATTGCAATCAGCAGTGTTTGAAAGGCACAAGGCTGAACTCTATTATGTTATGAATGTGTGGTTCACAGTTTTGACAGCAGTGTGTTAGCATTTGAACAAAGTGCTGTAAAACCACAGTGTTGTGCAGGTTGCGGTTAAAGTCATGGGATAAGTGCGTAGAGTTTTGAAAACTGCTGCTGTGCAGACTGTAGTTAGAGTTTTGCACATGTGACTCCAGTTGTGCCCACTGCCGTTTAGCAATCGAAAAAAAGTGTAAAACAATAGAGTTATGCAGCTGTGTGATGGGTGTAACCTAATGGGTGTAATTTGCCTAATCTTCGCAGGTCTTTAGACTGCGGTGGAAACACAGTCAACAATGAGCTGAAGGAACTTTTTAGTTCCTTGAAAAATAGTTCCTGGGGATAATAGTTCCTTGTAATTTGGTGGAAAAGCAGCTAATATCAACCTCATTGTGGGGATAGATGAAAAGTCAGGGGGATCATCAAAGTCATTAGGATCCATCTTCTGGGGAACATGAATGCCTGTTCAAAATTATATGGCAATCTACACAATATTTGTTGAGCTATATCAGTCTGGACAAAAGTGGTGGACAGACAGACCGCCAAACCGACAGACAATTGACACTCCCATCCGTAAAGCCATTAACTAGCAGGGCTAAAACAAAGTAAATGAAGACAAGATATTCATTTATATGTGCATGATCTCTTTCTATTTCATAGAGGTGCCATTGCCTTGTCATGTTTTGTGTGTGGGCTTGTTCTCATTTCACAAAGCATCTGTTGTCTTGTTAACTGTGTTGTGAGTACATTTAAGTGTTAATGAGGCAGCCTTTCTTTGTTGTTAGCCTGTTGATAAGCTAAGCTATAGGTTAACAGCTTTTTACTGTGGTTTTACTATGGTGTTTAGGTGTGTGTGTGGTGTGTGTGTGTGTGTGTGCATTTGTATGTACGTCTGGAGCCAAGGCAAGGTTCCCCGGGGCATCAGACTCCTCATTAACCTTCTCTTCATCTTTCCATTTCTTTCATTCCTCCTTCTGTCCAATCTAACAGTCCCCAGTCCCTCCTCCCCTCCATACGCTAACATTCACATCAAAGAATATTCTGTACTGTAGTTTACTCATTCATTGAAGCTTTCTGTCTGTTCTATAGAGATTTTTTTTATATTTGCCAATCTTCATCTGTACTCAAGGACATTTCTCCTATTTAAAATGATTCAAATGCTCATATGCACATATACAGGATCACACTTTTGTGTAGATGCATGAGCATAATTTAATGAAGCATAGATAGATAGATAGATAGATAGATAGATAGATAGATAGATAGATAGATAGATAGATAGATAGGATTTAGTTACATTACATCATTAAAGAACACAAAATTGATTGCTACATGACTATGATCTAATCTTTTCCTTTCATGGGGAAAATATTACATACTGTATCATATATGATTAAAATAAAAGATTTTCAGTTTCTAAATCCAGCTCAACATTGCTTTTTTGATGGGCTGCCATATTTAAAATGAAAAGCCAAATACCACATACTCACTGTGTAGAACAAATGATCAGAATCTTTCAAATTTACCAAATATTTTACAGTCAGTGAATTATTACGTTGTGATGTGATAAACTTGCTGCTATACAAATGGACCTCTTTTAAAATGTGAAACAAATGCAAAACAAGTGCAAATATTTTAATAATTATTAACCTATGACTTCATTGAACTGACGTCCCGTGAAATACTTTTAATGGAGTTTGAAGATAAAATAAAGTAGAAATGTAAGTTCTGCCTGTGAGTTTCTGAGCAGGGTTACAAGTGTAAAGAACAAATTTCTGATGTGTCTTCCCTCCATCAGTTTCCCTGTACAGAATTTCCCCTCAAGCACAGTAGAGTGTTGCAATATTGTCACTGTTGGGACAAGAGAAGCCTCTTTACTGTATTTTCTCGCTCTCTCTTTCTTTTTCTCCCTCTGTCTGTCCTTCTGTTGCTCACATGCTCCATTTGTCTTTTCTTTTTTTTCTCCCTCTCTCTTTCTCTGTTTCTCTCTCAATCTCTCTCTTCCTGTCAGAGGGGAATGACGGCCATCTGCAGCCCTCCTGCCCCCTGACATCTGGAGATGGGCTGAGGCACAATGACACACACACACACACACACACACACACACACACACACGACACACACACACACTGTCTTTACTGTATTGAAAGATGTGCAGCAGAAAGGAGAAGAGACAAGGAATGAGGTACAGGGTGGAGTAGAAGGAAAAGAAAGAGGGCGCGGCAGTAAAACATCATGCTACTGTGATCATTTGGAATAGATTTTATTCTCAAAAAGAAGCGCTGCTGGGTCTTTGTGGTAATTACATACCAGTGGTCTTTGGATAATTCAGGTGTGCTGTGCCCATTTCATCTTGCGAAGGGTTCAGTCTCAATCAAAAATGTACAGTGCAAGTCTCCTTAAAAAATGATTCAAGGCACACTGTAAGATTTGTGCAAAATTCAAATGTAAAATAAAGGCATTTTGAATTGTGCACAAATCTTACAGTGTGCCTTGGATTGTTTGAAATAGATTTTATTCTCCTCAGGACAGAGAATAACATGAGTTATTAAGGCAGTGTAGATGGAGCTGTTTTAATGAGGACTCTATGGTCCTTACTTCTGTCTCACTTGCAGAACTAATTGTACATCTGTCAAAGAAGCTGAACTAATATTTATTTTTTTGTTTTCAATAATTACATCTTGTATCATCAATATTCTCTCCTTATTTATTTATTTGCTTATTAAACAGGGCAAAGCAGAGAGTTGAGTAATTAACATTGCTGCAAATGTGCCAAAAGGCTATTTTTCATCTGTAGTCCCTGGGCAGATGCTACATACTCACCCTAAAAGAGAATCCAAAATTAAAATGGCTATTGTAATATATGAACTTGCAGACTAATAACAAAGAATAAAAAAGAGAGGTCTGACCTTTTCTATTTAAAAAATCTCTGTTGAATACTTTCTTCTGAAGCCAAATTGCATGTCATAGTCCTCTCGATCCTGTTTTCTGCTGCTGCAATAATTTATTTTGCCACTGGAATCTTTACAGTTACATCTATTTTCAGTTTTTAAATGTTTATCTACAACTTTAAGGGTGAACATAATTATTTCCAGTGTTGTATCGTGGGTGTAAAAACTAACAAACCTCTGTTACCTCTATTAAACCTCTGTTTTCTTTTATCTCAAAATTCTCTTTGATGAGGGGTGATGTCATGTTTAAAACCTTTAAAGCCACATATTCATATGCTTGTCATTGAATCCCTCCAGGATACTTCTACAGTTTGTTTCTATTAATCAGATCTGCTCTGTTGGCAAACCGACCTGCTGCAAAGTAATGTGTGTTTGGCTTTGTGGCCGCAAAGAAGTGTGCATAGTAACTATTCCCATGGACACCTACAGACTGAATGTATTGTACAGGCTCAAATGGTCTTCTTTGTACTTGAGGAAGATGTGGATAATTTTATTAAATCAGTGACAATAAAATTACCAAGCTGAACTCATTGTACGGAAGCTTATTGCTGCCACGCTGGAAAAAGATAAACTGATCAGTATCACGTTATAACATGAAAAGTTTATTGTTATAACATGATGTTTTTCATGATATAACAAGATATTTTCACGTTATTACAACATACTAACTTATCACGTTATAACAATATACCATTTATCACATTATAACGGGATAAATTATATTGTTATAACAAGATATTGTTATAACAAGAAAAGTTTCATTTTTTAACATGATACCTTTGTATTTTATAATAACGTGAAAATATCTTGTTATAATGTGAAAAGTTTCTTGTTTTAACTTGATACGTTTGTATTTTATAATAGCGTGAAAATATCTTGTTATAACATGAAAATATCTTGTTATAACATGAAAAAACATCTTATTATAACAAGAAACCTTTCACGTTATAACGTGATACTGATCCGTTTTTCTTTTTCTGGCATGGCAGCAATACACTGCCGTACCATTGCCTCTGATACTGACTGTAAATTAACTATGTCTTTTAAGCTGGGCAGCTGTGGCGTGGTGGCAGAACGATTGCCTGCCAATCGGAAGGTTAGTGGTTCAATCCCCCAATCATGTGTCGTAGTATCCTTGAGCAAGATGTTGAACTCCTGAAGCTGCACCTTCATTTTGTGAATGTTCTCATTTGTAAGTTGCTTTGGATAAAAGCGTCTGCTAAATGTAAGCTGTCCGTTAGATTTATGAATGGTAAGACTGTACCAAAACAGTAAAGTTACAGGGCAGAAAACCAAAACAATGAGCTGAAAGATACTAAAACGCTAATAGAGCTGAGGGGAACTGCAGAGTCATCTGATCATTTTCTGTGGGTTGATCACTATGAGCAACTCACATACTCATAGTCATTTGATCCATTGTTAGTTTGAAAATATTGATTATAGCAGCTTTAATGCTCCACAATTAGGTCTAATGTAACTAGCAAGAAGTGCCTTAGAGGTCAAGAACATTATGTGTAATAAAAAACTGTATATTTTGTGTGTATTTAGAAACATGTGTCACAGGCTTCAAGCATGCTAGCAAAGTTAGTAACTTCCTCACAGGGTGAGTCACTTTCCTGCCTTGAACTTAGCCCAATTGCAGCACCCGCCAGAATGATAGATGACCAACTTATCGTCTGAACTAATTAGAAATACAAGTTCTTGATGTGTATGAAGGATAGTATTTCCACCAGAGTGAGTTTAATCAGCTTCCTTCATCTCGGTCACACTTGGAGCTAATTCAAAGGACAAGCTCTTGTAGGAGATGAAGGATCATATTTCTACCAGAACAGAATTAAGTTGACTTCTTCAGCTCCTTAATGGCAGAAACGCCCTATAGCAGCGATTCAAACAAATGATTGTTTACAAACCCTCAACGTGCACTAGAAGAATAAAGTCAAACCACCTTGACGTGTCTCCTCCAAACTTAGTTGAATTTAGACAAACAGCATAAAAAACATGATATAACCTAGTGACTTTGGTGATCCCCTTGATTTTTCATTTAGTGCCACCATGACTTCCACATTTGTGGTTTGAGTGAAATGTCTCAACAACGATTAGATGGATTGCAATGAAATTTGTCCAGTAGTGGGTGTAGCACGACGACTACGACTATGTCAGAAAACAGCTGTCCAGAAAGAGCAGAGTATGTAAATTACGTGGTCAGCGCAACATACCCACAAAGCTACAGCTTCATTAAAGGTCAGAGACTATACTACTTTGTATCTGTAGGTGTAAACACAGCATAAGTCTTGTTGTCGTACAAACTCTGTGAATGAACTGACCATGTTGTTCCCAATTTTGTGCTTCAATCCTGCTTTAATTTTAGTTATGTTGGCTACAACAAGTGCAAATATAGATAGCAAAAACTATTAATTAAATCCAGCAAGTCCCTCTAATATGTGACAAAAAAAGGGAAATTCTGCGACAACCATATACTGTAATTGTCAAGATGTTTTGAAAAATATAAACACCACATGATGCACATGGTGAGCTGGATCATATTCTAAAGACGAGGTAGAATGAAGAGCAAATCATGGAGCAGTACGTGTTGTTACTCAGCGTGGCATCTCGTTAGCCTCTTTACAAGTGTAGGATAAATGCTGTAGTGTAATGACAGCAATGCCAGCCGTGTATTAGGCAATAAACCTTGTCAGGAGACAAATAGGTGAGTTACATCTTTGTGACACTCAGAAATTAGTTTAATTAACATTTTCAACACTTTTCTGAGCAAGGCGAGCCATTACATAGGAAGGTCTAGATTCTTGTGTGAAGGTTCAATGCAAAAGTCAGAGTATTCCACTGAGATAATTACAGATTCTGTCTGTCTGACCTGCAGGGCAGCAAATGTGTCTGCTCTGGTGCTCCTTTGTGCATGTCCGCAAGTGCTGATGTGGACGTGAGTCCATTTCTAGGTCTGTGTGTGAGAGAGAAGAGAAACGATAAAGCACAAAAAGGAAAAGCCTTTCAGTGTGTGTGAGTGAGTGCCAGTGCCAGTCCTCTGGCAGTTCTCACTGTTGGTTGTGTGTAAATTTCAACCGGTGGCAAGACCAGGTATTTTCATAAAACCATTTGTGACACTGAGAAACCACTCCATTACATAGTCTGGGTCCAAATAAGAGTCCCTGTCATTCTCCAGAAGACATGCTGTCTCAGCCTGCAGTCTGACACAGTATAATGCCCCCGAAGTGCTTGATTAATCTTATATTCTATTATTATGTTATTTACAATGTTTTCTTTCTATTCCAGCTGTCCTCTGCATGTCACATAAAACAATGGGACAGATCTGAGACAATGTGCTCACATATAACCTTGCTGAGCCTGTCCAAATTCTTTCTGTGGGCTGGTTGGCTGGTTGCCACTTTTACCACTCATAGGTAAACCAGCTGAATTACTGTGGCAAGCTGTGAAATTTTCTTTCCTATTTAAGATAGGTGTGTGCCGCTCAATCTTAAAATGTGTTTGTGTTTCAAGGCAGAATCTGTTTATTGGACAAGCTGTGACCTATGACTTTTGAGACCTAGATTAAAATGTATTAATTTTCTTTTTTAAAGACCCTAAAACTAAATGTTAAACATTCTGATTACATGTCACTATTGTAACAACCTATTCTGTGTCCTACATGAAAGCTTTAGTTAATTTAATTCAACATTTATTACAAATTCTTACAAATATAAGGCTAAAATGTAGAGTCTGGGTAGAGTACCGTTTAGGAAGACTGCCCTCAAACCAGATGACCTGGGTTTAAACCGCACGTCAGCAAACACCCACCCTGGTGGTAATATTCAGCACTGAGCACTCCACGGGCTGCACCCGAGAGATTTTAGTACAGAAAACAGTATTTTCCTTGGAGCATCAATAAAGTTCCACATTTATCCTTTTTCAGCAATTAAAAATGAGACATTTTACTTTTATGGTGAAAAAAATGATGTTGGACAGCGAAACAGACAAGACAAGACAACACAGTCAGCACTATGTTTTACGTTAACCAGATAAGGCCCAATAATGCCATGTCAGTGCCAATTACAGTCAAAGTGCTATTTCTGCACTATAGTTTTCTTCTCAGATATTTTTCCTGAGTCTTGAATGTCTGCTTTTTAGCTAAATTAGTTCAAAGACTTTTGCTTTTCCAGTTTTGCCTTAGGCTATGAGTACTATGGAAAACAAGAAACCTCTAAAAGGCCTTAGGTGTTTGAGCTAGTTAGCACGACAGCACACTCACACCTCCATGTGAATGGACTTTATGGATCTGAACGCTGAACTGCACCAATTGGTGAAATTGGCCTAAATAGCTACAATGAAGATAGAGTCACTACAAAGTATAAGATCATTAAAAAGAGTCACTTTAGTCTTTGTTTAGACTGGCGGTTCCAAAGCAAATTCCAAGTTTCACCCTGGGATGAAGAGTCAATAAAAACTTAGTGCTGTGCTTGTCTGTGAGGGGGTCACAGCAGAAAAAGGAGAAACAGGCCCCTGAGGAATTTCAGGTCTCTTATGAAGAAACAATCGTGAAGACAATCGTATGAGTCCTATATTGTAGGGTTCAACTGAGAATTGTTTAAAACCAGTGCAGTAGCATATTTTCAGAAATAGGTCTCAGATTAACCTTATTCAAAATGCAACAGTAAATGCAAACTGATTTGCTCATTTTCATGTCAAAAACAAGATCCTACGGATTTCCTGAAAGAATATTGTCAGGGTGAAAAGGGACTCTGAAGACACACATTTACCATAACAAAATAGGTGGAGTTATGCTAAAGCTGAATGACAATTTAAAAAATTGGCAAAGACAATAAAATGTGGTTGCAGATTTAGTAGACTGCTGGGGTAATCAATAAATCTTCATCATTTAACAGATGGGCAACATGATTGGTTGATACTTTTTGTATGTCATATGATACGGCAATACGCATATGAATCTAACTTGAATTGATTTTGTTAAAAAAGAAAATCTGCTCTCAATCTATTGAAACCTGAAAATAGAGTGTGGAATTTAATCATCTTTCATAAGGTTGCCCTGAGTAATTTATGGGTCTAATTAGAGCAAGTTAACACAGTATTAAGTTATTTATGTTATTTGTGTCTGTGAGTATACAGAGTATAAGGAAATCATGTGTAATCCCCCTAATGAGCTGTCGTCGCAGAAACAGTTATGGCGAACAAACTAGAAGAGCAGAGCAACAGAAAGCCAAAACAAGGGGCAAAAGAGAGATCTGAAGGAGGAAAGAAAAGGAATGTGTCACCTGAGCTTTTGTTATTGACATTTTTCTGGGACACTTTTTGTATGCTGGGGTTTCATGCTGATTTAAAGGCTGTTATGAGGCGCATATGTGAAGGACCGCAGGCCACCAGACGTCATGCCTCCAGGATCACCACACAGCAGCCAACCCCTCTCTTGACCACACCCTCTGACCCCCTGCTGTCTCAGCTCTTCATCAGCTCTCTCCTGGGCTCAGACTACTTTTCCCAGATTCCATCTCTGTAGCACGTCAGTTGCTTCTGAGTCTAGCGGCATGGTGACGACTGCTGGAACTATAGGCTAGTCCTGTGACAGATGGCTTGTAAGTAATCAAAAGAATATAAGGTTTAAATGTGTAACCAGAGTGTGTTTACTGCCTCAAGTACATTAACTTATCCCCAGCCAAATCCATTTAGCAAGCTTGCTAGCTATTGTTACATTGATCATACCTGTAAAACGTCTTGTGAAAATTTCTAAGTTGCAATAAGATCTGAGCCCTTGACCTCCTTTACTCTAACCAGGCCTGCATTTTGTGAATCTATCTTTCTCATTGAATCATGTCATGTTTTTAACCCCCTTGTCAAATCCATATTTCTACCCATGTTCATATCTGTGTCTTCACTCCCCCTTTCCCCTATTTTCTCTCTCCTTCTCTTAATTTTCTCTCTCTTTCAATAATGCCTCTATTCTCCCTGAAGTCAGAGCCTATATAAAGCTCCAAAGACATGAAGACATGAACACAACCACAAAGACTGTTAGGTCTAATTTAAAACATTATTCATTGTTTATCCACAACAACAGTGCTGTGATTGATTCTTTTCAATATGGGTGGTCCCAGGGGGAATCAAGCTCATAACCCTTTTATTTATACTTATGCCAATGTTTCAACTGAATAGGACAATTGTAACAAAACCCTGAAAACAACTGGTTTTTCATTTTGTTTACTGTTGTTTAAAATTCAAATCTTTTGAAAACCTCTTCCTGAGGGTGGAATGTTATTGCAGAGGCAATTTACGGTTGCCCTGTGGCGATAATATAATATAAGGGCTACATCTGCAGATAATAGAGCTCCAGCTCACTGATGAATCCTCTTAACCTTCTCCCCTCCATTTTTCTTAAATCGCTCAGTCTTTTTCCTCCTCTCTCTCCTCTGGCCTGAGGGTCAAAAGCTCAGGGGCTCCGAGTTGTGACCATTCCTCTCTAAAATGTAATCAAACAAGCTCCGTATATCATTCAAGAAAAGTAGGACATGTGGGCTATCTTTTTGCATCTCTTGAGTGAACCCTCTCTCCTTCGAGCTCTAAGACCAAATTCTAACTGCTGCAGCTTCCTTCATTTTTAAGTGATTGCATAAATTACACCATAGTGATAGTCCTTGCAATTAGTCTTAAAGATACTAAATCCCTGGTAGAGATCCAGAGTCATGCTAATTGGCACTTATGTTAGATGTATTTTAGCACTCATTAATCTGCGGGTTGTAAAATCTTCTCTTTAACTGTTAAGCCAACAGTTGGTTTGTGCTGCCAGTCACTGTTGACTTTTTCAGTATTCGAATACCATAATCTTTCCCTAACTTACCCAAGTGCTTTGAGTTCCTACATAAATAACAATAAACATGCTGTAATTAGTACGATTGGATATTGAACATTTTGCTAAAAATTAAAAATGTTTCTTCTTTATTTGATTAAAAAAAGGTAACTCAGGTGGCATTATTTTTCCTCTACGCATTTGTAACATATGCTCCTACGCACAGAGCTAAAAAATGACAGAAAGCACAGTAATCTATACAATAACTTTCACTAAGAGTTTAGCGTACCAGTTTCTGATGCCATGCATCATATTATTTATTTCAATTACATTTGAAATATCCATCTTTCATTTACACTAGCAGGCAACTGACTATTCAATGGCGATTTCACTGAGAGTGTTTGGTCTGTCCATCCAGCGTCTGTGCTGGACAACCTGTTCTTGCCTTTAACCAGCACTTTATGAGCCCACGGCCTCGACCTGCTTGGAGCCCTGCTGTCACGAAGAACATAATTGAAGGTCTTGGTTTTTCTAAGGATAGCTCTTGGCTTCCTGCCCTTTCTGATCCCTCTATTCCTGTTTTCACTTTTTGGAATGACCTTGAAAGAGAGGCCTTGCTCTGGGATGTTTGTAATGATTATTTTTCTTTTCTGTGATTATTTTCTTATTGCAAGGTGCACCATGTGGACTCCAAGATAGATAAACTAAGTAAGACATTGATGACAAAATGATCATGTTTATCCAGAGATTATGTAGAAGCTCTGTACAAATACCTCTGTACCGTGTATCCTCTCCCTCTACTATTTTGTGTCACTCTCAACTGTTTCATTGTGTCACCTGACTGACACAATGAGAACAGATACAAAATGTACTGTAATTAGAGAAACAGCCAAAACAGTAAAGAAAGAAACACACTGCAGTCAAGTTCAATAATGCAAAGACCAGAGCTGGGAGACAAACCTAAGTTAATGGAATGCAATGATTTTTTTATCCATTACTTTCAAAGAGTTTGTTCACACATCAAAGCCAGATCAAAAAGAATACATAATGCACATGATTTGAAATTATGTATCAGCAAGCTGGTCTGATTTTGGCACTGAGTTGTTTACTTCCTGAATTCATGACTCAGCACTCCTTTAGTTGACCTAGATAGCATCAAGCCCCAGAGACTAAAAGTTAGAGAGCACTGATGACCAGTGTGCTTTTTATCGCAGTGGGAGAGCCTGGTTGCTGTAGAGAGACAAACCATAACTTTACTTAATGTGCACTGTAGGTTGTACAGTAGGACACAAGTGTAAGTGAGACGAAGTGTAGAGATTGTGAGTCAGCAAGTACGCCATCCACTCATTGATTCATTGATTGACGGATTCAATCAGTTATTCATAGCTGGTCTCTGTCCAAGTTAAGTCAACAACATACAGTAATGCCTTTCCTTCCTTTCCACCTTTCTTCTGTCTCCCTTCCTTCCTTCACAGCGGTGGAAAGTACATTTACTCAAGTATTTCACTTAATTACAAATTTGAGGTACATTTTAAGCAACTTTATACTTCAAATTTACTTTTCACTCCACTACATTTGTCTGACAGCTTTAGTTACTTTTCAGATTACAATTTTTTCATGTCCATTGAAAACCACGTATCCCCAGATTTGTTGATTTTTAATTTGATAAGTTATATTTGTTCTGATAAACTAAAGGATTAAGTGTTCTTTATGATTGGATGGATGGATGGAGCGATCTGATTGGATGGAGTGATCTGATTGGTCGGATGGATGGAGCAATCTGATTGGATGGAGGTTACATTTACAAACCAACTTTACTTCTATTCAACTTTTCAACAAAACGCTTCAAACTCCCAATTCTGCCACTTGCTTCCGGGTGTTTGAGGAGTAAGCTTTAACCTTTTTCAGGCACGTCAGATTTTTACAATTTCTACAATTTCTGCAATTTCATCAATTTTTTGCAGCTGTCTTTCCGCTTTCAGCATTCACACGCATTTTCAGCAGAAAATGCAATTTTTCTAGTTTGATTTAAAATGCTCAAAGAACCATTCATTCTGAAAAATTACTAAGAACCATTGAAAAGAGTTTCTTTACTGAACCAGTTGGGTCCTCAAAGAACTTTTTTGGAACCTATTTTTGGCCCTTTAGAGCACCATTTATAAAAGCACCATTTTTTGCTGGTTCTTTGAGGAACCTTTGGCGGTTCTTTAAATAACTCTTTGCTAAAAGCTTCTTTGTGGAACTAAAAATGGTTCTTCTATGGCATCTCTCTGAAGAACCATTTTTTGGTTCCAGTTAGCAACGTTTTTATTTTTCTGCAAATGATCTGAAGTCTTCTTCCACCACTGTTCATTCATTCAATAATTCACCTCCCCAAAACGCCATTGATATTACATTATGTCTTCATTCGTTCCTTCCTTCCAGTCAGACAGACAGTAATTCATTTATTATGGTCCAATACATTCCAATACAGTGATGAGTATTGTAATGAAGTGAGTTGGGATTGGGCCTAATGCTTTTCACAGCCACATCCCAGCTACAGCGAATCAGTGCAGCATGGTAACTGTTAAGCTCTCACAGACCAACATCGCCTGCAGAGACAAGGGTTATAGGGGGAGATTGGGTCATCTGTTGAAAATCATCAGAGAGAAATTTTCTGGTGAATGTAAAGCATCAAATCACATCTTCAAAGATATTTGCTAATGCTCACTTGTCGACTGTCAAGCTCGGGGGATAAACAGTCATCCAAGATTAATTTTACAATCCATTATTCAGGCAGCTGATGAGAGAATTCAGAATGACTCTCCTCTGTGGTGACCCTATTCTCACATCTGCTGCTGCTCGCTAGCACCGCTGCCCCCCGCGATGAGCAGACAAGAAACTTTCAGTTTTACTGGGACAGTTAGCTCATGTATGAACAGACTTGAACTGAGATTATTCTGCATATAAGACCTAATGTGAATGTTAAAAAAAACTTCTATCTAAACAAACCAATGTTATGTGGAAGGGGCCACTGACTCACTCCCTCGCATGTCACACACACACACAAAGGCAGGCTCTTCAATGACGGTGGGTGGGGGGTTACTGTGATACAGGAGACAACAGCTGAGGAGCATCAGTCTATTTTTGTTCCCCCTGCATTTAAGTCCCTCAAAGTGGGGGTGTGATCCTTATGGGGTGCCTGAGAATCTGAGTTCACACAAATGAGAGGACAACACCTTAATTGGTTTCCCTAACCCACATTTCAGGAGAATTGTCTGAAACTATATGCAATGAAAAACACAAAGTCCAGTATTTGGTCAGTCTGGGTTTCATTGTCCCACTGTCACTTAAAGTGAATGGGGTCAAATGGACATGGAATGGAAATAGCTGGAGCCCCTATAACACCACAACAATTGTACAACAATACAAAACTTGTAAGTCCTTGGACAAACCATGTAAACAGAAACAGCAATTGGCATTAGGTGGATTCTGTATGCAACTTAGGACCATATAGCTACCACTGATGACACAGAAGTCATGTCCTCTGTGTTATTTTTGGGAATGTGGGGGTTTTAACAACCTGAGGAGGGTAACATAAGGCTAAATGTGATGTTTTTTAGACAAAAAAAAATCTTTAAATTGTCTGCTTTTAATCAAGAAATATGCACTTAAATTAAATCAAGGAATGTAATTTAGTATTTCTCCACCAGAATTTAATCCTATTAGTGTGGAAAAGCCTCTGAAACAGCTTTTGGTTGGTAATGTAGGGACATAAAGTTTAGGAATGAATAAATGAGGAAAAACTCATATAATCAGAATGTTTTTGTAGCTGTCATTCTGGAGCGGTGGGGTGGGAGTCTAGTGGAACAGACTGAATCTTTTTTTCAAAAGTTTTTCAAAAATCCTTGCTAAGCCTCTGCTGCAGCTTCCATCAAATGTAGGAACATTTTGAAAAAAAGATTAGAAAAATAAAAGATAGCACTGCCTGCCATATATTGAAGTACAGTGAGGAGGTGAATCTAGCTAGAAGCCATAACCCTTCCCCTAATGAATTCACAAAATAGATGGAGATAGAGAAGAGCAGAAATTGTAAAATGAGCTGCAGCTCATCAGGAAGATGTCCACCTCAGTGGCCTACATGCAGTGTAGGGATTTGTGCATCCTGATGCGCAGTAACTTGTTACCTCTGTGTTTCCAGAAAGCCCCTCCTTGGACAAACCCCTCTGCCTGAGCGTCACTCAAAGTTCACTCCAGTCCAGTCCCCTTTCCTGAGCTCAAATACACACTCACACACATCCACTGTCATCCACACAAACGCACACACACATTCGCACGGCGCCAATCGCTTTTGCAAATAACCCGCCTGCCGCTTCCAGCGCTACTTTTCTTTCCAGGAGACGCGCAAGAGGACCTGTTGGCTGTTAGGCTACTGAAGCCATTTTCCCGTCGTTTTTGTGCGGATTTGACGAAAGTGTTAGTAATTTCCACTTTTCGTTGCTCTGTTCAGTGACATCTAAAGTGACACTTTCTTTTGGGATCTTCTCCTCGGTTCAACAATTTTGGAGTTTAATAAATGCTTAATCAAATTTCCGAACCGTACAGTTGGATTAAAATCAGCATTTGATGGGGAAAATGAATAATTCCGTGAAATAACTCACTCCTCAGGACCAAAGTATTTCAAGGTATGCTCTTATCAACCATGACTATGGTTTGGGCGGCTGTGGCTTGGTGGCAGAGCGGGTCGTCTACCAATCCGAAGGTTGGCGGTTCGATCCCGGCTTCCCCCAGCCATGTGTGGAAGCATCCTTGAGCAAGATACTGAACCCTAAGTTGCTCCCGAAGCTGCGCCTTCGGTGTGTGAGTGTGTGTGAATGATTAGTTTCTTTTGTACTGATGGGCAGTTAGCTCCTGCCATCAGTGTATGAATGTGTGTGTCTGGGTGAATGTGATCTGTAGTGTGAAAGCGCTTTGAGTAGTCAGAAGACTAGAAAGGCGCTATACAAGTACAGTCCATTTACATTTACATTACTATGCATTACGATAATCTATTCATCTCGGAAGCGTCTTGTTACGGTGCGTAATTTACTTTAATGTCGGTTTCAAGTTGAAAAGCTTCTCAGCTATCGCTCTACAGTTGGTTTGATGAATTTGAATGGTTTAAGTGCATGTGTGCGCTTGTGTGAGATTAGATAAAATAGAGAGAGTTGCTTTGGGGTCCCTTTACTATTGAGTCTTTCTGCACGTTTTGACATGAACTGATTTATGTGGTGATATATCTGTCATTCAGTTAAACTACTGGGCACACGCTGCGCATGTGTAGATAGCCCAAATGTCTGTTTTGTATGAGACAGGTGCAATGTGTCAGTGTGGCAGCATGGCTCTAGTGTGGATACAGAGTGTCATGTGTTGTACAGATTGCAAATCCCCTTGAGTCAAATTTGTGTTTTTGGGCTGTACGAATTAAACTGACTTGACTGTGTGTGTATGTGTGTGTGCTTGCTAGGGAGAGAGAAACAGAGAGACAGAGACTCCCATCTGGATTTTAGGACATGTCACGTGGTGCACTTTGCTGTTCTCCATCAGTCTTGACTTCCCTTTTCTCTTTGGCAGTGATAATCACAGTGTTGCTTCTCCTGTCCTGGAGTGAAGATGTGTCAGTGTGTGTGTGTGCCAGTGGCACTGCTGACTCTCCTGGTGCTGACACTTGTGGTGCCCATGGGCCAGGCCTGTCCCAGAAGCTGTAACTGCTACCAGGCCAGTGAAGTCCACTGTACATTTCGTTCCCTACTCACCATACCTCCTGGCCTGCCTGCACACACACGCCGCATAAACTTAGGGTAAGAGAATTCTTGTAAGCACATACACAAATAAGATTCTAAGCTAAAGTGCTTTTATTTACCTTGAAAACACTCCCACAGAGTTTGGAATCAGGTGTGAAACCACGGTTAAGTAATGAGCTATGGAAATAATAATTTTGTTAACTCATCGACATCTTAGTTTGATGATGCTGTTTCTTTGCTCCCGTAGGTTCAACAGCATCAGCAGGATCCATGAAAGTTCTCTGGCTGGGCTAAAGAGGGTGGAGCTTCTGATGCTCCACAGCAATGACCTCCACCATCTTCCAGATGCAGTGTTCAGAGATATGAAATCATTACAGGTAAACGGGAAGAATAGCAACAACAACATGCATTGAACCCATCAATATTAAAGTATATGAATAAAAAGAGAGGGAAATCCATTTAAAACCAAACTAGAGTATGATTATTGGGTAGGACAGGTGACAAAATGATGCACAGACACGATTTTGAGGCAGTGGAGATGATCCTACAGAAGCCTCTGCCTATTCTTGTTTTATAGTTATTCTTTTTGGAAGTACAGTAGACTTGTCTCTCAAGCAGCTAACGGCAGCCAACATTGAAAGTGGCCTGAGCTGTCCTATGGCAAACCGA
Organism: Coreoperca whiteheadi; assembly: GCA_011952105.1. NCBI lineage: Eukaryota > Metazoa > Chordata > Actinopteri > Centrarchiformes > Sinipercidae > Coreoperca > Coreoperca whiteheadi. The sequence goes on from CM022488.1 coordinate 16,806,287, forward strand.
AATATTGATGCTGGATTCTAAAGCATATGGCTGTTAATGGGGACAATATCCAAGTGTTTCTTCACATATTTAACCTTTCATTCCTTGGAGATTATGGTTTTTGAAAATCAAACCTGGAGAAAATCTCCACAACTTTTACTTTAATCTCTCTCCAGCCTCAGCCAGGGAGAACCATACAGGTGCTCCTGCACTATTTCAAAGGTATAAAGATCAGCTCTTAAACTTTCTACATGTGTAGTCATTGTAGTTTATAGTCTGTAAAGCTCCCTAACTATGAGAGATGAATGTACTTAAATTGTTTGACAGAACAGATTTCAGTTTTAACAACATGATTAATACAGGGACTATCATGATATATAGTATTTGTTGAAAGGGTGTGGTAGAGAGGACGCTACATTGATAAATGTGCTTAAATCTTGCATTCATACTATTAATAATGATAATGAATAACTGATTCATAAAATGATACATTTTATATTTGGCCTGTGAAACAAGTATGCAAATTAATATAACAATTTACATGATTCTGTTCACATTTTTCAGCAATTTTTTCTAATTTCTGTACATCTAATACATAATGTATGTGCCATCATTATTTTCAATGCTCAGTGACAGGAAACACGGTGGACATTTTAGCAGCAACCTAAGGGCAGAGTTAGCTGTCCATGGGGAAGTGATATTACTCAACAAGCAATTGTTCCCTTCATCTCCCACGCAGATGCTGATATATTTGCCATTGTGTGATAATAGGATCCATATTTCCATGTGCTGACATCTTCACGTGCTAGATCTGTCAGCAGCTGGAACTCTTCCAGCTAAGTAGCCTCCCTGGAGAGCAGATTTATTATAAGCCTCACAGAAACTAAATTCCACAACCTGGTTTTCATGGTGTGCCTTCTTAAAATTTGGTGGGTTCTCCACACATGACTAGAATAGCAATAGATCCCCTAGAGTCTTCTGCTGGGGATAAAGGGCTAAATTTCATATTTGAAAAGTTGAAGACCCCTAGTATTTGAATATCCTTTGAGTTTTCCCTGCTTTGACCCGATAAACTCACAGCATGAATATATCATCTGGGTATGTGCTGTGGGCTATTTTCTGAATTTTTACATGTGAAATGTTGAGCTGCTGGAAGTATTTCCTCATATTTTGAAAATTTACATCCAGTCATTTTTGCTTACAAAGAGTTTTTCACCCAACTCTTCATCCTCATTCCAATTCCCCTCACATTATTTGTCATAAATTCAATTTACAAGCATGTGGTGTCCAGTGACAGACGTATGATCATAGTATAGACTTGGTTTTTTCATCAGCCTTGATGTCTATTATTTGATTGCTCTTCTAATCCATCTTTTTTTCTGGTCACTCCATTTCCTCCACCCCCACAGATACTAAAGCTGAGCTATAACAAGCTGAGAGAGATCTCTTCATCTCTGACCTTCTCTGGCCTGACCTCACTGCTGCGTCTGTACTTGGATCACAACCTCCTCCAGCACATCCACCCCCGGGCACTGCTCCAGCTGCCGAGCCTCAGGCTGCTGCGTCTGCAGGGGAACAGGCTGCATCAGCTGCACCCTCACACTCTGTGCACACTGTCCCTCCTGAATACATATTACTTCTCTACGCTCAGGTGAGCTTTAACACTTACAGTACATAATGTAATAATCATCGTTGGAGAAGTTACAACATTTTGGAATTTTAGTTTTGAAAGTAAGCAGATATAGCCCTGCCAGTGCTTCTGACAGTGAGGACAGCAAGGAATGTTAACTTTCTGTTGTCTCTAAAGTCTGTTACAGCTACATTGGACACAAATCCCAAAACAATCAACTTAATTTGTAAGTTTTTTTTACCAAAAATGTGGGCACATTACTTCCATCCACTTCCATCGCTGTTTATTGGTATTTAGACAAATAAACCTCTACTGCTAAAGCTAGCACTGTTTCTTTACCCTATTTCTGATCTACTTATAATTACCGCAGAGGTGTAACTTAGGAGGTGATGATGGAAATGATAAAAATGATGGAAGATTTTCTTCCCCCTAACCTGTCATCTCTCACTGCCCACTCCCACTCTTTCATCCATTCCTCTATGACATTGATTTAACCTCAGTTTTCTCCATCCCCCTCTTCATCTCAATCTTTTCTTTCCTCTGTTTTCTCTCCCGTAGACACCTAGACCTGTCCAACAACAGTCTAACCACTCTGCCCAGAGAGACCTTAGTGGCATCACCACTACTGGAGACTCTTGTGTTACAGGCTAATCCATGGAGTTGTGACTGTAGGATGAAATGGTTTCTCACTTGGAGTCTGGCTCATCCAGGTAACTGTTACGTCTGAAACATTGTTTGTTTTGACTTGTTGTTTTGTCTCCCACGTGTATGCGTTTTATGGTGGTCATTTGTTCTCCCTTTGAGAAAGTTTAATTCAGTTTGAGATGCAGCAATGCTGTAGTTAATGCAACATGTGGGTTGCTTCAATGACTAAAGGAGAAGAAACAGATAAGGAGATATGGTGAGAAGGAACATGGGGAATGGATTGAGAAACAGAAGAATCATTTGTTGATAGTTCCAGTCTATAAGCAGTCTATGAACTGAAATATAATAAGTAAAATCCAGCCAAATGATAGAGGGATGGGATAAATGTACTTTCTACTACATCTGGCTTTGTTATCTTGATACCTCTGAATTCTCTCCACCTGCTTTTCATCACACACTCTTCTCAGTTTTCCCCCATTTTCTGTATCTCTTCCAGTCTGTCTTGTGGCTGTTATTGAGATGTGAAAGAGGGCTGGACCGTGAAATGTGTCTCATTGATATGCCAGACTTAACCTGCCATGACTAATCTATGGTGACAGCATTGATGTGTGCAGGCAGCTGAAATATTGGCTAATGATTGCTGTGTAATAATGAAGTGATGCATATTTCTGATTTATGAGTAGATGAAGTAACCATACCTAATTAGTAAGAGATATAAAGGGTAATGAATGCTTAAGAAGAGCTGGCATGACTAATATATGACACCACTAATATGTGCAGATAGCTGAAATGTGAACTAATGTGGTTGTATAGTTGTTATGATGTTATACAGTTGATAAGCCCAAGATGGTAAGGTTGCCTTTTATGACATAATTTTCTCCATCTCTCTATTTCAATTAGGCTTGATGAAATGTCCCAGTGGCCCTCAGTGTCCAATCTGTGCCTCGCCCAATTCCCTTCAAGGGCAAGGCTTTCTTGAGCAGACTGACCTATTGTGCACCTCGCCTGTCATCCCCTCCCCAGGAAGTGACACACCTTTGGAGACGGAACTCAGTGAAGTCCAATCAAGTGAATCCTTCAGAGAGCCTTTAGGCATGGCCTCTCTGGGTCTCTCTGACCAACAGGGGAACAGTGTTGATTTGAGTTGCAACATCACTCATTCTTCTGAGTCCCAGGATATTGCTCCTCTTCCAGATCTCTCCCTTTCCTCCTCATCGCCTCTCCCCCTTGCTCTGTCACTCTCCCTGGATTGCCCTGTGGAGAGACAGAGCTATGAGAAGCTTTGGAGGATTCTAGCTTACTACAGTGAGACTGCTGTTCGCCTGGAGAGGGAGATCATGCTGAGTAAAGCCCCGGCATTGGCCTACCGCTACAGGCAGGCAGCAGAGACAGACGGTCATTATCACACTGGAGTCAAGGCTTCTGTTAAAGTCAGACCACAATGGCTGCTACAGCCAGCCGTTAGCATTCAGCTAAACAGAGCTCAGTCTAATGGACACAAAGTTCAAATTATATTTTCAACAAGAGTTTCTGCTCATCCTGACCCTACTTCTCATCCCTCAATATCCTCCCCTGCTTCTCACCCATGGGTGCTGATTTCAACTAATCATACCAACACAGCACTGGCAGCAGTAGCAGGCAGTAAGGTTGAGCTATCTTGCCCCCTTCTAAGTTCTGGTAACCCCAAAGTAAAGTGGATTCTCCCAGATGGATCCAAGCTCATCTCCCCCTCCAGCAGCCTAGATAGTAGGCTTTGGGCCTCAACTGCTGGTTTACTTCTACACAAAGTGCAGCTCTCAGATGCTGGGATCTACTACTGCATAGCCCGTGCAGGCAGGGATGTAGATGTTCTCCTCCTGCGCCTGGCAGTGGAGGAGTCCTCTGTTCCGCCTTCAGGAGAGCAAGTGGGCCCTCGTGTCACTGGAACAGTTGGGGAGCCTGTTAGTCTGTCCTGTGAAGCATCTGGTTCACCAGCGCCTCATATGAGTTGGGTGTTACCAGATGGAAACATAGTACAGTGGGGAGTAGCTGTATCAGGTGGTCTCACTATTCAATCAAATGGGAGTCTCTCTCTGCCGAACCCTTCTCAGAGGGATGCTGGTCATTACCGCTGCATTGCGGTCAACCAGTACGGTAGTGACTCTCTGTCCATGCAGCTAGAAATAAACTCACGATATCCCCCTCCACTTAGGACTTCATTTCCCAGAGGGCCACAGTCAGCCGCTGGACGCTCAACCAAGATACGGGCTCCATTACTACGTCAAGTGGAGGAAGGATCGGGGGATGAAGAGGAAGAAGAAGAGAGATCTTTTATTGGCAATAGGAAACGTCCAAGACCTCTCCAACCTCTCCAAAACAGACGTAATCCAATCGGAAAACTTCGAAGACGTGGGCCAATGAGAGAAGGGCTCCTGAGAAGAGTAGGAGAGCCTGTATCGTCTACTGACCAGAGAAGAAATCACTTTGAAAACAGACATAGAGTTACCGCAAACAAACAAAGGATAGACCCTCAGAAATGGGCTGACCTCCTGGCTAAGATACGACAAAAGACTGCTCATAGTAATAACAGCCAGCCCAACACAGCAGGAAAGTCTGCAGCTGAACCAGTGGGAAAAGGCAAAGGCAGAGATGCAGGAGGACATGATGATACAGAGAGAGGTAGAGCTGAGAAAGCAGGGGTGGAGGCAGAAACTGAAGGCTCATCTGTTGATGATGCTGATCTACAAGAGGAAGGCTTACAGCCCATTCACCCGGCTCTCACAGAAATGCGAACACACACAGAGAAAAAGACAGGGACAGAGAGGTCAACAGAAACACAGACAGATATAGAAAATGAGACAGAGACACACATACAGACAGAGAAAACAGGTCCACAGACAGTGACAAACCCAGAGACACCAAAAGAACCACTCACATCTACGCCAATCTCAGGAACAAATGAAATTGAACCAGGTGAAGGTGATGAGCGAGAAGCAAACTCCAAGCCATCTAGAACCAGGCCTCAGAATCCCCAGCAGGGA
>CM022488.1:16816560-16968380 GCA_011952105.1 Coreoperca whiteheadi
TGTGCGTGTACACGTGACTTTGTTGCCCCCGGTGATACAGCAACCCAGAAACGAACACCTGCTCTTGTCTCCAGGGAGGCCGGTTTACGCTCACTGCTCTGCCCGAGGAGCCCCACCACCAACTCTGCGCTGGCGAATCCCAGATGGGACTCTAGTTCGGCCATCCCAATTTCTCCATGGCAACCTTTTTGTCTTGCCTAATGGTACACTGCATGTTATAAGAGTTGGACCTAAGGACTCAGGAAATTACGAGTGCACAGCAAGTAATGCTGTTGGAGCCGATACAAGAACAGTGAGGGTAGACATTGAAGGGGGAGCAGAAGGAGAAAGAAGACAGGGAGGAGAAACAAATGAAGGGGCAAAAGCAGCTGCTACTGAAAAACCTTCTTCATCTTCACTCCATAAAGACAGAACTTTGTCCATCCCCAGCCACCCCTCAAATCCATTTAACTCCCCTAGACTCTCCCCTCCATCACCCAATGATAGATCCAGTACCTTGCCGCTCACCCCCAGCTCTTCTCGCTCAGCTTTTTACCCTCGCCAACCCAATTCCACTAACTCACCTCCTATAATCAATGAAACAGTCACTTCTTCCCCCACACACTTGACCAACATCAACAACACAACACCCTCCTCTTTCTCCCCACCCTCCCCGGTGCCTACAGATAACACCAATGTCTTGCCCAGCATCGTAAACAACACAAGAATTACTTCTTCTACCCCCTCTGACAATAGCAGAGCTTCAGCTGTTCTGCAACCCTTGCCCGTCTCTCCCTTCAGTAAAGCCCGTATTGTCTCTACATCACCCTCCATCACTGCTGTCCTCTATGGAGGGATTTTGCAGCTCCACTGCTCTGTAACTGGCAACCCATCACCCATCATCATTTGGAGGACCCCCAACAGGAAACTGGTGGACATGCACTTCAGGTACAGGGGATGTAGGCTTGTGTGTGAAAAAATTAGATCATTTGAATTTTGTTGCTTGTATAAATATATATTTGGCAATTCTGTCAGTATCGTGACTTATATATATGTCTATATGTCTATCTTTTTGTGATTTGTGTCTATGTTCATCTACATTTGAATTTCAGTTTTGACCGACGTCTGAAAGTGCATCCTAATGGCACCCTGTCAGTCCAGGCAGTAACAGAGAAGGATGCTGGAGACTACCTGTGTATAGCACGCAACAAGGTTGCAGATGATTATCGCCTCTTGCGTGTCTCTGTGTCTATCAAGCCTGCCAAGATCGAGTCCAAGCAGCCGCTCAATCAGATGGTGTTGTTTGGAAATCCACTGAAGGTGAGCTAAATGAAAAATATCAGAATCCTATTTAATTTCTTACTTTTGGTTGTTTAAATTTAATTCATTAAGCGATTTCTTTCAAATAAACATCAAATTCTAACCACTAAGATATATTTTACAGTACGACATACACAGTTAAACACACACACTACTTGCACCAAATTTTGCCTAAAAGTAGTTAATTCCCCTCTCCTCCACTGTTGAGTTGTTAGAGTCTTATTTTTTGTAGGAAATTATATGTGTTGGGTGTCTTCTATCGCTGTGTGTGGTGCCAAAATATTTTACAGCTTTAAGCTGTGTCTTTGGTTGTTTTTTGACTCAAAAAGAAAAGAAAGACCTGTCAGGTCATAGCCTGTAATGAATCATCAGCCATGGCCTTCAGGGGATAGTACTTCACACATGAATATTCAACAGCTCAATGAAAAATAATGTCAAGCGGGGTGAAATGCAAGAAAGAGGACACAGTATTATTGTGGGAATTTGTTGCCCTTCATTTTAAATTTCATTTAAACATTAACAAGCTTTAAATGGTAGTTTTAAAATTCATCTCAATTTGAGGTTGCTCAGCAGTGTTTTCTGCTGTTCAGTGTTCATCAAAATAAAAGGCACAAAAACTTTTAAATGATAGCAATAATTACCCTGTTTCCTGCAGGTGGACTGCCTGGTATCAGGACTGCCTGACCCAGCTGTCCATTGGAGCTTACCAGATGGAACCACGGTGAACAGTGTATTACAGGGAGAAGACAGAGGAGGGCGAACACGGAGGCTAACTGTGTTTGACAACGGGACGTTACTGGTTCCAGCAGTGGGTATGGGACAAGAAGGAGAGTATACGTGTTATGCTGAGAATCAAGGAGGTCAAGACACCATGAAGGTAGGAAAAACATATTCTCTTGGAGAAGACTTAAGGATATTAATTTATTTGATTAATTTAGGTTTTCATGTATGCTTTCAATCAAAATGTATATTATCTTATATTATGCTATAATTTAATAATGCTTTAATTTACTTATTCACAATACACATATAATAAATAAAATTACAAACTCATTCAGTCATTAATTAAACTTCATTCACATTCACTCCTTGAAGGTCAAAGTAAAGGTCATGATGAAATCTCCACCAACCTTGAATGATGACAAAAGCTATCACGTCATCAAAGTACGCCAGGGTGCAACCGCCAAAATTCGCTGCCAGGCCACAGGAGATCCTGCCCCGGCAGTGACATGGTTTTCCCCGGCACGCCATGTCATCCCACGAAGTTTGGGATCCGGTTTTTATCGTGAGCGGGTTGTGGTGGTTTCAGATGGAACACTGGAAGTGCGTCTGGCTCAAAAGATTGACACAGGAAACTATACATGCCGAGCAAGCAACTCAGTCGGGGAGAGGAGCATGGTGGTGGGCCTGGAGGTGGAGGTTCCTGGACTGAGTGGCCAGGTGGGAGGAAGAGGTTGGAGCACTAGCAATGGGCCTGGCAGTGGTCATAGCAGTAGTAGTAGGGACAACACTAATAATGCAGGGATAAACCAGTATGGATTTACAAATGGAGTCACAAGCAAGCTTGGTAGCAAAAACAGCAGTAATAATAGATATAGCAATAAAAATGGCCGGATAAGAAACATTGTACCAAACACTGGTGGTAACATAGCCACCAGTGGCTTTAATCCTGCCCTTAGGAATGATAGTCGAAATGGATTCAACAGGCCTGTCAGTGGAATTACAACCCAACATGGTGGCAGTGTAATCAGTGTTGGGGACACCGTGGCTAGGAATATGGGCATTATAGCAGATCACATTGGAATAAATAGAAATGGACCTGGCGTTATGAGTAGTAGTAATAATGTGGGTAACAGTCACAGCACAGTTACAGGATTTAGTGTAGAAAGGAATCCTGGGACTAATAATAATGAAGTCATTGCAAGAAAGGCTAGTAATGATGCTAACACCAGTAGAGATAATGGCAGGATAAGTGGTATTTCTAGAAATGCTGTAGTTTTTAGCAGCACTGTGTCTAATAATGGAGCTAGTACTGGCACACTTAGAGGAAATGGGTTCAGTAGGAGTAGCAATATAGGAGTGACCAATGATAACAGCAGGAATAGTGGAGTTAGTACTGGTAGAGCTGCTATTAATACAAGTACTAAAAATTCTACTAACACGGTTGTGGGTGTGGTAACAACAGTGAAGCAGCGAGCGTTGAAGGGCCAAACTGTTCTTTTGCCATGCCCCTCCCAAGGCTCCCCTCCTCCTCGTCTGGCCTGGCTTCTGCCAGGTAATGGTGTGTTGCCAGCTCCTTATTACGGCAGCCGACTCACTGTGCACCGAAACGGCTCCTTGGAGCTGCGAGGAGTGCGGATGAGTGATAGTGGCACCTTGGTATGTGTGGTTAGAGGTGAGGGAGGAGAGGCAACGATACAGGTGAAGCTGGAGGTCTTTGAGCTACAGGAGGAGGAGAGAGCTCCACACAGGGGACCGGCTGTGGAAAGACCTGTGCAGGAAAGTGCTGATTTATTTGAGACGCCTCGCTCAGGAGTCTTACTGGATTCAGCTCAATCCCTAAACTCAAGGCCAGTGTTGCCTGAGATGCTTCATCCAAGAATCCCAGTTACTCAAAAGCCTCTACACAGAGGTCCGTCTTTACCTGCTGCACTTAGTCCAGTTGGCCCTCCACCTCGCTCAACTGGCCCAGCCGTGAGCACCAGAACAGCTCCCTTGGTGAGCATAATTAATGGAGAGACCCTTCGCCTGCCTTGCCCTGCTTCTCAAACCCATGGATACACCCAGGGATCTCTTTCATGGACTATGCCCAGTGGCAAGGTACTGTCCCGGGGTGAGAGTGGTGACTCAGCCCGATACCTAGTCCAAGAGGATGGAACACTAACAGTGCAACAGGCCTCCGTGTTCGACCGCGGCACGTACACCTGCCGATCAACTGGTCATGACTCCTCCGCAGTTTCAGTTGTCACGGTTCCGGTTATCGTCATCGCCTACCCCCCGCGCATCACAACAGGACCCTCCGCTGTGACCTACACACGCCCCGGGGTTGCTGTGGAGCTGCCATGCCTCACCATAGCAACACCCCGGGCAACGGTTACCTGGGAAACACCAGACCTGACACAGCTGAGAGTGATGGGTCAGGCTCGTATCTATGGCAACCGCTACCTTAGTCCTCAGGGTTCCTTGGTCATACAGAACCCGACTAGTAGGGATACAGGATTTTACAGATGCACCGCTAAAAATGTAATAGGAGCAGACACCAAGGCAACCTACCTGCATGTTATATAATAGGGTGAAGCAAACACACACACACAAGCATGCAGCAGAAAGACCAGTCTTGTTTGCTGGTGAATGAACTCTGCTGTTAACACTAAGTGTCCTACATGCCCAAAGGAACTGCAAGGCTCTGTGCAGGAGATACTGTTGAATCTCAGAAAAGACACTACTAATATACAGGTCTCATGTATGTATTTTTAATGAATGACTTTGTTTCCAATACTGTAATGTTTTTCTATTAGGAATTCCCTGCTGATACAGTGTCATCTGTGCATTTTTCTCTGTATAAACAAATAATTTGTAAGGAAGGTACCCTTAACCTGTTTTGGTTAACCTGTTTAACCTGCCTTTTTCTCGGCCTCATCAGCTGAAAACCCCATTTTGAAGAGATGACTGAGGAAGTCAAATAAAATGCACAGCATATGTATGGTAAGACTGCTGCCCAAATGTAAATACCCACATCTGTATAAATTACAGTTAATATCTCACTAGATTTTGGCAAAAAAAACCCTGAAGCGTTTGAGGTTTTCACATTGAAGGAAGGATTATATGATCATTCTTCCACCTTTACTCCCGTTGAACAATTTTAAACTGAAGAATTGCAAAACATGCTGGTGATACTGAAAACAACAACCATGCTTTACTTGGCTTGAATGCTTTATTTCATTACTTTATGCATTCATCCACTAACACTAAACTACAGTTTAACAGCATTTTATGGACTGGATCACTGAATATTGTAAACACAGCACAGCATCACACAAAGAGGCCATTTGATGAGGCCTCAGCATTATGATCCACCCAAACACCAGCTTCTTCAGGTCTTTTTAAACCTGTTTACTCTTCTCGTGACTTATTTGTGGGGTTCAAACCTTGACAAATATTGTTCTACCACCATCAACTGTATCTCACAATGTCACAGCATTTCAAGGGAAGAATGAGATACGGTACAAAGCATTCATATAAACAAAATTCTTTTAAGAGTGATCTTCGTGATTATTTTGACATTAAAGATTGTATAAATGTGCGTGTGGTTCAAGAGCCTGTCCTAAGCTTGTGCACAAAGCCAGCAGCTCATAGTTATCATGTTTCCTTCTTTGATGTTTTCATTATGTCCTTAAATTATTTGTCTTGTGAAGAGTCTGTTGTAAGACGCCAGTGTTTTGTCATAAAGGGAGAAATTAAATATTATTATATATGTTTGATGTCTCACTAGTCACAATGAATGCTTGCTATATTTTTAACAGCTTCATTTTATAAATAAAAATTGAAAATACTCCATGAAATGTCGACATATTTGTTCAGAAATATGGTACAGACACAGAGTGTGTGCTTGTGTGAGTGTTTGAAGGGTCAGAGTGAGAAAAGAAAAAATCTGGTGGGAGTGCAAGAGAAAGGAAGGGAACTTTTCCTTGGGTATATTATGAGAACAGAAACTCTTTATCCCCAGCTCAGCTGTCAAACCAGGAAATGGGGTCTTAACTGTAGATGAGACACATGTTGATGACATCATATTGGTCTCCCTGGGAAATGCAATAAAACTCACAGCAGCCTGCAAAACAACTCCACACACCACCCTGCGCTCACACCTGCCAAGTCCACAAAATACTAATACTTTATATTATACATTATATGTATGAGCACTGCACTGTGACGGTGCACTATGTTTGCCATTAGTATGAAAGAGAGTAAATGATACAAAGTGGGCAATGATGGATCTCAAGCAAAATACAGCTGTTGAAATTCCTAAGCATCAGAAATAGTGGTAAAAATGCTTCACCAAGGATTTGTTACTGACTGTTTTTGTTTTCTGAGCTATCAGCAGAGCCGTCACACCGTGTGAACTGTAAACCACAACTTTAAGACAGTTTTCACTGTTTTCCCAGCTGTGAACCGCTTCTACATTCTGAGGCATCAATAGTGTCAATCAACAACACTTAAAACCCGAGAAATGTTAGTCTGCATTTTAGAATTCTTATATATTTTAATTTGTTATTTAGTGGTGTGAAAATACAGCAGTGCACATTCAGTTAGAATAAGTTTGGTAAACATGCAACTAGGACACAGCGCAGGACTATCATCAGCCCTTGAGGCTAAGGCCAGTCATTTGGCTAATTTAGCATTCTTCAAATGAATACATTCTGTCTAAACCTGTTGATGTCAGGAGTCAAACCTAGTAGAAAATGAGAGTTGTTGAATTACTGAAATGTTAACAAACAAACAAGCATACAAACAAAAACTTCAAGCATTGGAGGACTGAAGCTTATTGATGTGAAGTTGTTCACAGATCAAAGGCAGTGCTAATTAAAATCATTGCCATGCACCACCCAGTAATTTGGGCAGTTTAATTTCGTTTGAGTATCTAGTGGGAATTAAAGTACAGAGGAGCAACATTGGCGTTCTCTTTAGTGCTTGACTTTTGTTGAGGCCAGTTGTTTTCTGTGAAGGCTTTTCATGTTTTGAATTATCTCTTTTATAGTGTTGAAGCATTTCCATCCATTGTGTCAGACCAATTTCATTGTTCCATATTTGCGATTCCTTGCAGCGAATACATAATCGCTAATCCCTCTTTGTACAATTGCAAATTTACAAGCATATGACTAACTAATAAAGATCCTCAAATGGGTGTTACATTTTGCATCTATTTCACTTTAACTCCAGCTCTTGACTATAAAGAGATTGCAGAATGGGTAAAATAGCTGGAATGGACTTGCTGCAAATATGTAGCAATAGCCACGACTATGGTGAAGTACTGACTATGCATCACCTCCTACAGTAGCAACTACAATATCAACATTACAAACAACTGTATACATGAATGATGCCTTCTGTGTCATACTAATCTGATAAAGTAAATCAACTACAATCACTGTTGATGATCATCAGTCATCAAAGCTTTTAATGTACACTAATGATCTACAATCCAGCAATAGTGCATCAGCCCTGTCTCTGTCAGGATTAATGGTAATACTATCATTTATGGTGAATAATGTTATAATATACTGGAATGTTGAAAAAGCAAAAACAATACGTAAAAAGGACTCTAGCTACATGCTTTAGACATTAATAATAAATCACTCCCACTCTACCTGGAAACTCAACTGCACACTTTGTAATACAAAACACACATTGCTGCTACATCTGTTCACATTTTACATATTCACATCAATAGTGCAATCGCAGATCAGTCATGCCAGCTAAATCTGGCATATCAAGAAGACACATGTCACATGGTCCACCCAGCTTTTATGTTTGTATCACAGCGAAAAGACAGACAACAGCTAGTCATCTGGTTTAGTGTGCGTTGATTTTTCTGTGCGTTTAAATAGAAAACAGGCAGGGCAACTTATTTTATTTTACTGAGTGAAACTCTTTTACTTCTTGCCAGGGGAGGAACTCGATTATACTTTGCAGTGAACCACATGCACTCAGGTGGAAGATTTATTTCAAAATGTATTCTGCCGCTGATTATCTGCTAAAATTGTAACCAGCAATGTAATCATTGTATTACTCAGTAAGTTCAGTGATGTAATTTATACAGTGGAAGTATTCCACCGCCCACTGAGAGGCCTCAGCCTCAGCCTTACTTTCATATCTTTAATGTTGCTTTAGAACAACAATACACTTCGGAGTGAAAAAGACATTTTGGCCTGACGCCTCATTAGGTTTGCCCATCATGAATGTGTTTTTTCATTTTTGCTGCTCTAAAGGAAATATTAATGATATGAATATATGAAAAGGGTCTGACCTCTTTCATTTCACAGTAATAATGATTATATAACTGGAAATAATTGGAAAATGATTCCTGCATGGAAGAGCACTTGGGAAAAGCATTGCTTTGCACATGACATCTTCATCCTATGGTTTCGGATACATGAATGGTTTATATTTTGCATCACATCAACTCTAGTACATCAACTCTAAGTAAAGTAATCTTAAAAGCAACATATAGTTCAATCAAATGTCACTCTATCTACACCTATTATCTGTTATTACCCTTGTGTATATTAGTGCCTGTCTAGCTATAATAACACATTCAAATATAGGTTTACCCTTATAGGTATGACTCATTCCCCTTTGCATTTAAAAAGACAGCAGGATTATTATTGTCCTTGGATGCAAATTACTAAACATCAACCTGTGCAGTAATGAGATGATGGAAAAAGAGATATTAAGCTGGAGTGTGTGGGAGGAGGTACACTGTAGCAATTATTTTGGATCTCGACTTCAATGTCGTAACCAACTCTTCAGTCAGCTGTTGTCATATAGATTTCATAGAACGGAACCCAGGTGGTGACTTAAACTGTGAGGTTTAAGACAAGAAACCACATGCACATGCATATTAAGTACACAGCCTAATAAGCGTGTGCTTACGCAAGACAAGTAATATTCAGACAATCAAGCACACACACACACCGTCATTTCTCAGTGGCTGAATAGAACTTTCAAAAATATTTTTAAAAAAGAAAAAAGGAGAAAGCCTCAACACAAACCATCTCTGTCAGCAACATACACTCAAAACACATCTCATTATACTTCATGCAGTGATATCACTGATCACAAGAGGCTGTGTTTACAGTAGGCTTAAACCCATTATCAGATCATGTGTTAAAAAAGTCCAGGTTTATTAGGGATGTGTTTTTGTCGATTAAAAATAAAATCCTTAAGAATTCTGCATGCTGAGAAAACTTGTTTTTATTCCATATTTGACCTTTTTTTTAACTTTTGCAATCATGTAGAGTTGAAAAAAATCTTCATGATAGAGCATAAAATTATGATTGAGAATGTTCTGAAAGTGACTTGAATTTTTTTGACCTTATTTACGTCACAAAAAAATCTACTGTTTTTTAATTGCACTGGCATAAATTTAAAAGAAATTGCGGTGCACTGACGTGTTTACGATTAATCTGAATCCAGCTGAGCAATAATTTATCCAGCTCAGCCCATAATAGCCTACAACAACATCTTAGCAAGAACTGAGGCCACTAATCCTCATTGTTGCTCAGCCCAATCCCATTTAATCCACACAAAGGCAAAATAGTGTTATACATTTTAAAAACACAGAAGAATGATAAATGTTTGATGAGCTCACCGCTGCTTTTTAAGTGTACTATCTTGATACTGCTATTATGAATCTGAGACATTGTATCTGTGTTGATTCAATGTCACAGTTTCTCTACTGGTAATGCTTAAATTGCATTTTCCCTTTAAGAGTAATGTATCAGTCAGGTCCGACAGATGTTACTATTTAAAACCACATAGAGATTTTTCTCCATGTCCCTTGAATTGAAATAAAGAGAAAATTAAACAAATATGAATTGAATTCTGTCACTGTGGATTTTATGGTAAAGAGTTACAAAAATACGTCATGTCAAAAGCAACAACTGCTTATGTAAAAAAACTAACCAAATGAGCAAATAATCCAATGAAATCCAGAGCTACAGTAAGCTCAGTGCAGTATCAGTGAGTTCAACACGGTTCATGTCAGCATGAATTTGAATTCAACTAAGAGCCTGTGACCTCAGCATCATGTTTTTACACCAGGGGAGACAAACGGTTACAGTATCCATCACGAAATTCTGCTGAGAGCGGACTTTGGGTGTGTTACGCCACATGCGGCGGGTCAGCTGCGTGTGTTGGTGTGGTTTTATACTGAATGTGTTTGTGTCTATCTACTGTATATGTGATAGTACTTGCATGTGTAAGTTAATAGAAACATGTGTGAGTGTGTGTGTGTGTGTGTGTGTGTGTGTGTGTGTCTGAGTGTCCGGTTGGTAGGGTGTGTTGGTCAGCTGTTAATGATGCTGTCATGTCAGGGAGTCTCCTTTCTCAAGAGAAAAGGCTGACTCATGGGCTAACTGGCTGGCCTACTTTTACTGGGACTGGAAACTAGAACACTGCAGGACACACACACACACACACACACAAATGCACACATGAGGAGGCCTAGTTACTGTGCAATACATTAAGACTTGCAAACCTTGCTGAGGTGCAGAAAACAAAAGTCACAGTTAAACTGTGGATGACAGATGAATATTCTTTGGGGAGAGTTAGACAGCTGGTTTGAACAAAGCTTAAGCTGTGAGGCATACTGTGTTTGTTTGACTTTATTGAGGTATATACAAGTACAAAAGAGTCTTACAGTCTTAGAGATGTAACAGCTTTTACGTCTTTGATCTCTCTCTATATTTCTGACCAAGACATCCCTAGGTAGCTACAGCTTAGCTTCACTCAATCACCAGACTTGAAATGGGCTGCTCACTTTATTCATTTAATTAATTATTTCTTTATTGCTTTGTTTATGAACCTCAAACCAGACTCCCGAAACGCCAATGGATGAATACAAACCTGATGAAAAGAGATAAGAGAGCTAATAGATAATGATGCATCTTCTCAACAGAAGGCCACAGATTGTTTCAGCCCTGAGAAATAATTCTGTAATACGAGCAGCAGTGTTATATTTTGGCCCCAAAGAGCAACTCAGAATTCCCTATATTATTTAATCGTTTTCAAACTTGAAATGAATTCAGGACTGGAACGCAAAATAAATTCCTCCAAAGGATACAAGACATACTCAGGGAACTTTTAGTTTTTTTATTAAACCGTGTACTATCACACCCTCCTACGTGGAGTGTCTTTTAATGCATTGTTGGTCGACACATAACTCATGGACATTGTGTGGTGGAGTCCTAAAGCTGCACTATTCTAGATTTATTATTTAACATGTGTTATAATACATCATACACACAGTCTCTCAGCATGCAACATGAATTGCAAACACCCCATTCTCCATTTGCAGATTTGGTCAAAATAAATTTTTAGAATTACGCATGGTTACTGGTGGCTTCATATAATGGCTTTTTATATGGCTATAGATATTGCAAAATAATTTATCTCTCAACTTATTAAGCTCCACCAAGTGTTACTTCAGGTCGCTGCTTAAAAGCTTAATTTAATCTGTGGTATGTTTACTGAATTTTAAACAATATTTGATGTGACATGTGTTATGTTGTATCATTACTGGTAAATTTGGCAGATAAACGCATTAATAACGAAGACTTTGGGAAATAAAGGTCAATTAGATGTCATAGATCCAAATCATTTACCACAGAAAGCTCAGCTCAAGAAGCATTTTTTGGCCATTTATCTTGTTTCCTTTAAAGTAAGCCTATTTTCAAGTTTAATGATGATCAAGACAATCTGCTAACCAGGTGTGAATCCATGAGGGCCGTTAGTGTTGATGCTTTGCTCACTGAATCATGTCTAGGTGGATTTGAGAAATCCCAGCCCTGTGAAAGATCTAAACAAAGTTCCTCTGCAATAAACTTGATGAATGAGGTAGATAAGAAGTCTTGGATTTATGGAAGGATGGGTGCCTGGAAATATTGCAGAGGGGAGTGTTTCTATTGTCACTATAACTCTGTGATTTAGAAGAGAAACTCTTAAACTTTCACCAGTTTGTATATATTCAGTGTCGCACTGGGACCTGGGCCCATTAAAACAAACGAATGCTCTTGTACTGTGGGAGAACCTTCAGAAACATGCCTGCAATGCAGTTTTGGGTTGATTCATGGCTAAAGAACCACTGATTTTGTGGTGTCATATTTTGAAAATGTGTCTAATACCCCGGGATGCAAAAACATTCATACGCACACACACAAACACTCACGTGGATAACATTTTTACACTAACGTTTTAGTGCCACATTTTCCTCCACATGCACCCTGTAATTATCGACATAAATTGAAGAGCAGCTGCGACATAACCACTCTCTTTGGGATGACAAGCGGAACACAAACAATGCACATTGCACATAGTTATGCTCCATACCACGCAAAAACACCACAATAACAAATAGAGACACACAACTGCTCATAAACACACATTCACACACGCACTCATCAGGTGGCAGAGATAATGAGACTCTCTCCATTTTGTAGCAGGTGAGCTTGCCTTAGGTGATCTGGGATGGAAAAGATTAGTGGAGGATAACAGGATCGAAAAAAGGGGGAATATAGGAGTGCATGAATAAACAAACAAGTATGAGGGGCATTAACAAAGCAATAAATAGGCAGATGTAAGTTTGCTATATGTGAAACAAACAGGTGATTTATGAGGCTCTTAGGAGGGTGGTCAGAGGGGTCTTGAGCAGAAAACCATAATGTTGGAAAAATCTGAATGCAAGGATGATGGATATGGACATATGGTTGTATGGTCGTTGAATGAATGGACAGATATTGAAATGAGGTGATGTAGTAAGTACTCATCTCTCGAGAGGAAAAAAACAGGAAGGAAGGGTAAATTCATTTTTAATGTATGTGGATGTCTGATCAATCAATGTTGAAGGAAAAACAAGCTCAGAGAGAGAAAGAGTAAAGGGAGAAGGCTCAAGACAAATTAAGATGATCACTAAGTGTAGAACCACAGTTACAACAGCGACTTTAAGTGGCAAACTAACAGCACTGATTTATGAGTGTTTTGTTTGTCCATGAATAATGTTCCTGACAAAGAGTCAAACAATACTCTTTGAGCACTTGGTCTTCCGGAAATCATTACACTGCTGATGTTATAGCCATCATACAGATAGAGAAAAATGTGAGAACATAGACTACGATGCATAGAAAAGACGAAATCAGACTGGAGGACAGAAAAGAAGGCAGTAGGATAATGGCAGAGACAGAAAATATAGTGCTGAGAACTGAAGGTAAGGAGAAGACGAAAGGATAGAGAGGCGGAGGGGCAGGAAGAGATACTGTAGAGGGAGGAGGGAGGGGATGGAGAGACATCTGTTTTGTGTCAGAGACAGGTTACACAGCTGATAGTGAGGCTTAGAGAGAGAAAAAACTGAATGAGACCGAGTAGAGAGAGACAATCGCAGAGGGGGAAAAAGGGACAGACTGAAGAGGAAAAAGAGTGCAAGGAGTGTGGAAAACATTACAAAGATAGAAGTGCTTAATTGGAAGAGACAGACATTATCATAAGCTGCAGAACTCTGCGGGCCTGTCTCTGTGTGTGTGTGTGTGTGTGCTGTCGGTGTTTGTGGATGCGTGTTTTTATGTGTGTGAGCCGGTTCTAGATTTTGTTGTATCTCATTAGGGAGGATATTTCTGCATCCAATTTGTTATATGCGTGTGTGTGTGTGTGTGTGTGCACGTGTGTGTAAGACAGACAGAGAGATAGAGAGAGTGAGAGAGATGGAAAAAGTCAGAGATAAAAACCAACAGATAAGAGAAAGACTAACAAAAGAATATCTGCGAGGAGAAGAAAACCATAATAAAAGATGAAAGAGAAAGTTTGGTGTGACAGAGAGAGCTGGTTAGTATCAGGAAGCCATAATAATACACAGTCTCAGGGAGGCGGAAGGCTTGTTTCAGAGACTGTTTGGGGTTTTACTTTCCTGAAAAAATACATTCAGGTGTCGTGAAAACAATAATCTTTTAAGAAAGGGTTAAAAAAGGTTTGGACAGGGGTAACCATTTTTTCTTCATGATACAGTTATACTTTAGGACACTTATCCATGAAGCTGTACCTTTTCTAAAGATGGTCAGGCATCTTTACATACCCCTGCTGCTATAACAAGCCAAACACTTATTCTATACTCCGTCCTATAATTTATATTTATAGGATTTTCTGAAAACATAACTGTACCACTTTCATTTTCTAACTAAAGTGTAGCGGTGCAGCTGTGAAAATTAGGTTTCTTAAAACACAATAAGGGCCGAGGGACTCTGGCAAAGGGCCAGGCATAGTAATTATGCTCTTCTCCTCTGAGAGACAAGAAAGGAGGTCTTGCTAATGTAATCTCAATTTTATCTTCTTTGGGGGCGGGAGGCAGGGTGGGAGAAAGAATAAAAGGGAGAGAAACAGAAGAAGGGAGTAAGAAAAAGAGGAGAAAGACCATAGACTAGAGGAAATGGAAAGACAGGGAGTGCCATTTCAGACTCACAATAAAGGCAGGAAAATATCAATCCACAGTTATGGTGATGTCTTCTTATTCCCTAGTCTCTGTCACAGCCTACGTTTATATTAAAGTCACTGAAGTGATTCTCCTCTCTGCACAATGACTTATAGAGAGAGCATCAGATATACTATACCCTTGTGTCTGTTCTAGCTTAAATGTTACAATACTTTTACATCATTGACACTGAGCTGACAATCTCTGCTGTAGTGACTTGCAGAAAAGCAGTGACTTGTATGTATTTTATGACAATAGAATATATTAAAGGCAGCATGTAACTGTTTGCAGTTGAAGCCAGAGTGCGATTTGCAGTGTACTGCACAGTACCATCTGCACAGTATGTATATTACTGAAGAAGCTGAAGTACAAGTAAAATTATCTTGAAATAAATAAACATGGGTGAAATAGCAAATATTTAAAGTGCCTGATTGCGTGCAAAGGAATTCATTCATCTATGACACAAAAACACACCATCAAAATAGAACACTTTCAAGCTCAGTTCATAGACTGTATAAACCTTTAGCAAAACCCAACCCATTCCTGACCAGGTCCTGTGGCTTTCTCTTCACAAAGTCACACTGAGGAACACCGTGTTCCCTTGTGCATGACATGACGTAATGATTGACACAGATGTTCAGAGGTGCCAAGCTCCACTACAGTTTTCAGTTAAATTTGATAACCATTTAACAGTTGCAGATGATTTTGCCCATGAGAACTGGAAGCAACATGAAAGCAGAAATGACACCAGGAAGAACCAATTATTATTATTTTTTGTATAGCCTAAACTATTAAATACAAGCAGTACACAACAGCATTTGGACAGCATAAGGTTTGTTTTGTGAATGTTGTAAGTGCCCAGCTGCCACCTTGAGTGGTGTGAACGTTGAATGTATCACATTTCACCTAACAACTCCACATATCCTTTCCATATTTTGAACAGTGCATGTTGACTGTGAGACCTGTGTGAAGCGTATTTTTAAGTATTTTTTCTTCTGTTTAATGCGCGCAACTACAGTGACTGTGTGTTGGTCTGTAAGCGCTGTCAAAACGCAGGTGACCTACACTCAATACTGCGCTGAATGCATCCTGTGGAGACCAAAAGGCAGGACTGAAGCAGTTACTGTGCTGCAAACATGATGCTTTTGCATAGACATTGTGTTAGGCACAGCGGTGCTTTGAGCTAAATGTTAACAACAGCATGCTAACATTCACACGATGACATTGTTAACATGCTGATGTGAAGCAGATATTTTGTTTTGTATGTTCATCATCTTAGTTTATCAAGGTAACATGCTAAAATGTGCTACTAAGCAATAAACATAAAGTACAGCTGAGGCTGATGGAAATAACATTAATTATGTAGGTATGTGGTCATAAACCTCCTGATGGTGGTGCTACATTAAAAGTTAAGGGATCACCAAAGTAAATACAATTCATCCTCAGAGGAACATGAATGTCTGAACCTAATTTTGTGGCAATCTATCGAATAGTTAAGTGTGTGTGCGTGGCAGTTTATGTGCTTAATACATAAGTGTGAGGATGTATATGTATTCAAGCATGCTTTATTATTTATGTGCATGTCACTCTATGATTGTGTGCAAAGGGAGATTAATCTGGGCACATCACCATTTTCCGTAGACCCACTAAGTATGTGTGTGTGTGTGTGTGTGTGTGTGTGTGTGTGTGCGTGTGTGTGTGTGTGTGTGTGTGTGTGTGTGTGTGTGTGTGTGTGTGTGTGCAGTGTAGGCAATGCCATCAGAGATTTAAGAGGAGAGGATTTTTGAGTCAGCAAACCTGAGGGGTTCTGACTCAACTCACGACTAGTGGGTGGCTGGGTGTGTGTGTGTGTGTGTGTGATGTTTATGCCATGTGTGTACAATCAGGGTGATGTCGTGTGTGAATGAGCCACATGTTTGTGCCCAACATATGAATTTTATGAAAGGATAAAGGATGATGTTGATGATTATGGTGTGAAAGTGAATTTCTTAAATGTTGGTCAGAATTTCTCATCTTTCTCACTCTAGACACACCATATACTGTAAGCCCTACTACTAACCTTAGCTATCTAAAGAAAACCTTAAATTCAGATGATTTATACAAGTCTGATACGAAGCATATGTACTCAGAAAGGTTCAGCTCATGATTATGTTTTGCTGCCAGACTTCAATCATGAGCTAAACCTTTCCATGAATTCAAACAAAATAACTTACTCTAACCTAAACTACAGAAAATTTGTATTATGTTACAAATAAGATTGTCATGTCATGTCAAGATGCTTTTGCAGGTCATCATAGAAATAGTAGGGATTTTTGTAGAATAAAAAAGCCTCTGTTAGAGCATCACACGCATATAGACCAGAGCGATTAAGGACTGATGAAAAAGGGTATAGAGGACAGAGAGAAGCTGTGGAACAAAAGTTAGAATCGACTTTGGAAAGGATCACTGAGCAAACTAACAAATGAATGAACAGAAGAAGAAAGCAAGAAAGATAGAACGTTAAAGAGAGGAAGAGGGATGAGAGAGGGGATAAAGACACTGAGACCCAAAAAGACAAAGAAGAAGGAGAGAGGAAAGGAAATATCCCCTGAAGGACTCGACTCATATTTAGACAGACAGACAAACAGAGGAGTCTTCCTGCCAACTCTACTAACAAAACTGATTCAGATTCACTGACTGCTGCCGACTTCAATATGTTGTGCAGATCAAGCGTTCCCAAACATTTCAAAATTCAAAATGTATACTCTTGCCTTAGGCTCAACTGTGACACTGAATCCACCCTTTAACCTTTGACTGTGGTTCCCAACACCAGCACTCACTTCATCTGTTTTTTAGTAGAAATCTTGGTCTTGAAATAAGGCAGGTCAAACCACTGGTATCACAACAATGTGGCTTTATTTGGGACAAGCTATTGTGATGAATCCATTGTAATAATGAGACACTATTACGCCTACAGTGAGAAACAGAAAGAGCACGATGGATTTTTTCAGAGTTATGTCACACTTCTTAGTTGCAACACAACTGAAAACAGCTCTCTTGTTCAAAATATTCCCCAGGCTGTTTCTGCAGTCTGTTGTTGTGACAACTTGACAATGGCTCCAGTCTTGTGGCCCATTGCAAAGACTGTCAATTCTTTTGTGGTGAAAAATGAAACTCAATTCATGCATTTTCCTTATTATTTTGTGCAAGGCACTGAAGTTAGTGGGACTGTGTGCTCAGGTGATGAAAATAAACTTTAAAGTACTGTGAAACTGGGACTTCATAAGAGGAGATGAAAAATAAAGCAGGTGGAAAGGCACCTCACACTATCACTGCTAGGTCTCTACCAGGACCAGTCAAATTACATTTCATATCACAGCTATTTCATACCATAAAAGGGGTTCACAAAAACACACACACACTTAATTCATATATACCTGTGGCCCATCCTTGCACAAAGGAAAGAAGTGTTTTGATAAAAGTCAGTCACATTTTATCAGAGAAAGATGAGCTGAAAATATGAAGATGCTGTTATCTGACATCATGTCAATAAGATCAAATTGCAAAATACCACAGGGCATACTTTGTATTGTGTATGTTTATATTCTTCAGATTACTGTAGATTGTGATTAAGTATTACATAACTTTGAATGGCAATCCAACATTGAATCTAAACTCTTCTGGCCAAACCCCAGTGATGCAATGAGGCAGGTGTGTTTAATCAGCTTCCATTGGCAACAATACCTGTGTTGACATCACTAACTGTGATCAGAGGTGCCACATGCCTGACTGTCTGAGCCCATAGAAAGTAGTGCAGCCCAATGTGAGTCAGTAACAAACAAGCATTTAAGACATACCAAAACGCCTAGTATGTGTGCTTTGTTAAAATATGTGAAAAATGTATTCGTACTTACAGCTGATAAGTCATGCTAACTTAGCTTAAGTACCAAATAAATTTAACATAGCATTGGCTGCAGCAGAGGGAGAGACATATTTTACAATGGGAAGAAAATGACTGCAATGTGTCTTCCCTGTTTTTTTCAGACCATTGGAAAACACAGAGGTGAAGGTCTTTTAGAGGTGAAAGTGCCCCAAGATTTTGTGTAAATTGTGTAAACAGACTTTTTGAAAGGCAAAACCTTTACATTTAACTGTAAAAACTTCACATTTCTAGACTTTTATTGCATGTTTAGCGTTGGTTGTTATTTTTTTCCTTGCTAAAAGCTTTAAAAAATACATTTCTAGTAATTTTCATGTTGTCACTGTCAGCTAACACGACTCTCCACACTCCACCCTGATGAAATTTAGGTGGTTTGAATGAGGATAACAGATCACAGTGATGAAGGGTGGTGTTCTGTACCCAACTATTGGATTTAAATTTCTTCATGCTGAAGTAAAGCTAATACATAAAAGACACTTGGAACACAATCCACAGTCCTTCCATGAGAGTCGTCCAGTAAAGCTCATTGCTGTAACTGCTGCGAATTTGCAGGGAACTCTACACTGAGGCCATAGTGGATTCTTCTCTCTTTATTCAGCTACAAACCCTCTCTGTAGAGATTATTTTTAAACACACGCACACTTTCTTTTGCTGTCTTTTATTACATCTCTCATACCCACATGCACACTATTTCCCTTACTGCCTCTCCTGCTCATACCTACAGTGCACAGCCAGTCACTTCTGTCTTCTCCAGGCTGAAGTTATAACTCCTTTCCACTGGTCAAAAACATATTTCAGTGACCACATTTAGAAATAACCCAAATGCAGTGATGATCATGCCAAATGTGAAAAGGTAGAGGGTTGTGGGCTCAGGGTAAAACATAAAATAAAAAACCACAATCTTCCCCTAACGTTAATCAAGTTGTTCTTTGAATCATGACCAGAATATTTCCTTAAAAGAAAGGCTGGTGATATTCTATATTTTTCTTATGGAAATTCCATGAAAATACCAAAAACCAGCATTGTATTGATCCTACAAACAAGTATTGTCTGTGTTATCACATGCTACCATACTCCTCTATGCCATAGACCTCTATTAATTACATTAGAAAATACAAAATTTAAGACACATTAATGAATCACACCATTGCAGTGGGTGACATGTTCCTTCATTATAAAGAGCAAGGGCACTTGAAGGATTTTCTTTATCTTATGCCCCTTTCGACAGCTTTACAAATGACTGTTTGATTCAACTTTTGGCACAAAACCTACTTGTTTAAGGTGAAAGGATAAGGCTGGTGTTAGAGTTAGGGTTACATTGTATCACATCATATATAATTTGTAATTTAGGCATGCAGTGTACATACATTAGCGTTCAACATAAACTAAAAAAACAACAGGAAGAGCTTGCGGTCAAAAAATTATATATCTCCCCCGTCTAACAATGTCCACCTGTCCCTCAATTACACTGATCTATGTAGTCATTCTGTACATAGGTGGTGTAATTTTCTGCCCTACCACAGCCACAGGTAAAGGGCAGCAGGGGAAGACTAGTTCTCAACTCACTAGACCTAGGTAAATAGGTAAATTAAAAAATTAGGTAGATATAATTTTACACACATTATACAATTAATCAAACAATATTAATCTTACGAAAGCAAAAAATGGCTCCAACACTTTGTGTTTCTTGTTTTCAACAAATCCCTTGAAATGACCAAAACCAGCAATGCTCTTGAACACTCTCAGACTTTTCTAATCCCTTAGTCGCAAGACCATTGATTTCTAGTGAAAATCGTAAATCTTCAAAAACTGGTCGTGAATATATACTTTAATTTATTTAAAAAGGTTGAGTAGTTTCCTAAAAGCTGGGTACTGTAGTTTTTATCAAACATTACTCAAAACAAAGGAATTTGCATTTGTTGAGGACTACTTTCAGTTGTGGATTGATACACATTTAATGGTAGCAAAAGCATGACCTCAACACCGCCACTCCCTTCATCTCTCTATTCTTCTCTCTTTTCCTCATTCCCCTCTCCCTGCATCTCTCCATTCCTCCCCTTTTTTCTTCCTTGCTCCATCGTTTCCCCAGCTCCGCCCTTCGTCCCCTTCATCTCTTCTCACCCACTCCCGCCTGCCTCACCCTCTCTCATTAACTCCATTTTCCTCTCCCAGTCATGTGTCTCATACTCAGGCCATCACTCTCTCTCTGTAGAGAAGAAGTCACCCCTCTGAAACATTGTCTCCCTCTCTAAGTTTTTCTTACAAATTGATATCAGACTTTTAGGCATGACTATAATTAAGTACAGGACTGCTAAAGCATGTTGTGCAAAGTTTACAGTGTAAATATTATAACTTACATGTAACATGTACATGTCACACAGGTGCATTAGAGATTCATAATTATGCAAGAACTTTCTATCAGCTGTGAATAGATGTGTGAATCCAATAGAGTTTGGGGTCTTTCAATGAGCTCTGCGGTAACTGTTTTGACAAAGGGTGTGAAAAGTGTGAAACACATTTTCAAGCTGTGCTAAGAAGGTGATGATAAAGATCATGTGGATCCCAGTTCCGTTAAGTCTCGCTTAGCAAATAAGAAAAACTGTAACAATTCAATGTAATGTAAGATATAAAAATCACAAAGAGCGGTCAGATTTAGAAGGTGCTCAGTAGTTCTCAGTAGTTTCTGCTGGTTTATCCCTCAGGCTGTGACATGTTCTGACATATTTTGCTGCTTCTATGACAAAGTAAGTTTTTACCCAAGTAAGTATTGAATTTTGCTTCATTCTCACTCTGGTATTTAAGTTCTATTTTGTTAAACAACTTGCTTCTTCTAACTCCATACAGGGTGCAGTGTAGGAGGAAGTGTTGCTCTGTCTCTATCTTCCTGTTGGCAGAACTGACGCATTCTGTCTGTATTGTCTGTTTTCTCTGAGATGCCAGGTTTGCGTGTCCCGACCAATCTCAATGGCCAGACTGTCATGTTTTTCTCAGTCTGTGGTGGCAAATAGTGCCCAGATAATCTGCCATGCGCTATTTCCTGTCAGTGCTACATAACGTTGAAGTTTACCTTCAGTTTTTGTAGTAGATATTCAGTGGTTGATATACTTTTCATTTTCTTCAGCTATAATTTGGTTGGTTCAGATTATTTATCAGGGCTTTGCTAAGGCAGAGGATCTGATCCTCATCACCTGCTGGCTGAGGGGACTTATCTCTATCGTCTCCTCTTGGCATCGCAGAGCTGGAGGAGTTGGGATCACTGGCTTCAAGGTGTTAAAATAATTTCCATGCTCTTTTTTTGTATCTAAATTTAAAGTGGGATTTGGCCTAATTTCTGTGGATACATTTCAGTGTGCAGCCTTTCATTTGGGTGTTCTCATAGTCTTGGTTGTCAGGGGGCAACACACCTCAGTTCCATATAATAAAATGGGTTTAGTCATTCACAGCTAAATTGAAATAGCTTGTAATTAGTCCTAAATATATACAATTAAGTGTTTGCTCAATATTGCTAGAGTCCAGTAAAAAGTGTTTTGATCTTTTCTTACATTTAGGCTTTTTCTGGAGAGCCCTGATCTTGGTTTTCTCCTGATTCACAGTCAGGGCCCAGGTCTGACAGAATGTCTGGAGATGATGCCTTCATCTCTTTCTTTCTCTACTCTGGACAGAATCCTCTTTAACTCCACAACCATCTCTCTCCCTCTGCCTGTACCTCTCCATTCTGATACATATAAATCACTCAAGCTTCACAGTGTCTTCTTTCAATCCCTGTAGACTCCCTCATCTGGATAAAAAACAGTACATTTGCTGCAGACTGGATCCATTGAGCTTCCTGCATCTTTCCAGAACATAAAAGAACTGCCTCAGTGCAGGGGACTCCATATTCTCATTGGATTTCAGCTTGTCTCTCTTTGTTTTCCCATATTCTCCTTTGCCTCCCTTCATCTCTTCCCTCTGTGACTATTTCCCCCCTCTCAGGCTCTCCATGTTTCTATCATTCCGTCGCTCCATCATCCGTTTCTCTTTTCAGAGCCAGAGGCCCTCTCTCCATCCCGAGCTGTCTCTCCTCATCTCTCTCCTCCCTCCTCACATCAATATTCCTCAATCTCTCCTTCTCCCCTAAAACAGAGTGACCCTTCAGTCTGCTGTCGCCTCTCTGCCTCCAGACTCTTCGCCATCTCTCTCACTCTCCCTCTCCTGTGGGTAAACATGACCCATGCTTCGATCATCCTCTTGTCATTTTGTCATTATTATGCCCCCTGAACCCCTCTCCATCTCTCTTCGTGTCCCCTCTCCTCTCTCCTTCACTCTGTCTCTCTCTCTCTCATCCCTCGGTTCATCTTACTCTCCTCTTCTCATCTCTCCAGTGATGACAAATACTTCTATCAGTCTTCTGCCATCTCTCAAGAATGCCGCCTCGCCTTCTTACTCCTTCAATCTTTACTGTCATCTCTCTTTCTCCTTCAAGATGAGATGTCCCTCTCCAAACATCCATCCCTTCGCTCTGTCCTCTCTGTCCTTTTCCCCTAAACAGAATGACCCGCACGTTTACACTTCATGGCCAAAAGTAAATGGACACCTTACAAATGTTCATTAATGGCCCATTTCAGAACAATATATTGAATTATATGATTTAATTATAATTACTGATGCATTAATGTGTACATTGTTTTAATCTTGCAGCTGGTAAAGGTGGGGCTACTTTTAAATACTTTTTATATTGCTGGGAAGCCTGTGAATTCTCCCTCAAGGATCAATAAAGTCTTGTCTTATCTTAACGTATAATAATACATCATAATAATTGGAAGGGCTATAGTACACAAAGGTATGTGGACCAGGGGTGTTCTTATACTTTTAGCTCTACTGTATAGTGTATCTTCCTGTTGTTTTTATCTTAGCTGTGAGATTTCCTTCTGTTTCTCTTTCCCTCATCCTTACTTCTTTCTTCCCTATACACTTCTGTCTCCTCATGATTGTTTTGTTTTGTTGGACAGGATCTTGTTTTTTTTGTAGGACAGGATCATTATTAAAGCTTCTCTCTGCATTTGGAGAGGTAAACTTTCTCACTGTATCTCTCAAAAAGTATCCTCTTCTCCCTGCTGCCATGGTACTTTTTTATTTCAACTTTTTATCCTCCAAGCTTAGGGTGAGACCCTTAAGGTTTTGATCAGCATCCTGCAATTATTTCCCCTTCCTATTTACTTCCCCAATCATCACGGTAGTGTTGAGTGTTTTTCTCAGTTCCTCCACCTGTTCACCTCTCTGCCAGTCACCCACTTACACAAAACTGTACAGTATGACAGAAGCTGCTCTCATTCTTCAAGAATAATTTTGCTCCCTTTCTCCCTCCTGCTCTCTCCTGTAGCCCTCCTATGAGGAAAAAAAAGAGTTCTTGTTCAATTTGTCATCAGCCAGTCTGTATCATGTCGGTCACACCTCAAGCAACTCTCCTATTAATATGCCTCCATCCTCTGTCCTCTATTCCCACTATCATTTGTTACATCACACATCACCCCTCCCTCCTTCACTGACCATCGTACAGTTTTTTCCATTATTCATTCCCTCTGGTCTTCACCAGCCTAGACCCTGTTATGATGAGTTATAGAGGGAATATCTGGTCCTATAGTTGTAAATGCTTCAAACTGGTTTCAGCTGTATTTACATATTATTGGCACAAAAGGTCAAAATTTTCAACATCTTGTCTTTTCACGAATTGGGTGCCTTTACTGTTAGCAATATGTTTCGTGTTTTTTTATTTTATTTTGAGTTGATTTGCTTATTTGTTAATTGAATCTTGTTCCTTGAACCTGTTGGGGAAGCAAGTTGCCCTTGTTGGTAATATTAAAATATGTGTATTTCTGCAATAAAGAATTTGTTTACCATATTAAATACATCCTCTCTTTGATTAGATTGCTTTGAAATGATCATCTGTTTGCTTTTTTCTTCCTGCAGCTACTTCAATTTCCTCTTCTTTGTTTAATTTCTATAATTAAAATGTATTCTATCTTCCTTAAGTGAGCTTGTGTGCCTTAAGTGTTACCCGACTTTCCCTAATAATAATTAGTGTCTCATATTTCCATGTATTACCGTGTTTTTTCCTGGGGTGAAATTTCCACAGTGGCGTAGGTCAGAAAATGTATTCTTCTCTCTTCCTCTGTCACAACCAGTTTAAACAACAAAGAGCAGTGATGATTATTTCTACTTAATTTTAAAAAACCCCCAAAAACTGGGGTTTTAGTTCATGTTAAAACGTGTATCTAAAATGCCTAAAAAATAGAACATGATCACACTCAGTGATTTTGAGAGTTCCACTAACAATGTGTTATTTTTTTACCCAATTTATGTCAGACTAAACCAGGTGACTTGCCTCAACAAAGAAGTCTATGGCAATGAAATGCAAACCCTGAAAACTGTTGAGTCCTACATGGATTTTGTAACCACTAAGTAGGACAAGTGAACATGTAGTTTTCAGGAAGCCTGTGATAGGCTACATGGTGATCTGTAGTCGGTGTTGAAATAGACTCATGCAGTACCTGTGTGTGTTTGCATGTGTGTATGTAGGTCGAGTTGTCAGATGTGGGAATGGGTCTCTCGTTGAAAACCTGTAATTCTCCTAAATTACACACACCACCCTGACAAGTCCTACTAACCAGGAGTAATTTAACATTTTGCAGCAGTTGTTCTTTTTTCACCCCTGAATCAAAGCGTGCCTCAGCAACAAAAAGCCTAAAGGCTGTTGCTCTTGAGTGCTAAACTGAAAAACAGATGAGAGTGGTTGAGCCAAATTTTGTCAGTTTAAGAGGCATAAGGACAGGAGGAAAGGTTTAAGCCCAGTCCCTTTGCGTGTGTGTGTGCGCGCGAGCGTGTGTGTGTGTGTGTGAGGATAGGCTACAATTGTCCCATTAGCCTACTATTTTAGCTATCTGTTCTTCATCAGACCCCACCTCACTAAACACTTCCTGTCACCAAAGAGGGACTGAACGTTAAAGCTTGCAGGAGGTAGTGTGTCGTTTTGTGATTGTGAAGTGTATTTGTGTGCACAAGTGTAATAATGACGGAAAGTGTTTTTTTTGGTCACTATTAGGTACGTCAACTTTAGTAAGAAAATGTGTGTGCGTGCTTGTGCACGTTAAGTTTTGTGGTTTGATTATGCGTGCACAGGAGTGTGTATGTGCTGATATGCCAGTCCAAATGCCCTGTTCCCTGCCTGAAGCTCTGTTCCCTGTGAGGGGTAATTTTGACCATATGGTACACAACATGATACATACTTAAACCACAGACACTGTACCACACTAAACACACACATACACAAAAACACAACATGGTCTGGTGCAGTACAACTCCCCTGCAGGTCTCAAGGATCAGAATAAGATCTAAGATTTAGATTCAAGGACAGAGTACAGACATGCAGAGATTGAGAAAGGCTTAGAGTCAGTTAGTGTGAGTTAGTGTGTGTTTGTGTGTAGTAAAAGTTCTCCAGCACAGACAATGTTTCATCCCCGGGACCCCATCTCACACAGTAACAATTTGGCCCAGTGCTGCTGGAAACTGGCACACATATAATCTCACAAAATAATACATACATGCACAAAAATCTGCCCCTGCTGCACTGACATTTATGATATAAATAAGCATACAGTTGCACATGCACATTCATCTTACACATACAGACATATACTGCATGCACACACAAATTCAATCGGCACTAATAGCAGTGTAAACACCTCCATCTCGTCCTCTAAAAGCGTCATTCATTGACAAACCTGACTCACAAACTCTTTTTCCATCACACACATTTTCCATGCTTCCTAATGCAAGAGGGTTGTAATGGGATATAATTGCTGCAACAATCTATTGTGGTAGGTGAGACCACCTCACCTTAGATAAGAAGACAGATTGATCAGAAAGAGAAAAGATATAGGGGCAACTAGATAGTCAGCATTGCTTGATGGAGCAGTATTGGTCTTTTTCTTGGTATGGCTGGTCAGGAAAGTCAGATAATTTAGTAGTGGACAGATGAAAGTTGAATGTATTGTATTCTGCAGAAACCTTTTTAACATTGTGCTGTATATTTTTTATTTAGTTCCCTGGTCATGTGGCCCTGGGCCTTTCAACCCATTGCAGACAATGTTAGCTTTAATTTTGAGGAAATAATAATAGGCATAAGAGGGCAAAGAGTTCATGCTGCGTTGGGCATGGACTGTAGATTGTAATGGTACGTGATGGCTTTACCACAGAGGTCAGTTGTTGTTTTAACAAAACCTTAGCTGAACAGAACAGTAATATGGCCACAGAGACTCATTTTGATGTATATAAATAGATTTTCTTTTTCTTCACTGCCCACACTTACACAGCCAACAAACAGCTTCTGTGTTTGTAGGTCTCCAATTATCTCGTGAATCTGCTCACATTGTGACACTGAGGGGACAAAATAGGCACAGGATGTGTTCTCAGGGTGGAGAGCTTGTTAGGTGAGTTTAAAGGGGTATTGTCAGTTATGATCAGATTAAAATCACACAGAATTCTTATTTTTCATTTACTGGTGAAACCGCAATTGTGCAAATGTATATTTCATTTTTATAGTCAAAAATCTGGTTTTATAAAGTTAAAGGAAGTCACTTATGGTAATAACAGATAATTGGTGGACCTAACAACACAGCTATAGTTCAACATTTTGGCAAATACACTTATTCACTTTCTTTTGGATAGTTAGATGAGATCTGTGTTGTTTATGGAACTAAAGCCGGGAGACTGTAGCTTAAACTTTAAACAGTGAAAAGGCTAGCTTGGCTCTCTCTAAAGCTCACTATGATGTATCTCGATTTTTAAAATCCATAGACAAATAGAAACAATTTGTGTTTGGGGAGGGGATTGCCCACTGTTTCTTGAAGAACAACAGTTTATCCATGTGCAGCACATCGGTGCAGCATCTCCAGTCAAAGCGCAGGTTGCCAGGTATGGTCAGTAAACACAACATAGGTCTCTGGACAGGTCCAATGTTACCAACAAGATTCCAGGACGTCACTGCACCTGACTGTTGATTGCCAGGAAATAGCTACAGCACGTACAGTAGCAAGGAAAACCACAAATATTTTTTGTTATATTTGTATATGAATCAAAAAAACCTATATATATATATATATATATATATATATAAACACATATATAACAAGTTGATAATAATTACTGAGCTTTAGAGGTGTTGGTATGGGTATTTTTGGACTTTGGACAGAGCCAGCCTAGTTGTTTCCCCCTGCAGTCTTTATGCTAAGCTAGGTTAATTGCCTCCCAGCTCCAGCTTCACACTTAAAGCACAAACATGACAGTGGAATCAATCTTCTCATTTAACTCTCAAAAATAAAGGCATAAGCATATTTCCCAAAATTATAAACTATTCTTTTGGTGGTATATGATTTGGTTGGCATGCATAGCCTACTTAAGGTAAAAATGTACAAGGTGAAGCAGCAGTTCAGAAGAAGTAGTCTGAGCACACAGATGGACAGGACAAAAGAAGATACTGGCCAGAAGGCAAAGGTTAACAATTGTTTGCTGTTGTTCAAAAACAGTACATAATTTGACTGATAGCACAATTGTGGTGTGTGTGTATTTGACATTTCAGTATCAGAATGTTTTTTATAATTTAAACTTTAAGTGCTGAACACAACATTTGCCAGGCCCGACATTGTCAGTAAATTTAAATGGCAGTGAAAACTAATTGCCAAGACAACAACAACAAAGATATTCTGCTACAGTTGACCGATAATGTTAATTTTAAAACGTTCTCTTGTCTTTAATGATCTTTATTCTTGGCATCATCCAATCTATGGGCACAAACCCACAACTAAATCAAACAACAATGCAACAGGCCCTTAGTGTGTTTAAACTGCCATGCAATATTCCTAACTTTTCAAACAGTATGTGTTTGTGTGTCAAACAGAGGGTTATAAAAATGCTTTATGGCATCTCCTGAAACACTGACCTTTACAGAAAACCACTGATCTGTTCAAAACAACATGATATACTGTGTGCATGCGTGTGCATGGAACATTGTGTGCTCATGGTTATGTGTGTGTGTGTGACATGATGTACGGCCAGTAACATTCTATCCCACCAGCAATCATTAACTTTGACGTACAGCCAAATGTCGTTATGTATGGTCGACTGCATGATTTACTTTTAGAGATATAATGGAGTGGCTACTGTAATGAACATGCTGAGTGTTTGATGTATGGGTCTCTGCTGGAGGAAGATAAGTAAATACTATGACCGTGATGGCAACGATTACAGTGATGATGATGATGACGATGATGAAATGCCCCTCCTCACTTGCAGATACAAGTGACATTTCTGGAGGGAGAGGAGGAGGAAGAAGGAAGGGCAACAAGGAGGAGGGGATGAAGAAAGCAGTTTGAGGAGATGGAGGAAGAGGAGGGAAGGAATAGACCAATTATATTATTCTGCTGTAGATGTTGATGTTTTGACATCCAGCCACTGCTGGAGGGAGACAGTGTGAGTGTTGATGATGATAATCAATGATGACACTGATGATGGAGAAGTTCACAAAGTCTTTAAAGTCTTTTATTACTGGAGATCTGTGGAGCCACAGGGTGCCCATGTGGTCAAACTGGGACACCATACTGGACAACATCCACCCTGCCTCAGTGTCCTTGAGCAGTGCTGTTCTGCAGCATGTGCTCTGACATGAGTGAAAAGAAAATTCCCTTTCCAAGATCAAAAGGTGTTACATTGTCACCAAAACAATTTGGATGAATAGTAAGGGAAGGAGGAAGCGATGGCTGAGAATTTTAAGGAGAATCAAGAAAAGGAGGGGAAAGAAGGAAGACATGAGGATAATGGAGCAGGATCGATGGATAATTAAGATCAAAAGGGGGAAAGAAGTCAAAAATATTATTATTAGAGGTCTTTTTCTGATCACTAGAGCTAAAAACTAACAAAAATGCACAAGGGATTACATTTCTATCCTTCAGCTAATCACTTCTGACACCATATTATACTGTTACAGCAATATCAAAATGATGTGCTTTACATAGTGCTCATATTTGTGTACCTGTTTTCCCCGAAAATATGTATAATCCTGATATTTAAGCAAAATTCATACCACACAGCACAAGAGCCCACAGTGTCGGAACCTCCCCCCCCTCTCTCTCACGCAGCAGCTAATCATTCAAACACAGTCCGATTCTGCCCTCTAATGGCACACAGTCTAAACTACCTTCTTGAGGAATTGAACCCCTAGTTAACTGAAAAGTTAGGCTGACTTAACTAGATATATTAAATAAAAAATCATCATAAGCTTTATGATAAGTCTGATAAACTCTAGTCTAGATGTAAGCACAGCGACTGAAAATAATTCAGATTAAATAATGTATTCGATGACACAGAAATGCAGTTAAGGATTGGTTTGAATAACCCTTTTATTCTATCATGTACTTAAAGCACTGGTTTTATGTTACTTACTTAATGTAAGAAATAAGAGCACCAACTGAACAGATCCTTCACTTAATGGACGATACACATGTAATCAGACTTCCCCTTCATGTGTGTAAAAACGTTTTTGGCTCCATTGCAAGTATGGGTTCGGCTTTGGTTTCACTTTTGAGGGTGTGATTATTTTCATTTTACTAAAAAATATGGACTTTTTGGTTCTATTTCAGTCAGTTAGAATACAATTAATTGCAATGTACATCAATTTAAATTTTAAAAGCCAAAACTTTTCATGTCACATCTTTGAAACACACTGAGCACAGTATAAAAAGCACAGTATTATTCTTGAAAAAAGTGAAAACCCTGCCGCATATTCAAGAAGCTACACCAAACCCAAGCTGTTTTTTTCTACTTTTTAAGACTGTCTGGTGAATTTTTCCCTTAAATATGTGTCATGTTCTCTTTGCAGCCACAGAATGGAAAAGTTCCACAGCAGGGCTGAAGCCAGGGTCTCCACAGAATCTTGTCCCATGTCATTTGGTTGTGTGCATCTGTGTTGGGGTGTGAATGAGCATCATCCGGCTTGTTTGTGAGGGTATTTCGATGTCTCTCCACAGCTTTGGCCGTCTGCTCAAGGATTTCAGAGTATCTCGGCTCAGTATCAGGCGTCAGTGGGCGAGACTCTGAAGGATCGTGGAAAAGGTCATACAGCAGTGGCGGGTTGTGGTGCGTCACATGTTCCCCGTGACATAGACAGACCTTAGTGTCATAACATCCACCGGCTCCGGGGGGAGAAAAGTTGGGAGTGAAAAAGTGCACCTTGAAAACAGAGTCACCTGGATGGAAACACATACCAGGGAACATGTGAACATGCACATGTTAACAGTATACACTGAGACAGGTTAATGCTCATAAAAATCATTTTTTTGGTGCAGATTTTACTTCTAATTTCCCATTTTCAGTTTGACTGGGCTGACAGAAATGCTTCTGATGTGTAACTGGTTCTAAATTTAAAAGAACCATGATTTGTTAAGAAATAGTAAGGTCATTTAACCTGACAAAGATTTTACTGCACCAAGCTATAAGAAGGCAGTGTTGTTGATGTCCCCAGTCACAGAAGTATTTCTATGTCAGACTACATCTGCTAGAAATAAAGGCGTTTTTTGCTTTCAACCTATTTTGGTATGTCTTTGTGTCAAATAATATGCCAAGAGTCAGATTCAAGATATCAATAAGAACTGGCATTTTTAAGCAAAGCTAGAATTGGAACTGCTAAAACCTAAGCAATAGACATCAGATTTCTCAGGTACGCTGGCATGTTTAGCAATCATGTTGAAGGTTTTGTCATTCAATTTTACCCTAAAGGTTTTACAAAAGCAAGAAAAAGAGAAACAACACTGTACTGAGACGACACCTACAGAATAAGAGTTTCACAATGACGCTACACTCATTCACATATGCACATATAATATATGCAGTTTCCAAGCTTGAAGGTACACAACAGTTTGATTTCAGTTTCACATCAAAACAGGTGGCCTTTTCTGAAGAATACAACATCAGACCTTAAAACGGTCAAAAGTATTTGTCTACTAGATGATTAAATGCATCTCTGTGTCCACGTGTGAACTTACTTCCAGGTGGGTGCCAGCGTACTGCATTCAAGTAGATTCCACAGTAGTGGAACATGAATTCATGCTCTGATCGCTCTGCTTTCCCCTCCAACAACGGCATGAGGTTATAGCCGTCTAATTGTCTGAGAGAAAGGTACAATTAAGAGAAAGAGAGAGTGGGAGAGGTGAAATAGAAATGTGCCTTAAACTCAAGGGAGAGAGAGCATTACCACAGCAAACAATGCAGAAAGAGACACTAGACTTTTGCCATCACCTACAAAACTTCAGTGTCCACAGAGCAGCCTTCTCAAAAACAAAAGCCGTGGGTTTTTTTCAGATAATAGTACTTTTGGATCCACACTGAAATCATCTGGCAACAAAAAACTTAAATTATTATGCTCAAGATTACAGTCTCCCCTCTTTTTGTAACTCTAAACAATAGTTTGGTGTACTATTGTATTCAACAAATACAGAAGCTTTTCAACCTTTCCAAGACTAAAACTCCACGGAAACAAAGACTCAGTGAATAAGAGTACAGACAATACAAAGAAGGCATCCATATCAGCCAGTCGTTACCTGTCTGGTTGTGTGTCCTTGGCCAAATATTTCAGTGTTGGATACAGGTCCATGAGGCTAGTAGGTGCGTCCACTACTCTTCCAGCTGCCAGTCTGCCAGGCCAGCGGAAAATACCAGGCACCCTGATCCCCCCCTCCCAGCCCCCCATAGCTTTCCCACCTATAGGTGAGAAATTACACAGCAAAAATATTAATAATTTATAATATTATATATATATATATAATTTAATATTAGGGTGTAACATTTTTTTGTTTTTATTAAAAATTAAAAATATTTTTGCAGTAAAACAGATTTTGTATAATTGTTATTTAACCAAGCGACAGACTTATTTTCAGAATTATTACAATTACCCAAAGTACTTACAGTACATGCAGTACACCTTCGGTACCTGGAGATTAATTTAACCCCAAGTGATTTTTGATCAATATGAATCAGTCATGAAAAATACAACTTCCAATGCCGTTAATGCTTAATCGACTGTTTATAGACGTTTTGAGACTTCAAACCAGTATAACATGTGGATGTCTGCTATAATTGCATCACAGATTGCAGTAAAAGTGACTGTTATTTAAAAACAGCGTAAGATGATGTCTACCTTTATAGATGCTGTTCCAGCCTCCTTTCTGGCCAATTAGCGAATCAGCATCCTCTAGGTGTCCACCATGGTCTGATGTAAAGTACATCAGAGTATTGTTGGCCAGGCCGAGGGAGTCCACCGTCTCTGTCATTTTACCTAGAAAATGTATTAATATAGTATTAGAGATGGTTGGATAGGTAATGGATCATGTAAGAAAGTTTAACCTCCATAAACAGATGTTAGGATTGCTCTGACTTTCCTGATAGTTACAGGATAATTCTGGGTCTTATTTTTCATAGCTTTGTCATTTCTACTGCTAAACAATGCATGCCAATATTAGCACATTGACTTTACAGCCCCCAGTCACCAATGATCCAGTCCATTTCTTCTAGGTTGTCACCATAGCGACCATGGCGACTTTTGCCAGCAAAGGTGGGGGTTTTGAAGAGCGGCGTGTGGATATGGGCCAATGAGAAGAAGAGTAGGAATGGACGATCAACATTCCTACAGAGGAAAGGAGAGAAGAAAAATGGTATGATCAGATTGCAAACATAAAGCCACCCAGAGGGGTTTCCTGTGTTGATACCATTTTTTGTGTCAGAAGAATTGTTTAACAAAAGAAACCGAAACGCATTATTTTGCTCCTGCATTCTACCTCTTTATAAAATTTTGTGCTTCTCCCAGAAGCCTCTGGGGCAGCGTCTCCACCGTCATTGGCTGCTCGATCACTTCTTGGTTCCTCATGATGATGCAGTTCCAGGTCGGCAAGAATTTAAAGGGAATATACCACACAGCGGTTGCTAGGATAGTGAGAAAACAAAGTGCTACCAGGAGCCACAGGCTGACTTCAAGGAGGCCACACACACGGAAACACACCTGAAAATACATAACACATACACACACCCAGTGGGTTTAGAGAGAAAGCACGCACACACTAAATGAAAACACGGCCGTACAGTACAAAGCCAGATGCCTGGGATCAGAGACTGTGGTTTCAATTAAGTTACTAATGTACTTAAATCAATAAATAAAAAATTTAAAAATATACTGTATGATTCATATAAAAATATATATGAGAAATACATATTAGAAATATAATAATAGAGGTGTTAATATAAATCTTCAATTTTGGATTATGAAAGTGGGGAGTATATACTTCATACCTGCCAACGTTTACAGCCCTGACATTTTGACAACAGCTAATGTTAACTTAGCTGGCCCGTCTGCCTGTGCAGGAAGCAGCTGCGCACACACCCCTTGGATCGGGGTTTGGGCATGGATGTATAATAAGAATTTAACTTTCTAAAATACAGCCACGGGTGTGGGTTGTCAGGTTGCAGTAACAGATGGGTTGAAATTGTATATGTAGTGTGTGGATTGTGTGTTTAAATGGGTTTCAAAAGACGATCTGGCAACAAACATCCAAAACTTGGATCCGTGTTTTCATAGTAAAGTTTGAGGGCCATGCAAATTACCGGGAGTTTCCCGGGAGAAACAACAAAGCAGAAGAGAGTTGGGAGATGGCACTGAAATATGGGAGAAACCAGGGAAAAACGGGAGTTTTGGCAGGTATGAATAGTTTGTGGTATTACTGTACTGGATTGCATTATGTTGTTACATATTGATATCATTCTGCCCCCTCCATATACAGTATACAAAGTGAGGGAAGGGGCATAATATGTACACTTTATTCACGCAATCTAACACAACACTACCACAAACTAAAACCTAAAAAAAATTACACCTGTTGAATTATTATCGCTAATGTCTCAACCAATACTTAAGATCATTTGTACAACTGCGGCATGTATTGCAGTTCTGTTGCACTGTATTGCATTGGACATGTAATATTGCAGCACCATGACACTTCATATTACTGTCTGGGACTTGGAGTTGGATTCTGATGCAATTTCATGATTTAGCCACTAGATGATGTCACACACCATTACTAAAGTAGTCACCAAGTAAAACAAGTAGTACATTGTGTCCTTTCAAACATAGCATACTGTACAGTATTAAATAAATTTAGATCTGAAATTGTTGTACAGACTTCTGTCTTCCTGCTAGGGACTGTTTTAGTTCTCCATTTTCCTCTTTAGAACACACATTTGTTTCAAGCTTTTTTGTTTGCTCTACCTGTGGTGCAGCTGGTTCCCATTTGTCCTACAGATACTTACCATAGCCAAGTCTTCACCGAATTTAAGTTTCGATGTTACTTTGCTTTCCCCTAAAACAGGTTTCTGGCTGAGGGGACTGTGAATTTCACAATAGCAGTCTCTGTTTCCAATCTTTTTTCCAACCCTGTGGCTCACGTCTAAGTCATTACCCATTCGTTATTTTGCTTTGGGGTGAATGGCACAGCAACTCTTTGTTTCCCAATTTCTTCCTCTTCGTCTGGCAACCCAACTGTATCTCTCAGCTTTATTTGTTTTCCAGCTCAGCCATCTGTCTTTTTCAGGTGTGCCTTTCTAAGGAAAGTAAATTAAAAGCTAAACTGACACAAAATCACCCCTACCAGTGTTAAAAGTCCCACTCCAAGCAACATAGTCAGATTTTGGAGTGCGTGCTGGAGGTCTGTCAGGATATCATTCCCCTCTCCGGGCACACAGTTA
This sequence comes from Coreoperca whiteheadi, assembly GCA_011952105.1. NCBI lineage: Eukaryota > Metazoa > Chordata > Actinopteri > Centrarchiformes > Sinipercidae > Coreoperca > Coreoperca whiteheadi. The sequence goes on from CM022488.1 coordinate 16,851,825, forward strand.
TTGAACAGGGTGAACGGCAGGCCATAGAAGTAGCTGAAGCCATGCTGGTTCGGATGGTGGCAGTGGTCCCCTCTGTGTTCACAGTTCACACCCAAGTGCCACTTTCCTGCACAGAGAGAAAACAAAGATGTCTTCTACAATGTCATGTGATTTAATGTTATGTTGTAACTCCCTGTGCTGATTGTCTGCTTAACCTTGTTTTGTATTAATTGCCTGCATTTTACATGTCCTACTTTGCATGATGTTGCTTTACCCCTCTAAGCTTTGTAGCCTGTTTAGCTGTTTCATGTTTTGCTTTCTTCTGTTCTAATTTTAAATGTTGCGTGTTGTATTGCTGTTTTAATGTAATTTAACATCAGGCCAAGGGACACCAGTTGGAAATTAAGCTTTTGGCTAACATTGGCCCATTTACAGTAATGTTTATCAATGTGCACTGTCCCTGAAAATAAATTAAATACAAATACTTGCACAAAAACATGTACTCCAAGTGCAAAACCATATGGTTTTTGTGTGCTGCCAATGCACAGACAGATCCACACAAGTGCCATCCCGTACGGCTGAAGCAGCTTCAAGCCCTACATGATGGAGAACATCTGATTTACTTGTTCCTAACTCTCTTTTCTCTGTTGCCTGGAGACGGGTCAAGAGAAATTTCACAATGAGGACCAATGAACAAATGTTCACATTATGTTATCTCACCCACTAGGCTGGTGGTGTATCCTTGTTGCTGTAGCCTCTTAGCGAAGGTGGTCTCACTGGGTGGCAGCCCTCCTGAACCGCCAAGGAAAAGCAGCACCTGCACGCGGCCTATGCTGCCCATTCCTAGTCACACAAAGACACATACACACAAAATAAAATGAATAAACAAATATGGAGCATGCTGTCAAACAGCGCTGTACCAATATGACCAAGATGCTCCTACTTGCACTGGCTGAGTAAGTTTAAGAGTGTCTGTTACCTGAGCGGAGTGCATAGCGTCCCGTCATAAAAGCTGTCCGGCTCGGGGTGCAGAGAGGAGCAGCTGCAATGTGCTGAGTCAACTTTACCCCTTCAGAAGCAAGTCTGTCTATGTTAGGAGTCCTACAGTGACAGAACAGGTGTAAATAGTTACAAAGACAGATAGATAATGAAATAAATACACAACACATCGAGGTGAGACAAGAAACAGAGATAGACATACCATAGATGTGATGTAATAAACAGGTTGGTATAATGATGAAAGACGTTGTTAATAATGACTTTAAGTCAGAAAATAGAGGGAACAGAAGCAGACAGTAGGGGAGCAAAAGAGGAAGAGACACAGAAACAGAAGCGGAACACAGTCGTTAGGACTTACCTGATGGTATCATTCCCGTAGCATCCTACATCACCGATGCCCAGGTCGTCAACCATCATCAGAACAAAGTTGGGCTTCTTGTCCACCTCCTCCCCAGTAACATCTGCTCCCAGGAGCAGGGAGAGAAGAAGACGTGCCAAAAGGGGGGACCTTAGGGAAAAAGATTCAAAGTGATTTTGGCTATTTAATTGGACTTAAATGAACAATAAATAAACGGCATACTGCTCAAACTTAGGACTCTGAGGGGCAGTTTTCACTATATTCTGACATTTGACATACCAAAGATTAATTGAGCCCTTGCATTTTAGAATGTGTTTTATTTTTTTCTCCAGTTAAAGTCTTGCCCCCACTGGTATCCTACCTCTTTAGACTGCTAGGCCAAGTGTTAAACAAGGTTGTAAGTAAGTTAAGCCTTTATTTGTCCCGAAGAGGGGAAATTGCATTTTGCAACAGCAGGGGTTGTTTAACACAAGGCTATAGGACAGGGTCAAGAATTGTTGAAGCCTCTCAATAAACATCACGTCTGAGCTAATCAGCACCAAAGTGTCTGAGGAACATGGACTTTTGCCTCTTACAGCAGGAATGATTGACCTCCCAGGAACTCTGTCCTATGTTGCGGTGACTGTGACCGCAGTAACGCGCCACACGTTGCACAAAAAGAAAGTGGTGGTTCATTTGGATCAAAAATAAAAAAAAACGTTTACAAATGTATAAGTGTTAACTGTAGCAAATGTCCCGAGTGTGAACACAGTCTGCAATGCATTGAAAGCAAAACCGTCGACAGCAGATGGACGCATCGTTTATTTTTCCTTCCTAATTTTAAGTTAATTCAGCTGGTTTGACGGTAGTTCAGTCAAAGGATTTGCACGTGATGTTTTTTTAAAAAAGCAAAGGCAAACCTGCAATGTGGACTCACCTCATACCTGGACAATGAACCGATTCATAAAACTACAAGAATGTCACACATTTCCTGCTGTGACACTGGGCCCGCCTCCCTGACTCTACAGTACTGACTGGCTTATGAGCGCACAACCATATTTTCCTTAATGTGTGGAGTAAAAGCGCAACATTTTTTATATTTTTAAACCCTGGTTCCCAACCTGTGGGTCAGGACTCCTCAGATGGTTAAATAGATAATAAAGACAAAATACACATATATGTTTCTCCTGACTTTTCTCTATTTTTTCTTGTGAAATAGCACATACTTTGACCTCTTCAGGATTCTGAACACTCTTCAGCTACCCTGCTATTGTTTTATATCACATCCATACATAAAGGCTACTGAATGAAAATTGTGTTTTATTAATGTTCCGGGATTCAGTCTGAAGAATATTTTCCAGGGGTGGAAAGTAACAGAGCTGATTTACTCAAGCACAATTAGGATGTATTTTTACGTTACTCAAGATTTCCATTTTGTGCAACTTTACTTCTTCTCCACCACATTTAAAGGTAAATTACTCTACTAAATTTTACTTAAGATCAAGACATATGATATCCTAAAACATGATGAATTGCTCATTGCTGTAGTTTAAACCACTGATTCCCAACTTTTTTGCCGTGTGTTCCTTCACAGACAGGCAGTGAGTTGTGGTCAGTTAATAAAGAGTGATATTGGGTCATTTTAATCCTCTTTTGTCTAACGTTTTGTTTTCTTCTTTCTTGTCCATCTCGTCACCCGGATTGGGGACCACTGGTTTCAACAACCCAACGGTATGGGAATAGTAAGTTGACATAGATGCCGCTTGGACCGGCTACAACATCTAACTGCTACTGTCACAGTAAGTCAATAATACCACTTTTACTTGCAATGCAGTGTTACAATTCACTGGTACAGGTACCTTTACGTGAGTAAATAATTGTAATGCATCTTTCACCTCTGGTATTTTTACCAGAGTTTTATTGTTCCAACCATACCGCAAGATAATTTAGTCTGATTTACTTGGAATCAAATCAACTCTGTTATTGAGTCAATGTCAAGTTGCCACAGTGCTGGGTTTAATTAGATGGTTTACAGTTGGTTTGGGTGTGATGGCAGGTGGGTATGAAATGAATGTGTGCACATATACAGGAATTATGTGTGTAAACGACTTGCAAGAAACCTACACAGGTTCCCACATTTTACTTCTGAAGGCCTCAGCTGTATCTTTGTGGACCTGTCACCATCAATCACTATCAAACCCTCTGTATGAGTTCCTTCTATAAATACCTGACATATCAAGCATTTTAGGTCATGTTTGTTTTTGTTTTCTTTCTTAACTTTCCAATAGCTTGCAGGCACTAAGGATAGTCACAAAGAGAGAGACAGGCACACACACCTGCACCTTCTTAAACTTTATATAAAGGTGTTATTCTATCAATGAAAAAAAATCTGTATGTATTATTTTATTTTTATTTATGTATTCATTTATTTGACAGGGAGAATGCAGAAAAAACATTGCTACAATTTCAAGCAGCCGATGCCCCACATACAGGCTTCTAGCCAAAGGCTAATTTGCAGCCCCAGTCGCTGGGTAGGCTTTTTTAACAACAGTAAAACAATCACACAAACAACAACAAAAATGTATATAAAAAAAGACAATAACAAAAGAAAGCTAAGACTGTGTATGCCCATCAATGTTCACAAACCTGCTTTTGTTTGAACCACTTTTTTAGATTTATTTGAAAGATGTTTAACTCTGTTTGCACTTTTAGTTCAACTGGCATGCTGTTCCAAAGCAGTGTACCTTGAACTGAAAATGTGGATTGTGCAAATGTAGTTTTCCTCTTCGGTACATATTATATACTGTATATTATCATTCCTTAAGGTGAGTTAGGCATAAAGTAGACCTGTTGACTTCCGGTGACAAAGTTTTGTTAACATTTGAATGAGTTAAATAAGGTAATTTCATGTGTGACATTATGGTAAAAAAAAACAACACATACACGCACACCAGACAAAGATATTTGGCACGGGGGAAAAAAAAACACCAACTCCCACGAAAACTGTTTAATTGACTCCTCAAACATTATTTACACAATTCCAGAAGAACAACACAAGTGCCAGATGACAAAAATTAAGACAGTTCCTACACAAAATAAAAATATAGAATATTTAAATAAAAAGGAAGACTCACTAGTCTATAACAAAATGAATTGTCTAAATATGTTTAATGAATCAAGATGTATACAGGATAGGAAAGTGCTTCTCCCATAGAGATTGTGTTATTAAAATCACCTGCAAAACATCTCTGCTTGTTTCAATCTTTCTTTCTAATGATGACATTGTTCTTTGTTTTCCTCTCTTGAATATTAAAGAGGCGGTATAAGGCAGGACTGTTTAGTGCCATGATTGATGCCTTAGCATTATCTGGGAAGTGCACTTCAGGACCCAATAAGTCTACGTTTTCCTTGGTTTACATTCTGGTTTGGATGCTGTGCTCCAATCGTTTGTGTTTACAAGGAAACTGACTGCTTGGACTAAAGGTAGAGTGGACCATAATGCTCAAAACATTAGCGCTCCATGTTCCATTTTAAGAGATGTATTGCTGTTTCAGTCTTCTTTTACATCAAATCCGTCCCAGTAAGGTTTCTGAATGTGCACTGCAGGACAGCAGAGTGCTCTTGTTGATTCCTACTGCACTTATCGGAGTGCACAACGGGGGCGAGTACTGCTTTTAAAAGAGGATGTTTTGTTTTGAAGGCATCAATGGCTACATCTGAAAGCTTGTACTGTTATTTAACGGGTATTTTGTGCATTATCACGCCATGCCGTTATAGTAGATGCAGTAAGAGATTTCAGACACACTATCCACTTGGTTCCAATGTGTCAAGAGAAACTCAGTCTATCACAGATCACAGGATAAAAAGGCATTTCAAACAGAGCTTTGCCCTGATGTCCAGCCCACACTTTATACAGTAGGATTAATCAATTAGTGACATCACAGACTATTAATATTTCTCAGCTTGAGGCTAGGCTGTTAGCAACAGTCTCTGTCCTGTATTGCAGCTATATGGTGCTTTACAAGTAACACATTTTACATGAACTGCAGCACTGTGCAACCTCTATAACCCTATTTTCAAAGTTTAAAGGGAGCAGAGCAAGTACAAAACTGCAAGGCAACAAAAAGACATTCAGAAGTTAATATTTTTGTGCTAGAGGCAAAAAAGCAAAACAGTTGGCCTTTTTTTTTTTACGCAGTAGCGCTGCTTCTGAGGCATTTCACAATAATAATAATCACAAAGTACCACAGCAAACAAGTTGACTAAAGACTACCTGTGTCAGCTCTGAGGCACCACTGCTAAATGTAAAATTCATATAGAAATCACAGGAGAATGGTGTTTGTAAAATGGGAATGTGAATGATTCAAAAAAACACCTTGACAGCAACTGGCTTGCTCAAATAAAAAGACACACAATGAGGAGAGTTTACCCGCTGAAATGTACGTAAGCTGTTAAAAGAGTTTGGAATGTAATATTAGTTATAAAATACTGGAAATAAAATAAAAAAACTGGCCCACTGTGAACAGATATACAACAGCAGCAGCTATACAATAATGTAAAATGATGAGTTTTCATGCCTTCGGGTGAGGCTTTCAACCACCAAAATGATCATTTAGGAAATCAGTTAAGATCATACATTCCTCAATTGTCTTTATTGTGATACATTCATCGACTATTTTGCCTGTTTTCACTCCCAGCTCTCTTTCCTGTGTGTCTGTAGATTGGTCAAGCCAGGCTGTGTCAGTGAAAGGCACTATAGAGGAGAAATTACTGCATCACAACTAGACTGACACATACTTCATCAGAACTATGTCTAATACATTACTACATGACCTCTTTTGAATTTGCCCAGGTGAACATTCTTCCATTGACAGAAACAGGGTTGGGCTAGACTTCACTTCAACTCACCTCAGTAAATTTCAAAATATATCTATTTTTTAAATGTTCAAACGTGGGGGGGATAATATTGTCACATAAACTGATGATTTGAATACTTTAAAACAACTTTCAATGAGTTCGTTGAATTTGTTTTTTATTAGAAATTGTACTCATCTCCTTTTAATTTATTGAACTGACTAAGGAGAAGTGGAAGTCACCCAACATGATTTAAAAAATAAGTCCCTTCACCATACAAAAAAGACACACACACAAACACATACACACACATACGGTGACATCAGCGGCCCACTGAACACGTGTTGGACCACGTAACAGCACCCCCAGAATCCTAGGATTATAATCCTGTACTGTTTTTCCTAGCCAGAATCCAGGAAACACAGTGGTAGTTATTGAAGCCCCCTGCTATCCATTTATCCTGCATTTGTACTGCAGACAGTTACACTGAAAAATAAACTTTTTTAATTTTGTGACTGCTTGCCAGTGGATTTTCAAAATCACATGGGTGACTCAAACAATTATCAAAACAAAAATCCACTTTTAAGAATTCAGTACAAAGTTAAACATTTACAACATTAATATATGACACTGGTTTTTATCTACACCTAATTACTCGATAGTAGCCATACAAATAAAAGAAAAAAGAAAAAAGGTAGCTATATAATTTAGCCATGTCATGGTCATACTTAATTTGAAAATCTCTTTAATGTCCAGTCTCTAAAAAACGTGTTGAATTTGGTTGAATGTAGAAAGTTTGACCAATCATTTTATTAATGATGGCTGTTAATCATTTTATTTCCCTCTTTTGTAACAATCATAAAACCCCTAGTTTTCCAGACATGTATTTCCTTTCTCATTTTCCCCACATATATACACACACACAGGAACGAACACACATGTGCACACTCGCACATGCACACACACAATCAAACAGACAGAAACACACACAGCCCTACTCTGGGGCCTCACAGTAATTTAGCTCTACAGAAGATAGAGCCCAACAGTGAGATCGCCACTTTGCGTGCCTGTAGTTGGTCTAGGCAGTCATGTGATGATTGCTGGTCTAGGAGGAGTTCAGCAGGTTGCTAAGGACTGCAAAAAGGGAAAAAAATACACTGTAAAGGTCAAAACATTTCTTTACTGTATGTTTTTTTTTTTAATCTGTGTTTGTATCTTCTTCAACTGCACTTAGTGTGTGTTTGTGTGTCTGGGTCCTACCCTGTGGATCTGACTGAGCCTCTGCTGCATTAGCTTTGCGTGCAGCTTCTGGATCTGCTTCTAATCAGAGAATGAAAAAGTCAGATTGACGCAAAAACACAGAAAAACAAAATGAAGCAGGCAAGTCATCACATGTCAATTTGGATTTCACAAGCATTTAGGTAACTGACCATATATTAGGTATGACAGTGAAATCACCCAGGCGGAGTTTCTGAGGATGTTAATATTTCTCAGGTCTAATTTATTTCGGCTGATTATCACAGCCATGAAAATTAGTTAAATTGTTTTCTTGTGTAAAATTTCAAAACTACTCGTTTCTGAGCAGTGACGCCTTCCCATTTACAGTATTGTCAATGGAGCAGCTCCAGGCTGTACACGCTGATTAGGTTGCCACTTACAATCCTTACTCTTTACCACTGAGGGAGAATCATTCATATTCATGAATACTGACTGAGATAAGCCCCCTGCTATCCATTTATCCTATCTATATTTAACTAAATCTCTCAATGTGATGTGTTTTCAAATTTATAACATTGATAAATACTAGCTATTAATATGAATATTCACAGTATAATCCTTATTCTGAGTGTGACTTTTGCCCTACATTGCTTAAGCTCAATGGCCAATTGTTCATGATGACTGTAAATGAAAAACTTGCTGAATTGGTAGTATTGGTATGCAGGATGTGTGCGAGTTGACTGTAATTGACAACACTTTCTAAGGGATAATGCTGAGTCTGCTATGTCTCAAAGAAAGGCAGCAGACTTCCAAACCTTGATATTCAGACCAAAAGACACACACGCACACCCCACCCATCTCGCACTTGAGCCTGGCTAAAGCAAAGTGTTACTAAAGATGCTGGTAACTTGATTAAAGGCTGAGATTCTGCTATGGTCCAAGTCATCCATAAGCAGTACTCGCCTGCATTGTGTCACTAACTCTTAAAGGATCTGAAGTTCTGATGTTGACGTGGGTTGACGTTAGTTGAGTGAATGACGTTAGGCTTTTACTCCTTCTCAGTCCAGACCAGTGACTTTTAAACACTTCCAGGCATGGAACTAACCAAACCATACAGGCTCAAGTTGTGACCAAAGCTTTTACTTGACTGCTCTTGTAATGTGGGCACCAAATGGCACAAGAAAAACAACAAAATTTTGGCTTGCAGGTCAATATTGAAGAAACGAGGGTCTAAAGGAATTTCTTGCTTGAGGGCTGTAGTCCAGTCAAATATCAAGCCTTGTGTACAGCAGTTAAGTATCATGTTATTCAGTTTCTTTGGTTAGTCAATTACTCAGCGAGATAATTACCCTGTCGATTTGTGAAGCACAGTTTCTTTTTCTGATAGGTGAAGTATCCAACGACTGCTCCCACTACAGTCACTGCAATTGCACTCAGGATGCCTGCTAAAGTGCCGGAGCTGGCTGCTGTAGGAAAACAAACAGACAAAATACATAACTGACATCAGTGCATCAGAGCTGCAAATGCATAGTCAACCTTGTCAATATCATTTGAAAATACCATTTGTAGTCTAACATTTTAATTTGAGCATGTCTTATGATTCAAATGTGTCAGTTTAACACCTACTGATTGAGATTGTAATGTTCAGCAGCACCACTGGGTGCCTTTTTGCAGTTGAAATAATGAATGGCAATTAAGCAGCGAGGCTCAATGACATGTCATAGTGTGTGCACGTGTGTGCGTGTGTACGTGTGTGTGTGTGTGTAAGAGAGAGAGATGGATCATCTTGTTCCAGCATTTTCTGATCAGACAGACATACAGATAGATAGATGTAAAGAAAAAATCTATGCCATGTTACACTACATGTATTTTTTGCAGTATTCCAGGTTTTGGTGTACGTGCATCACCAGGTAATCTGGGGAAAAATGTTGTTAACATTCAATGGCTATATTATGATGTTAAGGCCCTCAGAAAGGCAGTGCAAACCTTGCTGGCTAAATAAAATCTGTAACTTTTTTTGCAATTTTAAACTAAAAATATAAGAAAAAAATCCAGCAGAATGGATCGTATGCTGTTAAATTGTCCCACATTATTATTTTTACCCATTGTTCTCATTCACATGTCTAAAAACTAGCTCTTCATTGTTGTTGGCATGGCTTAAGTCAACACAGTGTAATAATGGCAGGATATGCTGAAGTGACAATAGAGAGAGAGATGGCAGGAGAAGGGATGTTGGAGTGTAAAGTGAGTCAGCAACTTAAGTACACCAGAAAGAATAAAAGAGCACTGTAAAGCCAGTGATAAAGTTAAAAGCTGAGTAACAAGGGAGTGGCATGAGTCGGAGAACTTGCGTGACTCAAGATAAATTTAAAAATGGGAATGAGTCAGTGAAATTAAGTGGAATAAAACGGGAGAATGTAGTGAGTCAGTAAAAGGAAGTGAAAGTGGGTGTAGACTCCGACACGTATGAACATGCATGTGCACAAAATGTAGAACACGAATACACCAGTTTGTCTGGTGTAAAAAGTTTGCATGAACACACACATACAGAGATTAATTGACAGACAAGATGCACTATGGAACTATGGAAACACAAATCTATGGGAATCGTATGTTGTCAGCAGCCACGACCCCTATCACATACTGTATATGGGACATGGCTGAGGTCAGGAGGTCAGAGAAAAATCTGGTAGCTACAGTAGAGTTTGTCAATATGTTAAGATGTATCACTTATCTTTGTTACTGCTTTCATAGTTTCTTTGGAATGGTTTTTGAAATATCAAAAACCTACGCTTTCAATTTGGGTGGGACGATGGTGGGTAAGTGGCTCAAAGGTGGATTCTGGAGAAATCCAATACAATGACAAATACCATGATACAGAGTGGACAACGACACAGCGAGTAATATAACTAACGTTAGCCAGGTTGTGGGTTAGCAAACTGTCCCCACAGTTGCTTCTGTGAAGCTAACAGCCAGAGAGGAGGAGACGGTTTCCTAGGGCAGCACAACAGCTCCAGACAGCGATACTCACAACTCTCCTGCTGCTATGTCAAACATCACAACACCAGCATATCTTGGCAAACTAGAAAGTAAGCTGAATGTCCGTGGACAAGTCATTTAACGTTACCTATCACACAAATCATGGCTGGAATGGTGTTGCGTGGCTCGGCCTGAGCCACTAGGTTTATTTTCCATTTACAGAGCCAGGGCTGTGTACAAACACTTTTTTTCAGCACACACACTGAATGGACAGCTAGTGTACGGTGAGGAGATATTCACTGAATTAGACAAAAAGATATATATTGGATTAGAATCGCATACCCAAAACAACAAAAAACAAGCAAAAAAACCCAAATAAAACAGGAAGGATAACTCACCTTGGCCTTCAGGTTTGTCTGCTGTTTAAAACATAGGACAAAAAAATATGGTTGTCAACATGAAACTGCACCATTTACAAACTGGTTTAACAGTCACGCATTGTGGTAAATGCACACATTTCTTTAGACTCACCACAGCAAAGACAAGTGATTTGCACACGATTTGAACACGACAGGAGTTACACACTAATGTGACACGAGGAACCGCTTTTTTCCAGTTTGAGAACCAGGAACAGAAGTTACTTCCATTGTGGAAGAATGTCAGTAGTAGCACTTCCAATCGATGTAGCGTGACTACACTTGAGAATTCAAGGTAAAATACTCTTAAAGAAGGAGAGTTTCAAACAGTGTTTGACCTAAAACAACAGGGGAGAGGCATTTTCTGCTGAGTCTTGTATCCTGTTTTTATTGTCAGAGGCATGCCAGTAATATCCTGTGTGTTCAGAACTACATAAGTCCTGCTACTGTTGCTGTGGCTGCGAAGCTACTACTGTATCTGACGGGGATTTGTACGGTTTGGACTGAAGATGGTGTGATGTGATCATTTTTGTATTTTTTATGCATATTTTGACCATGAACACAAAAAAGGGCTTACCATCTCCTGTGGCGCCAGATACATGTGCTAAAGAGAGAAAGAAAGAGAGACAAGTGATTAAAGGAGGATGGAGAGAAAAGGCATTATCATTTCAAGTTTAATTGTGTTAATGATGCATGTAAAGCACTGTGGCAGAGAGGGCAGAGACGAAGAGAAGAGCGAGATTATTCTCATTAAGAGGTCTAGAGTTTCTCTCTTAACCAGTCTGAAAACACACACATGCACACACACATAGCTCTGCAGAAAATGTCCACTCATGGAGAGGCTTTTAGAAGATCAGAGAGATTAAATATCTGAGGGAGACACACACCCTCTATGTCTTTCCCTCAGATCTTTGATCGATTCGATCCATATGCAAACAACCCCGTTATCTCCCTCTGTGCTGCCTGTCTGTATACGCCTGTGACATCACGGCTGCCCTCTACCTGCTTCAACTTGACAAAAGCCGCTAATAACAGAGCACTTAAAAAGAGCGCCTTTTACTAGATTATAATCATTATACCAACCTAGATGTATCAGCTTTCAGATGGGGAATTAAGGGGGAACGCTGAGAGAAGCTACTTCGGGAAAATCGGCACTAAAGCGATGCTGTCAAATTGCCATGTGGCTAGTGGTTAAACTTTCTCAATCCAGGAGGTAAAAGGAGACAATTAGGTCTCTTGTCATGGGAACAAAGCTCATTAAGTAGAATGGCATTCTCAAAGTATAGAGATCCACCAGAAGAATGTCTAAAAGCACAGTTTATGAGGCCTCTGCCATGAAGCGGCCTTGTGTTATGAAATATTTGGTAGAAGTGTAACTTTGTAGTTTTGATGCCAGACTACAGCCAGTACACCGGGTACATAAAGATGGATAAACTTACAAATGCCTTTTTTGTATGACAGTAGAAAGCGCTGAATGGTGCGATAAGCCTATCTTATGTGATCTGCAAATATATATGATGTCAATAAGCTGCTTTGCTCATATAAGGTAGGGAAGTACAACTTTAAACGTCTGCAAGGATTGATGATGTTTAAAAAAGTCATGTTGTTGTAATTTACAAATTGTGTTTGCCTTCTGACTTGTTTGGTTGTACCTTGTTTGCTCCTCTCCTGCAGGTTTGTGTAATTGAGAGACTGGGCTGTCCACTTGGGCTGACTGGGAGCAACTGGGCCCAATACTCCCAGTCACTATAAAAGTTACCACCTTAGTCCTCTCAGAGAGACGCTCTTCATGTGTTTAGTTTGGTTCCTTTATCATTTGTTTGAAAATGAATTTATGTTTTTGTAAAATAAATACGTTTTTATGTGTTTAAGCATTTTTCGTGTCTCTAACTTATTTGTCATGGTCCTCTGAGCCGGTCATGACAATATTTTAATGAAATTATATCATATGAAATGTCCCATCCAGTTCCTGTTCAGATGTGCAAATGTTGCCAACAATACTTATTAGGATTTTGTATGTATTTGTCAAAACATAAACATAAAAAAAATAAATTTAAAAAAAGCTAGTTTAGGCTAACAAGCAAAAAGTATTAAGCCCTTCAAGGCATAATGTTATTCCCCAGAGTGGAGATGCTGTTGATCCCATAGACATCCAGTCAGTGCGATAAACAAGGCTAATCTCGCTGTTCCACAGAGTTTTACATTGCATGCAGAGTGATAAAAAAGGCATGTATGAGATTGCAGTAACTAGGAAAGATGAAACAGTTCCACTAAAACTGACCCAAATCTTCAACAGTGTCTCCAGATGAAAAACTGCGGCTCTTTCCTGGCTGTGCCTGGTTGTTCACTGCAGTCTCTGGCAGCGCATCTTTCAAGTTAAATCCTGCATCTAAAAAAAAAAAATTAGATATCATTGGTGACAGAAATGCAGTATCAATCCCTGTAGGGAAATTCTCTTTTCACTGCCCCGTCCAAGAGTGACATCTTCCAGGTGTTCACCAAAAACATGTTGTCTCTCTAACACACTGTACTACACCATATTAAACTATTTAATGATAATATCAACCATCATGGAGGCACTCCCCACTTCACTCCCTCATGACCCCTAGTGAATGCCCTGCAGAGGTGTCCTCAGTAGGGACACTACCTGCTCCAACGGTGTGAACTAGTGCTGACTTGGATTAAAGGATATTATCTGTCAGGAACAGTATCTTACCCTGACTCTATATTCGTTGGGGGAAAACCCAAGTGACTTATACAACATTTGTGACTCAGTGTTTTAGGCCGGGAAGGGCGAGGTAAGATCAGCGAATTATTTTACGGCTGAAAGAACCTCATAAGCACAATTATGCAGTAACCCACCTTTCACCTTAAAAAAAAATCCTGACACTAAATCAGAGTAAGTATTGTGGTCACGTTGTAAAGCAACATTTTTCACAGATGAGTTCAATAGTTTTACTCCGATACTCTCATTCTTCTGCGTTAATTTCTCTCTACTGAGCCTCCTTTCTTCTTTTATACTTCTCTGAGCTTTCCATTATCCTCACACCTTCTCCGCTCTTCTCTTCTCTTTTCCCTTGCCTCTACCTTTACCTCTTTCCTTTTGATTTTACACCTCACTGTGCCTGTACCTCTCCTTTCTTCATGCTCTTTTCCATTTCTCACAGCTCTTTTCCTCTTGTCACCACCATGCGAGAATGTTTCCCTGCCAGTTATCACATGGAAGAAACCTTTCCATAGCAACCATTTCATTAACACTAAACAGCACCCCCTGTCTTAGTTTTTAGTACTATTAAGAGAGAAGCTAATGCCAGACATAAAATGACTATTCATGAGTGACGAAAAGGAGGATGTTCTGCTATACAGCAGGTAAAGACAAACCGCAACACTACTTGGGATATGAAATGCTTTCTCAGGTTTGAGAAAGGAAAGACAATAGAAAAGAGAATACCATTATCTGCCGGGTCAATGAAAAAAGGGTGACACTGATTGTGATCACACTGAGGTCATTTGGGAGGTTTTCTTACTCAAACCATACCACCCCTAATTTAGGAGGTACATTTCTTTGGGCCAAAATCCAACTTCATAACTTTCCTCAAGTAATTTGTGATTTTTGATAGAAAAGCACATCTGCTTTCCATTAATTTGTTCAGAAAATAGGGAGTTGCAGCAAAATGATACATGATTTTATAAAAGCATAACATGTACATTTTTAAAAATGATGAACACAAAATGATGACAACAATAATTTGATGGGTATTCCTGGGATCAAATGGTGACACAGGGGAGATCTAATATACTTTGAAATATTGTAGTAGGTTCAGAATTTGGGGGAATACACAAGAGAAGCTCAAACACAATCCACACAGAGTGCAGCGTCAAAAGCTCTCTCTTCAGACATGACTACTAACGCTGTTCAGTGATTTTCAAGCCATTTCCTTAATGTTCTTTAAAATCCTGGTATTTAGGATTCCAACATTTCCATCTGTCACAAGCAGCAATTAAACAGGTCAACTTCTTTGTGGATTCATTCTTACTGTAGTTGCTGAAATAATTCAGTTTTCCTGAAATGCTCTTGTATGATGAAAAGAGCTTCTGAGTCATACATATAAGTAATTACTGGTGGTGCGCCTTTTGTAATTTGTTGTAAGTGAGACTTGGCTCCAGAAAGGTTGAGGGTTATAAATTGTGGCTGGGTAATTTGGTTCAAATGAACCAAGGAGGAGAGAAGAATGAAATGAAAAATATATTTTTACCTGCTTTCACATCGGCTTCAGCCACCTCCACTGTATCTGTTGGCAAAGACAAAGAACAAAAGAGATGGTATTTTCTCATCTCAAAAGGAATTTTTGTTTTCACAATTTAATTCTTCATATAAAATCGGCTACAAATATTTCTAGTTTCTAGCTAGCTGTGTGACACACAAATGCTGAAGACATGTATCAGTGGCGCTGGGATCTTTTTTGCCTTTTTTTACCATGAGTGCGTGTATGAGAGTGTGCCAGAAGGCAAACAAACATCTATATTGTTACCTGTAGGTTCAAGGACTGCTACAGTTGTTTCTTCTTCATATTCTGCTCCTGGATCTGTCTTTTGTGTGGCCTCCTCATCATGTCCACTCTAAAATGAAATGTATTATTTGGCATATAAACATGTAATAGGACACATCAACTTCTCAATAGCAAAGCAGCATTAGAATAATATCTGCGTTACACACAGCATGTCAGCAATTACATATTATTGGAATGGGGAAGTTTGTTGGACTACAGAATATTTGTCAGAGTTTAAATAAGACGTTGTCAAGACTTGCTAAAACTGCTACTGACCTCCTGAGCAGGTGTTGCGCTAGTGCTTGAGGTAGATTCCTCCTCTCCATTAGCTGTTGATTGCTCAGCCTCTGTATCCTTAAACTCTGGATCAGCTGGAGGCTCTGGACAGGAGAGTGAAACAGAGGAGGATTAGATCACTGATGGGTTTTTATCATCCATTTACCCAAAGTGTTACGGCATGGGCTATGATGGCTTTTTTTCGCAGCACTGTTTAATGCAAGTATTTTGCCACACATTCACACATTGACGAGGTGAATGGAAGGAGAAAATTCAAGGAACAAATGCAGAACTTAGAAAGCCTTATTTGTAAAAACTTGTGTTTTGGTATGAAGCCTCTGATTTGCGATGGGCCTCGTGCTGAATCAGTAGATTAGACTTACTGATTAGATTTGTTTTTAATATTTCAATCACTGTTGCTTCTCAGTATAAATACTATTAGACTTGCTGGTATGGGAGTGTAGCATTAAAGTGGATAAAAGTATTAGATATCATGGCAAAAAGTAGAATCTGCACACTGTTTTTATGTTCCGAAATGATTTTTTATTCTGTTGCTGTGCTAAGAGAGAAGATTTGATTGATTGAAAGCATTGCAAATCAACAGTGAATAAAAAAATTATTGTTGGAGCAAAGAACAGTGTGCAGATTTTACTTTTTGACATTTACGCAAATTAAGAAGAAAAAGTGAGGAAATTTACAGTATTGTATTTGTTACAGAATAATCATCTGAATTTAGCACACAACATGTTTATTTCAATTTCACCTTGTGTGGCTGCAGCTGCTTCTGCCTCTGTGTCTGCTGTTGCTGTAGGAATCCCTGGTACTGCATCTCCATCTGCAGGAGTCACTGGTTCTGCATCCCCTTGTGCAGGAGTCACTGGTTCTGCATCCCCTTGTGCAGGAGTCACTGGTTCTGCATCCCCATCTGCAGGAGTCACTGGTTCTGCATCCTCTTGTGCAGGAGTCACTGGTTCTGCATCCCCATCTGCAGGAGTCACTGGTTCTGCATCCTCTTGTGCAGGAGTCAGTGGTTCTGCATCTCCATCGGCAGGAATCACTGGTTCATCGACTCCGACTTCAGGCTCAGCAGTGGGCTCAGGCTCACTCACAATTGGTGGTAATTCCTGTATTAAGATACACATCTGTTAATATTACGTTCACATAATGACAGTCAACAGTCAAGGACAGAGACACAGCGCTGCCATTAAATGTCAAGCCAAAAATATTAAGCTAAATACAACTTTCTATAGTCAACCAAGAATTAATGCAAGGCCTGTTTTTCAGCCATTTAATCCATCTCAGCAAATCAAATGACTGCCTGAGCGTTTAGAACTAGATTTTCTCTAGACCGTAGTGACCTTTTTTAGATGAAGGTCACACAGAGGTACTGTTACCCTGAAACACTGAATAATTTAGGTAGCCCAGAGCTAGACAGGGGTTTATAGATATGTATTTATTGTGTCAGTACTGCTATTATCAGAGGGCCCAAAACTTCTAGTTGTGCTCTTGGCTAGGCAAGATAAGAGTTTGTCAGAGTTTGGAGTGATGACGAGGGCTAAAGACAAGAAAGTTTGCAATGTCACAGTAACCCAAACGTTGAAAATAACCCTTTTGAACTACATTCACCTTCACATTAGTCACCCATACATTATTTGGACTGGCACATAAGGTATCTGTTTTTGTACCAGTTATTACAAAATTAGACCTAATTTTCACTCAGCCAGTTCTCCAACAGACATTATGATGGAACAAAAAAACGGTTGCTGTGAGATTTGAGATTTACCAGGAGACCGCTACTGAGATAAAAGACAAAATATTTCTATTCGTCACCTTGGCTGTATGGGGAGTTTCCTCGTCAGCGGCAGGTTCTCCATTGACCTCTGGCGCCGCGTCTGCTTCAGGGGCCGGGGTCCCAGGAGCTGCTGCCTCCTCCGTACTGGCTACATCATCTACACAGAGATGTGTGAAGAAAGAAAGTAATAGAATAATGAAAAAAGAGCACACATACAGTGAAGTACTGTCTACTGGTACATATCACTTTCAAAAATTAAAGGGTTGTCCTGAAAAACTGACAGAAGCTGGTGCCACTATCTTGAAAAAAAAATGCATAAAGGAGGCAGACATGGAAACCCAAAATCCGTCAGTCTCTCAAAGAGAGTTATTCATCTTAAAATTGACTATATTGACCAATATTTTGTGGAATAGTTGGAAATTATAAATCTAACCTAAAAAAAGAACCAATAGAACACAAGACTGGTAGTGATTAGTGAACCCATTGGTAATTAAAAACTGCATGCCGTAATCCATCTGTTATTATTTAAAACCATTCAAATCATCTGTCTGAATGGTTGTTAAGATACTGTGGATTCAACACATTCTCTAACAGGACTATCACCACCGACACGCACACAGCCGCACCCTGGTCTGATTGGTGCCTGATGTTAACGCTCTAGCCACAACTGGATGACAGACACATCGATCATGTCTCACCTGCCTCAACATCATATGAAGTCTCTACCTCAGCACTGGCATTGCCACTCTGCACTAATGAGAAAATACAAAGAGCATGTGTTTGTCATTCCGTGTGTGAGATGAGCATGGTGATTGTATGTGTTTGAAACAGTGCTGTGAGATTCCTCTGTTGCATGTGAGAAGGTGAAACAGCAAACTGTGCTGATTTCAGCTGCACCCTGATGCTGTTTCATCGAGGAAGTACCTTCTTCCAAAACCCAAGTCCCAACCATTAACTAAGTGATATAAGTCATCTAGACATTATGGTATGAGTGATGCTGTGCTTCTTGCTGGCAAACCTTGGAATTAGAATGGATTGAACAAGTGGAAAAGAAATGTTCAGGAAGGCAGGACAGGTGCCAAAACTAGAAAACTAGATATTGAAAAATTAAGACATATCAGAAAGTAATTATCTTTAGTAATATATAGTATATAAAAGTGTATAATTAGTAATTAAAAGAGTTATCCGGGCTTTGCTGCTCAGTAGCATAACTCTTAATAAGCTCAACAGAAGATAATTCTTTATATTGTTTAGCAGTTGCTCAATGCCAAGCGACTTTCCGATGAAGGATCACTGCGCTTGCCAAATGAGATCATATCAGAGGCAGTGAAGCCTTGAGGGAAAGGGGCATGAACACATCTGAGGTATTTCCATCACACCGTAAATTCTCTAGAGGAGAGCAGCACTTGTGAACCCCTGGCCCCCTTCACACACACAAATTCATAAACCAGAATGAAATCCCTTCACACAGTGAGAAACATGCAAGCATGACACTCATGCACAGAAACATGAACATGAGACATACAGACGGATGCATGGTTGTTGACAGGGATAAAAACACACTGACAAATTTTGTTTCTCACAATCCCTGTTTTTCCAATGAATGTCACTGTACCATTTAGCATCCAAGATTTACATAAATCAGTGACCTCAGTGGCACATCAGAGCTTAATAAACAGGACTACATGAATGTGCAGTTATGATGTGTGTGAGTGTTTCGGTACACTATCTTCATGACTTCTTTGGAAATCACTGTCTTTATCAAAGATGTACCAAAGCAGATGTACTCAGTTGATGTGTCTCGCCAGCATACAGAAGGCTTACGATAAAACATAAAATATCTGACAAGACACAGAGAGAGAGAGTCTCTCTCTTGCCACTCCATAGAACATTGTGTTCCCATCTATCAGTTTGCCACTTCCTCTTCTAACTGCCTCCGCTACAAATACACTCCCATACACCCCCCCAGCCACACACGTGTGTGGGTACTAACTCATAAAACCTCCTCCTCGTTTCAGTCCAAACAGACAAACAACCACATTTTCACACACACGTAAAGTTTATGTGCACAGGCAAGTTCACTTTCACTCTCACTCTTTGAGTAAGCGGTGTCCTGTTTTGTGTTAGTGCGGCAGTGAAACAAATAGTTGCACATCCAAACCTCTCTCCCTCCTCCTTTCTTTTAGTCTTTGGATCTGTCTCCCCCCTTTCCTCTCTCTTTCTCTCTCCCAAACTCTTTACTCCCTTTGTCTCTCTGCCACTGCTTCCCCTTGAGGCTGATGAGTCATCTGTGTGTCTCTGACATCGCTGCACGCTATTATGTGAAACTGTACAGCATGTGCAGTGTTAAACTGCAAAAAGGTCCCCAGAGATAAACTCTTAAGGCAAACCAGTCAACACATGTGGGAAATCATCATAGTGTCGGTTACACTGTGTTCTTTTAAAAAAAATAGTCACGTGGCCTGATAGATCAATAAATACACTCCCAGGCCACTTTCTTAGGAACATCAATGCACTCTAATGCAATCCAGTACAACAGCTCTGCCAAATATTCTATATTAAACATATAGTTAAACTTATACCTCTCTGACAGCGTCAATCACAACTGAAAATTATCATCTTCGTAGAGATCTAATTTCTGGCTGAGCTGTTGTATTGGACTGCGATGAGATTTCACAGGTGTGTCTAATAAAGTGACCAATGAGTGTAGATATCTTTCTATCTTTAATAGGTATTAAATCATCTGACAGAGCAAACGGGTTGAGACTGGACCTTCTAACAGACAAACATATAGCCAACCCAGAAAATTTTTTTTATTAAATGAATAGTTCAAACATTTTGGGAAATACACCTTTTCGCTTTCTTTCTGAGAGTTAGAGAGAAGATTGATACCACTCTCATGTCTTTACAGTAAATACGTAGCTAAAGCCAGCAGTCAGATAGCTTAGCCAGCATACAGACTGAAAACAGGCGGAAACAGCATATAAACACACACCCATATAAATAATTTTAAAAAAGGACATAGAGGTCTTTGTGTGCCAAGCTCAGAGCAGGAGACCTGCCCCTGCGGGTGGAGGTGGGCCGTTATAAAGGCCTCCAGGTAGAGGACAGGGTATGTGCTTTATGTGATTTAGGTGTGGTTGAGGATGAATTCCATTTTGTGTTTTACTGCCCGTTAAATAATGACTTGAGATTTGTTTTGTTTGAGAAAATTCAACATCAAAATCCAGATTTGTTTTGACTGATGGCGAAATGTTGAGTTGGTTATTTTTAGTTTGTCAAGATTTCCAGAGAAGGCATGGACTCTGAGACAAAGAACGCTGTATCCTGAGTTAAAGTGTTAATTAATTAATTTATATATATATATATATATATACACACATACACACACACACACATATATATATATATATATATATATAAATCCTCACCCCCTGTGTGTATGTTTCATCCTCCTCAAGCTCGGGTACTCTACCAGAGGTCTGGGAGTTTGAGCCTATGCAGAACTACAGAGGGGACAGTGTATCACCTTGGTATTTGGCGCGCTTGATGGTGACTTGTGCGACTGGCTTTGAGTTGGCCTCTAGAATTTTCCACAGCCCTGTTGAGTTCTTGATGATGGCCCTTAGTGTCCTGTTGATCTTGTACATTTCCAAGCAATCCAGTATCCATGTATGGGGCATTGAGTCGAAGGCTTTCTTGTATTCAATCCAGGCAGTTAACCATTCTGGGTGGGTCCCATGTATCAGCATTTGGTTTGTGCTGCCAGGCGTTCATGAAGCATTAGGTGTTGATCATGTCAGGGCCTGGTGCTGTCCAGCTCTTCATATCTGGCACTCTTTCTTGGATGTCTGCCATTGTAATGGTTATGGGATCTTGTTCTGGGAGATTGCTGTGGTCTGTTCTTAGATCCACTAGACACTGACCATTGGCATTATGTGATGCCTCCTTATCCCATATGTTCTTCGAGTACTGTTCAATCTCAGCCCTAGGTGGATCTGTTCTTGTGTTATTACACTGCCACTGAGAGTACACTTTTGATGGTTTGGTGGAGAACATCCAGTTTATTCTCCTGACTTCTGCTTCTCTCATGTATCTCTTCAGGCGGGTAGCCAGAGCTGTGAATCTTTGTTTGGCAGTCTCCAGTGCCTCAGGTATAGACACCTTGTTGTATTTCTTGGATAGCCCTTTCTTCCTGGCACCTTTCTGTATCTTTGAGAGCTGGCTAACTTCTCTCCTCCGTGTTGCCTTGACCTTGGTCTCTAGGCTTCTCCTCCATGGGGGATAGTGCTCTTTGTGGCTTATGTGTGTGTGTGTGTGTATATAAGGTTTCACACTTCATGGAGGTTTTGGGGCTGTAATGGTGATTAATGCAGGTGCCACTGTTTTGATATAAATCTATAAACAGATATCTGCATACAAATGCAGAATCTGTAGGCATGGCACAAGATTTTGGTATCAGAAGCGTTCTGGTTTCCGTTTATAGTCCAAGTAGGATGCTACTGTCACGTTTGAGCAGGCTTGGGTTTGCG
Source organism: Coreoperca whiteheadi (assembly GCA_011952105.1). Lineage (NCBI taxonomy): Eukaryota > Metazoa > Chordata > Actinopteri > Centrarchiformes > Sinipercidae > Coreoperca > Coreoperca whiteheadi. The sequence goes on from CM022488.1 coordinate 16,873,757, forward strand.
GGATTGTCCAAAGGGTGACATATGATAGAACTGTTTATTTTGTCACCTGACACGTCTTGGTAAGCCAAATAAAATAAAAAACTGAAATTCTTTTCACTTCCGTCATTTTCTTTTGTTTTTGTAAATTACAAGAGATCAGATGAAATAAATTCAGTGCACTCTCAGTTATGTAACACACAGTACTGCGCAGTCCACATTACATGAATTGGAGTCTGAGGCATGTTATCAATGCTAAAAGGAGACCGACTTCCTTTTCTGAGTCTTCTGGTTCTCACCGTGAGATTGAGTGAGATCACCTGCTGAATGGGGTTGAATGAGTAATATTGTGTGTACATGCATGTGTGTATAAGTGATAACCACGCCTTTCCCTGTAACGGAACACCCAAAACTGTTTGTGTATGTGTGTGTGTGTGTGTCAGGTGATACAACAGCACCTCCACAACACAATGTTCTGTCAGGTATGATTCTATTGTGTGTTCGTGGGACAGGAAGTGCTGTGATCACCCCAATCATGCACACCTTAAAACTGCCCCCATGGGAGCAGAGAGGAGACGGAGCGTTTGTTTGAGTGTGTGGGTTTCACTTATCCACCAAAGGAGTGATTTATATGTTGGTAGTTGAAGTGTAAACACAGGCAAGTCTACACACACACACACACACCTGGCACACATCACATAAGTCTTTTTGCTTTCATCTGCCTCTAAGACACACACATGCTCTACAATTGACTTAAACACACACACTCACATTAATGAAGCACTCCCATACTCCAAAATGTTCTGTATATTAATGTCATACCCCACACCCACCCACAATCTCTCTGTCTCTCTCAGATAAGATATATATCTAAGATAATATATACAGATAAGTAGGGTAGGATTTTGCAGTTAGAATACAGAAAACAGTTGTTGTGTTCTTGAGTGTGTGTGTGTGTGTGTGTGTGTGCAGGGTCATTCACTGTCCCTCAGGTTGTGGCATGTTGTTATATATTGGGCAGCAAGATCTGCCCCAAGATCTGCAAGGTCTCCTCCAAGGAGTATTTTATCGTTACTTATTTAGCTCTTTGAAATCTGAGATTACAAAGGAAGTGTATCATCTGTCTCAACCTCATCGGCCAAACACTGACCACATAATCTCTTTTCTTTCGGTTGCCATGATTTTTTGTGTCTTCCTTTTTCGATTGCCAGTTTGTGGTTTCTCTCTCTACCTCTCTCCCTCTCACACACACACACACACACACACACACACACACACAGATGCTGAGGTCCCTGGGGGAGAGGAAGGCGCTGAAACTAGTTGTGTTGCTGGGTGTTGTCTACAGCTGGAGCTGGATCTAATGAGACACTCCCTATACTTCACTTCTATAGCTCACTAACACATGTACATGATATGCAGACATGCGACTGACCTATCATCCCATCTTTTTCAGTGTAACTAACAACTGGTGTGTGTACACTTGCATGCAAGTGAGCAAACACACCGATGGATATTTCCAGTGACACACTACACCAGCATCCATTGGGTTTACATTGAGGTTACAGTTCAGCAATTTGAGAAAAAGTTTGTGTGGTAAAGAAAAAGAAGTTAGGCCAGTGTGTGTGTGTGTGTGTGTGTGTGCGTGCGCGTGCATGCATGTGAGTATGTGTGTGTGTGAGGGTGGTTCCTCTCTCGTGGTTTGTTTGGTAATAAAAAGTGAACTGGTAGAGTGAGATTGTCCTAGATCACATCCAAGTGCACCAACGTTCATCAAATTTTGTTTGCATAACGATGACAAAGCTCTCTCACTCTTTCCTTCCTTGCATATCTATCTGTTTTCCCTCTCAATCGGCTACAACACTTCTCTTTTATCTTCTTCCAACATCTACCCTACTTTCCCTCTATCTTTTCCTCAATGCTTCTTTTCTCCCTCTCAGAGTTTTATTGCCCGTTTGAACTATTTGAAATCATCACATGCGCCGCGGGGAAGGGCAGGGGCCCATGGGCCAGCTGAAGAAGAAGGAAGAGGAAGAAGAGAGAGAATAATTAAGAATAAAGAGAAGAAAAGGGAAGATTTAAAAAGTGACAGGGATCAAATACACTGATAAACAGGGTAAGAAATGGGGTTGAAAAATAGAAAAAAGGAGGGAATTACTTATGTAAGGACAATGGGTCCACCACACCCCTGTATGCCAAAACTCATGTCCAAAATGATATGGCCACATTACATGACACGCCTGTTTCACTGATAATGTCTGGGCTGCAGGGCCATGAACAATCAGAGCAGGGATGAAGAGTGCATAGCTGGCTTTTATTCATTCAATCGGGACGGATTCAAACAAGCAGCTAAACGTGAATTGGATTGACACGCCAACAGGGTGCCAACAGGGTGCCAACAGGGGAGGCAGACCGACTGGCAAAAGAGACTAACACACTCACCCACATACACCTATGGATGAGGGATGAGGAATGAGGCAGACTGGCAGAGGAGAGAAAAGACAGAAGGAGAGAAGATAGGTGAGAGCCAGAGGGATATGAATGACGGAAAAAAATAGACTGAGATGAAGATGACCAACGCAACACAAAGACAGACACAGACAGATAGATATCTGAAGCGCATGCCAGTGAACAAAAACATCTGCATACAGATGAAGACTGGGCTGAATTAATTGGAAAATAAATCATTACCTTGTGCCTTGGCGCTTGCAGCCAGCAGGCTTCCTAATAGCAGAATCCACAGGTATGACATCATGGGAACACGGTGTTCTGGCTGCGAATGAACCGGGGCTCAGACTCGCTTCCCTCGGCGCTCAAACAGGACAATTAACCGGCTTGGAGGTTTCAGGTGGATCTGGAGGGCGTGTGTCGGTGCGTTCTTGCGCGTCTGATCAAACCCGCGGCGTCTCCAAGGTGCTCAGATGCTCGGCTCAGTGCGTGCTGCCGCAGATCGCTCTCCTTTTGTCTGGATTGGAAGAGAGAAGGTCCAGTCTTTATTAAGGTGGGCGGGTCTTTTCTCCCAAATACAGGCAGGCAGCGGGACTGTGTATGGTGATGTGAAGGCATTGGACTACTTTCCCCACTAATCGGTAGCGTTTTTACTGATACCATTCCGATTCTATGACCAACAATTTGGATTGGCCCTCGTCTTTATCAACCCCGCTTATTGGACAATTATTCAGAAACTCCTTATGAAACCCATTATTTCATTAAATTCGTCGCCCTTTTAGGTACATGGAGCAACAACCGTCCCCCTAAAGTGAGATAAAACAATAGAGAATGTGTGTGCATCCTTTGCGGGGCTGTAGCCATCTAGGCCTATTCCCCTTTCATTTTAATAAGGGGTCCAGTATGACAAGATCCATCCATCCTAAATGTTAAGATACCGGAAGGTATTTAATGGCACACTTTAAAATAATGATCTCCCCTATCAACACGCCTATAAAACATTTCCATGTAAAAGTATAAATTTAATATGATTTAAGTAACAATGCCAATACTAGGCTACTTAAATCATAGCTTACAGCCTAATAAGCCAATGATTTACTTGGATTTATTAAAATATCACGAATATATGACGAATGCAGCGAATGGATTTGGAAATTTAAGGCTTTGGTCTGTTTTTAATGTTAAATTAATGTTAGGTTTCCATTTGAGTAAACCACACATGACTTCATGCAAACCAACAAGTAGGTCTGAAAAGAGCGCTTTCCTTTCCAGACTCCTCTCCTTTTCCTTACCACTTTAAGCCAGCCGCTTCTGTGCCAAATTGAAATGTTTCTACAGGTATTGATCGGCAGGTGGCGCCATTAACCAACCTTTTCTATACGATGCGTTCAATTTCCAATACAGATTGTAAAAAAAAAAAAAAAGCCACTCCAAGCTTTGACTATTTAAGATTAACGCATTCAAACCAACATAGGGTGAATTACTATCTTCATATCTAAGCCTTTGTTCAAAGTGAAGGGTCTACATCATAAAGTAAAATAGTGAAGGGAGGGGCGCGTCTCTTAAAACTTTTAATACCGGACAAAGCACACTTTAACTCATTTGTACTGAATACTTACTTCAAGAATGCTTAAAAGACTAGGATTTATTTCCAACATGGCTGAAACTAAAACACCATAGCAAACGTCATACATCAAATGACCGAATTTTTCAATAACACCTTAAATTAAAATTTTTAGTTGAAAAATGATGCAGTGTTTCCCGCTACCTCACTTAATAAACATCATTCAGAGTTAGAAGAATTATGCGTGCAGTTTAATAAAAAGCATAGCTATTAAACAGTTGGTGCATGTATCCACTACAGAATAAGTAACTTGATATTAGAACTGTTTTAAGGTTATAAAACAGACCATCAAAAAGTGATTTGAGAATCCATGCACGAAGAGACTAGACAGGGATCAATACAACACCATCACATGCCCGTAACCACAGACAGCTCATCAGATTTTCCATACACCAGCATCACGGCTGTCATGGAAAGCCAGACGAGCCTTGCATAAAGGTATGGCTGTGTTACTTTGACACAGATGAGTTTCAAGACTGACCTTTAGAACTTGCTCATTAAAAGCAAGTTTCTTTTATCTTTTAGTCACAAAGACAAACAAAATATGTATCCAAGTTGCACACATGAAAACTCATCAAGCATCCTGGCTCAGTAATCTGTAAACATGGTGTGAAACCAGGAGTGCCACATATCATACTGGTTCTCATCTTTCACTTCTTTGTACATTTGCTATAAAATTGCAACGAAATAGTTTAGAAAAAGAAATTTTTATTAGTGTCTTAACACAATGATTGCATACACATAAAAACAATCTCTTATTTAACACATTGATTATAAAAACATACATAATGCCTCTATTTGGGACCATTTCAGTAAATTGATTAGGTTTTATTCTGAAAAGGTAGGTTTGCTGATGGAAAATAATCTCTGCACTACTTTTACATGGCATCCCCATTTTGCACCAGTCTTTCCTCCTCAGATGGATATCATAAAGGGAGCAAAGTAGCACATGTATAGTGTATGTATAGCACATGTAGCCAGATTTTGGGGATCCATACATATCTAGTTAAAGGTTTCCACTATTTGGTCAGTGTTTTTCATAAACATTGGCCTGAGATATTCTTGGAACCAAGTTGATTACTTCGTGCAGTGACTTAATATCAGAAGAAGGGGTGAGGCACATTGTAAGTGGGTAGAGAGCGTCAAACAACTGTTCTGTTCTTCCCCTGTTGTACAAAACCAGTGCTCGTATTAAGGCTATAAAGCTCGTAAGCAAAGAAAAGGATCAACTATTGATCTGTGTGTGTTGTTCTCAACAACACTAATTGTTGCACTTGGTAGATCAGGAAGTTCGTGGGGGCGCCATGTTTCAGACCTCCAAAAAGCCTCAATCAAGGAGTTCTAGAAAAAAATCTCTACTGAGGCCTTTACTCATGGCTCTTTTGGCACCAAAAAAAAAAAAATCAACATCAATTATTAAAACAACCCCAAGCTTGACAACCCCTCTCCTGTGCTCCCCATCCGTGATCTGTACTAAACAAGTACTTGGTCGTAAGCACTTTGGTCAGCTATTGATCAATAAGAGCATAAAGCCTGACTTCAGCATGAAGTGTATGACAAGTATTTCAGGAAGAGAAAGAAAAGGAAATGTAAATGTGTAGTGACTTCCTCAGGTGTGGTCCATGTTCAACTGCCTTACAAACTGATTTCTTGTTTCTGATTGATCTCCACCTAACAGTTTTATTAATTAGAATTTCAAAAGATTACATTTCTTATTTGAAGCTGAGAAGAAGTCGTAGAAGTATTCTTCTGGAGCTAATTCTCAGGCTGATTTCCTAACTTCTGAGGACTGGAGACATAGTTTACAGATGCTCTTGCAGGGAGACTACTTCAATTTTCCTTGAAAAAATAAAATAAAAATGTGTTTGAAAGTGTCAGATTAGACAAAACAACCTTGATGCTGGTCAGCAATGCTATTTGTGATCTAAGTGTAGTATTTTTTATTTATTCTTTGCCTCGTTACAATCACAAATGTAATTGCAGTTTTAGTGGAAAAAAAAAAAAAAAAAGAGTCAAATGAACCACTGACTGAAATGCGCAGCTTCTCAAAACTAAATTTTCCTTATTTTCAGTGTGAGCAATTAATCAAGAGACGGGTAACAACCAAAATACGCTGCACAGCTATTCCCACCGTGCAACAATCATGTATTATTAGTGCAGGACTTTCCTCTTGGACATGCTGTCATCTGTGCAACAAAGGAGGAAAAAGTATTGAAAATTTGGATCATCTGCGGTGTGAAAGTTACATCAGCAGAATTCCAAGAGAACAATACTGTTAAGACATTTGGATTTCAAACGACATGAATCCACTAAATGACTGACTTGAAAACTGTTTCTAAATAAATGTGTGTGTGTGTATGTGCATGCGTGTGAGAGTAAGAGAGAGAAAAGGAGACCGAATCATTCTCTGAAGTCGCTTCAATTCAGCACAGAAAACAAACTGAAGGCAGTATCTGGACTCCCCTGGTCCCCCTTCATAAGACTGCTGACGATTGGCTGATGGCCCCACCGTGAACAATCTGACTGACTATTGTTTTGGTGCAGGAGAGTGATTGGCTGGAAAGTGCCTCACATTTTGTTGAAACACTCCTTGGCGTTGGACCACACCTGGACTCCCTGTGATTTTGAGGGAAAGGCAGCAAAAACAAAGCAATATTTCAGAAAAATGGAATCAACATCACAAAACGCCTGGCATTTTTAAGTAGGCAAGTATACAAGAACAAGCAAAAAACACAGAACCCCATACCTTCTTACACATGCTGATCTGCATAATGGCATAGCTGATCAGTGCCTCACGCAAATCTTTGTCTTTCTGTTCCTTAAAACGTTCAATGTCTTCCCAGGCTGCTCGCACAAACTCTCTAAAGATAAAAACAGACACATGCTATTGTCATTTTTTGGTGGAAGAGTAGCCATGTGGGGTAAGAATAGAAGACATGGTAGAGGACGAAGAATCAGAAGAAATGCTGTGGTAGTTGGCTTGTTCCTTATTTATTTATGTGCTACTTCCTGCTTTTCTTTATTGATACAGGTGATTTCTGTTTTCAAAATTACTGAATATTATTACTGATGTCTTTGTAATCATACTTAGTACCTGATTTCTGGGCTACTTGACCAATTATTCGAACTTCAAGGGAGTAACAACATCCACCACTTTAAGCTTGGAAAAAGTAATCATGTATCTTTTCTCCTGTTTTTTGATGATCCTGTCTCAACAGCTGCAACCACCCATGTCCCAAAGTCTGTATAAGGGTTGAAATAATTCATCAGTCATTATCCAAATTAAGGGAAAATTGTGTGACTAATGGCGCTTTTTTCATTAAACAGTACCAGCTCGCCTCGACTCGCCTTTGTTTGGTTTTCCACTGTGCCTGTTGTTGTACCTGTACCTTCTTCCAGACACTTTTTTTCCATATCACCTCCGGCGAGGTTCTGAGCGAGCTGAGGCGATACTAAAATGTGACGTGAAGACACGGCAGACTGCAGATTGGTCAGAGAGAATTGTCACTATTCACTGCGTCATCATTGCACGCGCCAGACGGAGTATCCTGAATAACCCCGCCACTTTTAAATAGTTTGGCCAACGATTGCGTGATATTCCCATTACTATTATGGCAACTCGGAAGAATACGCCGTGGTCAAACGAGGAGGTGCAGACTTCCCTTTGACAATATTTGTGAGAAACAGCCACATCCCGAGGATCAAAAACGGAATACACTCGATTTCCTCCATAGTGCTGTGTGTGTGGGTAGCGGGTGTGTTAGATTACGTCACGGCAGTTTCCTGCGGCGTCACTATGACGACCAGGTACTATTGTGGAGGTACTATCCGCAATGGAAAACGGAGCGAAATGCGAGCCGAGTCGAGCTGGTACTGGTAATGGAAAAGTGCCATAAATAACAGACTCTATGCTGTATTTCCAGACAGAGGAAAAGAGTGAGAGGAACAGACATCTAAGCCAGAAAGTGGGAGAAATTTAAAAGATAAACAAATTTAAAAAAGAAGGATTGATCTTACTTGCACTCTGTGTTCTTCTCCTTGACAGTTTCCTCTCCCTCCTGGATACTCTGCTCCAGGGCTGCCAACCTGCTCTCCCTCTGCTCCTGGCTTTCTTGGCCGAATAGTTTACTGGTCATCCCCTTCAGAGAAAAGACGCGCACTGTCTGCACGTACACACACACACACACACACACAATTTAACGGATATATTGATATTTCCATCAAATCAGATCACAAAAATGTTTTTAAATAACGCCTAATTCTGTTGATTATAGTGCTTGTGTGTAATAATGCTCAATATTTACAAGTGACTTGACACAGGCATTGTGGGAGTATAGCCCTGCATTAGCCCAGTTAGTGCGTTACCCCAGTAGCCAGCTCTTCTTTCTGCTGTTTCTTATGGGCGAGGTCCAGACCTGCCATCTCCAACTCATATTGGATCAACTCATGTTTCCTACAAACTGACCTTCATTCACACACACACACACACGCACAAATTGACAAATGTTTTGTTGCATCCTGATACTAATATTACAACAAACAGTCAAACAGAAATTATGCTGCCACTCCAACTAATAATAAAGTAAGACAGAACTGTTCTCCATCCAATCAAGGAGCCCTAACATCAGAGCTCATTGACAACTACAGGTCTGCATTACATGCCTCGCTGTAGGAAAATGGTTTGAATATGCTAAAAAGCATTTGCATTTGTGCTGCTGCATGTGGCTTCATTTTGAATGATGATACAGGCAAATGGCAACATGAGGCCGAAGCACAATTAGAAAGTGTGGTAGTTTTTTTTTTTTAAAGGACAACTCTAAAACCCATCTGAGAAAAGCTTTTGTCAGTGACCAATGCCCTGAACCAGGAGGAGGCATATAGAACATATATAAATTTAGGACTGCAATAAAAATTATTTCCATTATCAATTAATCTGCAGTTTATGTTCATGATTAATGGATTAATTGTTTGACCCATAGAGCATCAGAAAACTGTGAAAAATGTCCACCGCATCATCCTACAGCATAAGGCGACATCATCAAATGTCTTAAAATTTTCATATTTGAATCAGAATTTCTGATTCTGATTCTGATTTGAGAACCTGGAACCAAATGTTTGGTATTTCTGCTTGAAAATGATTAGCGATTAATTGATTATCTAAAGAGTTGGAAATTAATTTTCTTTTGATCGACTAATTGATTATTCGATTCATTGTTGCAGCTCTAGACACGTTAAAAAGATTACCACCTCCTGAGCCAGATGGACCAATCCTTAAAGGTCAAAGCCAGCTACATAACAAACAATCAAGAACACTCCAGCAGGATTATTATATTTATGTACGATGCCTTATAATGTCAATTCCACTTAAATATCCCATATCAATATTACATCTACTTCACTTATGGTAAGATTTCTTCAAACCAAATGGTAATAAAGTGTGCTGACCTCAAAAGCCAATGAGGCCATAAAGAGACCAACTTCCAATCTATTCTGATGGTCTGTCCATCCTGATCCTGCATTAGCTAAATTCACGAATACTTCATGACAGTTTATTGTTTGGCCCGATATAGATATGCGCCTCTCGCTTTTAAACACACACTTACCTGATGGCGTCAGTGTAGAAAAGGTATTCTTTCAGTTGGTCTGCATAGTGCTCTTCTTCCTCCAGAATGTCATCTATTGTTGCAGCATACCTGTGCACATACACACAACATGACAATAACTTTATTTATATAGAACCTTTAAAAACAGAGTTTACAAAGGGCTTTCACAGACAAGGCATAGCAGTAACTAGCTGGAGGTGAGAGAGTGAATTTTGGTTTATGCCAGAAATGAGGGAGTTACAGTGGTCGTGTCTAAAGAAGATAAATGTGTAAATAACTCTTTCTAGGTCAGAGTTTGAAAACATTTATACGTGAACCAATGCAGAAAAAAAATGCATTATGTGTGAGAATGTGTCCATGTTAGTAGTTTAATGACTGGTCTATTACTACATCAGTAAACACATTTAAGAGTAAGCATCTATAGTCTACGACTTACGTGTCCATGTGGTGGCCAGCACTCTGTAGTCCGTCTCCCATCTCTTTTTCTATAGCACTCCACTCACTGGAGACAACAATTCAGGCGTGCTTAACTTGAATTATCCATACAGTAAGTCTGTGAAGCTCAGACTTCTTCTTAGGAGTAATCATAAAAATTTATTTTTTAATCTACAAAATTCCTCTCAAAGCTTGAGAAGCTTTTTAATAATTGGTTGTCTCCATGAATAAATGAATTACCCTATGGCTCCCTTTAATACTGAATGCATCACTACATGCAGAAGAAAAATGGAAAGTCCTTACAGAGACTGATTTTATTTTATTTTGTAAGAAATTCAACCTGATGTGATATGGCTTACATATTTCTATAAATAACTGTCTAGTTCAAACGGTTGCTGGATACATTATACACATTTTATTTAATTATTGCAGACTTTATGCATGTAGAAATGCAGTTACAACAGAAGAGGTGTTTCTCACCTAAAGACTCTGCCGTAGTTACCGTGGACCTTGTAAACGCCATACAGCCGGTCTGCTACTCTCTAGAATAAAGACAATCAAATCATTGAACACTACATCAGATGATTCCCTATTGAAACACCTAAGTTGATGCTTTTGGATTATCATTGGGTCAAAGGCTTGCAAGTGTTGACATTCACACTGACAATCAACACACCTTGCAGCCTGACACGAGCTTTTAAGTCATTGTTACAGAAAGCCAGAAAATTTTAGAATAATATTGGCTCCTAAATAAATGTAGGCAGCGTTCACAGCACAGGAGCTCACACAAGCTGACTGTGTACTACTTGCCCAAGACAAAATTGGCAGACAGTTGAAGTGACTGATGAAGAAAGTCAAAAATCTAGCAAGCTAAACACCCAGACATTTTTCTCAGGAGATGGCAGACTAAATGTCAGTGAAACGTCGATGCCCATGTTACACAACACAACAACTGGTCAAAGCTAAGCAGACAATTACATATAGGTGTGTGTGTTTTTGCAGGAATGGGATCATATCCAATATTATCGCAGATCGGGATAAAAAAACACTCAAGATAAGTTGATCGTGGGGAATTTCCATTATCGGGATAATCGTGAATATCCTCACAAGTGGCTTGAAAGAGCTGTCTGGCTCGCTAACTTACAATCCTAAATTGATTTCCTGACAGGGTCCGACATAACCGATGGCCCGGGGCCAATAAAAGTTTATGCAGGGAAGTTGATTGACCAGTCACTGGTTTGTCTGGGCCAGTGGCGGACTGGTCCAGTTATGAAAAGATGGCAGCTCTTCTTTAAGAACGGAGTGGATGCGGGATCCCAATATATTACCAATGTGTCAAAGGTAAATTAAAGTTCAGAATTAACGTTACTGTTATTGAGGGTATCATCTCCTATAGCAGTCAAACAAAACACTTTGCAGAGGTACTTGCCAGTCATGTAGCCAGCTGCGTTGAGCTAAACAGCAACAGTACTCAGATTAATATAAAAATCTGAAAATGCTGACATGATCATACACTCGTCCTTTCTCCCTGTAGCCATTGTTGTTGTGTGGTGCTCAGTTGTTTTTTATAATCCACTATGAGATTGTACATTTGACTCTATGCCACAATGCCAGTTGGACGTAACTTTTGTTAGAAGGATCATTCCTGTATTTCTTCAGTCAGGGGTAAATTATATAGACTGATGCAATTGATGAAATTGTTGTCTGTACCATTTGACATCACGGTAGAGAAGTGAAAAAAAGACTCACTCACTCAATGTTGCTATTTTTGAATTATTTATTTTTCCTTGATTTATGCAGGGGGACCTTATGATTATCTTATTTTAAATTGTTTGTTTAAACAATAGGTAGATAGGTGTGATGCAAATGTAAGGCAATGTAAGGGATTCCAGTATGTTTTAGTGCCATTTTAAGAGTTTTACACATATTTTGATGATTATCTGGATAATATCGTGAATGGTAATTATTTTTACCAGAATTATCGTGACCTGAAATGTTCATATTGTCCTATGCCTGTGTGTGTGTGTGTGTGTGTGTGTGTGTGTGTGTTTACACATGCAAAAACTCACCGCACGCACCCTGAGTAATTGAGAGATGACAGTGTTCAGTTCATCACTGTATTGTTTCAGTGCTGTGAATCGCCTGGAGAACAAAACAAATGGATCATAACTCAAACAGTGTTCAACCGAAACTAAGCATGTCTTTGTGTTTCAGTTTGTGTTGCTCCAGATAAACTCTCATTATCATTCCTCTTGTTACCAGTTTTGCCACTGGGATCATTACGTCTTAATTCAGTCTACTGATTAAAAACTCTTAAGAAAGTTTTTCTTATTTCACGATAATTCAGTAATCTGACAAAATCTCCTGCTTTGTATAAATCTTAGCAAACTAGATTGCTGTGAAGAAGCCAGCTGTCTGTTTTACACCTACTTGTCAGGGTTCTTTACTCTGAACATGGCACTCAGAGACTTTAATCTGGAGTCAACCTGGAAGAGAAGAGAATAACAAATACGTTAAGAGGGTTTTATTTTGTATATGACATACAGGAGAATCTACGAAGAGGTGCTTGTGATATGATCCAGTTTGCCTATCACAAAACAAGCCACATGACTGAAACACTGACAATGTTCGTTAACAACTAAATTCTCAGTCCTGGAATTCAGCATGAGGAACTTCATGGATGTTTGTAAAACCGTTTAAGTGTAATTCCAGTATTTTAAATATTTTTAATGTTGCAGCCCGTATCACAGCTGAGGCGATCTACTGGACCAATTCCAAAACGTTTTGCATCTATTAGTCATTTAGACATCAAAATTTGTAAACAAATACATAAATAAATAGGGCCCAGGTTTAATATTACCGGAATTACCCTTAAGACAATGTACTATCCAACTACAGTGTGAAGGAGATAAAGCACAACTAACTGTATACCTTGTCTTGGAAACCTGTCTCCAAAACCGCCTCCCTCCATCCCTTCTCCTGAGGACAGATGATGGACACGATAAACATGATTATAAACCATGCTGTGTAAAAATGGGGCTCTCCAGCCGACAACTGCACTACTACAAAATACCACAAGTGGCTGCGCTGGACTGAGGATTGTTGCTACAGCTAATGCTAATTTTCACCTCCATACTAACAGATAAACAGGTAATTAGAATGCTGTGCTAGGAGGTTTTCTACCTGCCATGGGTGCATGCAATAGCTCTGTGGCAAAAATGAAAGGTTTTCTCATTCATGTCCATGAGATCACTGTGTGGGTACATCATTGCAAAGAAACGTACAGCCTCCATTTTTTTCCGTTCTGCGTGATATGCCTTGTGACTGGAATTGCCCTTTCATATTTCTTCTTCTTTGTCTGTATCCTCCCACCAGTGCAGCCTCTTGCATTGTTCTGCCATACTGCTATTGAGTGTGCATGTCTCTGCATGTGTATGGCAGAAGACTTCAATGGGACATTATGTGAAACATAATGGAGTGCTAACCTCTGTCAGAAAGAGGAAGAAGATTCTGTCGTTGGAAATGACAGGATGTGATGCAACACGCAGCAGGAAGTTTTCCAATCCGACTCTTCGTCGCTCGACAAAGTCTGGGTCGAGGTTGTCCGCGGACAGCTTGTGCCAAACAAACTCTGCCTACAAGAGGCACAATCCAGGGAGTAAAAAAGAAAAAGTGAGAACCAGCTTAAAAGATACTACCAGGAAGAAACGGAGAGCAAACTAAAAAAGATGGACAGAATAAATGTCGTTAACCAACTACAAATGAAGTCATTCTATCAAAGTCTATTTGTCAATCACAGGGATTAGATACAGCCAGCAAATTAATTACATGTAATTAAGCCTTTTTTATTCATTATAATTCTCCTTCAACCTATGAGTCACTTACCCTTTTCTCTGGTAGTGGAGGGACGATGATGTAGGGATAGGTGACCAGGAGGTATGTCCTGAGCAGCTCAAACTCACTGTAGCGTCTCCACAAAGTGTCAGGTGCTGCAGGCGTACCCTCCTCTGGCACAGTTTCAGCTGGCCTGCAGACAAACGAATGGGAATACACTGTATTTCCATAGAAGTGGTAACTCAGACATTTGAGCTACTGTTCTTGTTTAAAGTCACTTTAAACACAGAATGAGCAACTTGTCCCTGTCTACCTTTGACTTTGCCAATGGCCTGTTGTCATAGGCATTTTGATTATCTTTCCAATGGTTTAGCACCTATGGAAAAAAACTCCTTAATTGGAATTCAGAGAGCTCCCTAAGTGCCAGCTGAATAGTCAAGAAATCGTCTCAGCCACAGTAATGAAACCTTTCTTTTAGGAGGAGTGGGGCCGTCTGACTAAAGTAGTGAGGTAATCGGTGCAAGCTATTCTGCTCCTTCATCTGGTTTTATTTAAATAAGCAATCTTAACAAGCGTGCAGAGCTTTACTCTACCTAGTGACAAACATTGTTTTTCCCCTCAATGCTTAAAGTTTTTCATGAATTGCGCAAAGTAGAAGTAGATTAGCAGTAGATATTCCAAAACCAACAGAAGGCCATTAAATGTCAGCATAAAACCGGAAGCTCCAGTTTCTGGCCTACCGTGTTTCTATGAGGTAGACGGTGTAGGTTTCCTGCATGTTAACGGTGTTCTTCCCTGTTCTCTTCTCTGCCTCGGCCACATTCAGCTCCATTTTTCTCAACAGAGCTGTCCCTCGTTCCATCATCTACACAGACAAGAAAAATGTATGTGCGAGGATAAGCAAAAAAGAAAATTAGTGACAGGGAAAGGAAAACATAAAGGTATGTGAGAAATATAGAAGGGGGGCATCGGGGAAAATAACATCAGGTGAACCGACAGGTGCGAGTGTGGTTCTCTGGGGACTAAGAGAACAAGGAAGGCAATTTTCCACTCTGTTTGACAATAAGTTGCCTTCTAGTCTAAACACACAGTCAAGCATGAGACCAGATGAACACAGAGGGACAGCTAGCTGTTTTGCTACTGAACACTGCTTCTTTCTTTACACGGGGTTATGACAGGCGTGTGCAGGTCACAAAACGAGCCAAGACAACAAAGTACTAAACTAATTGTTGTTTGTCTGTCTAGAAATGGTCCTTTCTCATTAGAAATCACGGTAATTAAGACCGGACGAAAAGAGGACTCTGGTTAATTCAACGAAACAAAACTTTTCTCTTAGCGTTCAGACTTTCTAGCTTGCGAGCTAACGTCAGGGGTAAAGTTTACAAAGTAACGTTAGCTTCGGCCCACCGTTAGCAAAAGCAACCTCAGCTCACTGTGCAACTTTAACGTTATCTTGCAGAGCTGGTCACTAAATTTAGCTTTGAAGCCGGTCAACGTTAATACAACTGCAACAGCTTTTGGAAAAGGTGAGTGGAGACATATGAAGCAAGTCCTCGTTGCTATATATGTCACTAACTCCACCTAGCTAACTTAACATTACGTTAGGCCTGTTTGGGGAAGTTTTCATCAGTGACACAGGGCTTTTAAACTCCAAAAAAACGTTTGTCACAGAGAATAAAAAAAAAAAAAAGGTACGACCGTATTTATAATGTTGTTCTCGGACTCCGCTGAAGTGATATCGGTGTTACCGATCACAGCTACTTCTTCGGTACTTTCAGAGTCTGCCATCATCTGGCTGCCGAGCTGCTACCGAGGGGAAGGGGAGACTTTCTGCTCTGCGCATGCGCGTTGCCGGCTGAGGCCAGGGATGAACGTTGCTAAACGATCAGCTTCCAGTCGATCAAAGATGACAGAACAAATGAAAACTAAATAAAATAACAAAAGTAAAATAAATTAATAAATAAATGTTACTATCCACGAGAGTAAAAGCAATATAATATTCGAAATCATTCTGGTAATTAGTCTTAATTATATGAAATAAAATACAGTAATATGGTATAAATGTAATGTAATGCAAATACGACAATGCAGTTAGAGGTAACAGAGGGCACATAATCAGAACCTGAATTTGTACTGAAATGGTTCCAACTTTGCTAGTGACCATGAAAAGTGTTTCAGTCAGAAAATTTTAGTTTCCTTGTGTTAATGTGCAGATATTACAAAATACACGGGATTAGCCAACATGATGATGGTTCAAACTGGGACACATTTTAAAGCAGTTCAATTGATGGTTTCAGAAAGTTTCCATGCAGCTGTGCTGAATTGGTGAACCGATGACCCTCCCTTGGCATCGTTTGCGTCTTCCTTTGACGCCTTCCTTTAGCAAGACTGACATCTACTGGTGGGATTTGGTTTGAAATGAATTTATTTCCATTTTGCGCCCAGAGCCCATGCTTTTTGTTCATATTGTTTATTTTTGGAAACTTTGGAAAAAACACTGACCCTTCAACATTTGTGAAATGCACATTACCAATTGAGTCAGTAGGCAGAATCTGTTTCTCCCCTCTTTATGATCACCAAGTAGTAACAACAGGCAGTGTGATACTTGTGTGTTGACAATTATCCAGATGATTCTAGAGCAATGCTTGAACATGCTGTGAGATATCCTATAAAATGAAGATCATGATGGTTTTGTCATATCCAAAAGTACATTTAAGAAACAACACAAATTCAAATTTTTCTGACTGTTTATCATTGCTTTCATGGTGTTTGAAAACAAAATTCTGAGAAAGGTGCCACAAGTGATGAATTTCCTCACCGTGGTGATATCATTTGGTCCCTCTCTCATTGGTTGTAGATGGTTGTGGGCCCAGATGTGAATGAGAGGGATGCGGTATGCCTCAGGCTAGTAAACAGCACAGAAACATGGCTTTTTAGTTCCTGTGGTCACGCTGTTGTGCAGCATTTAATGTTTGAAGAGAAGGGTGGAGCAGCATTTAGTAAGGAAGCATTTTATATAGATGCCACTGGGCATGGAGTGGGGTGTTGGGGTGTTATGGAATGTGGGGTTTATGGAAAAGAGAAAGAGAGAGGGAGAGGCAAAGAAATTAATACAAGGGGAGAACGGTATAAAGGTGAGATGAATTAACATAATGATCAATGGTAAAATGATCAATGACAAAGATGCAGCAGGTGTGGATGGAGGTGACGGTGGGATGCGGTTTTGGGCTGCAGCGTGTCAAGAAACCCAAAGCCTGCGCTGTGACCAGCCGTAGTCACAGCAACAACATAGTTACCATTCTTTCCTGCCACTGACCTCAAACCAGCCATCACCACTTCCTGTCCGCACACATGGGCACGCAGAAACACACACACCTCTAGCCTATTTGGATGACTGTAATCAGCCATTTGACAACTTTTTAGAGTCCAAAGTTCTTGGACACTGAGCTAAAAGTATATAAACTATATTCAGTGTCTCTCTCTGTGTGTGTGTGTGTGTGTGTGTGTGTGTGTGTGTGTGCGCGTGCGTGCGTGTGTGTGTGTGTGTGTATTTCTTCCTGTCTTGTTTATTTTTGGAAGTTCTGACCTTAAGCTGCTGAGTGACTATAATTCAGATGGGTATGTGTGTATTATATACTGAGTCATGATATTCATGTCAAAATGCCTGGAGACAAACAAGAATCATTACTGCTGTTGATGACAGCAACAGCACTGTTGACCAACTGTGGATACTGTACACGCCAAAAGGCAATTTTAAAAATAGCAAATACATTGGTGTTACAAATGATTTTCAAACATATGGCTTTTTAATTTAATAGTTTAATAGTTTTTTTCAGGCATGTTGTCTAGAAAAATCTTTCAGTTCACTGATTAATTTTACTAATATATTTTGTTCAAATGAATCACATATGTCCTTTGTACATTCAAATGAAAATGATTAATCTGTCTGTTGAAGTTTGACTGTTGAACAGCAGAGGGTAGCAAAAATCTAATAATTCTGTACAACAACCTGTGGTGCATCAGCATGAGAATCCGAATCAGTATGCACAGCACTACAGAGGTTGGACACACTGTAATATGAGTATGAATAATTATAATAGCTCTCTTTCACAGCAGACATTTGGACTTGCAGGAAAAGCAATGGTGTTAATGATAACATTAACAGTGGCTCCATTATTTTATTTAAGTGTCCCAGGTAGCCATGACAGTGTGACAGGGAGTAAGCATGCACAATACCAGGACCCTGAAACTGAGGCAGCTAAATGTAATTCATCCATCATTTATTTTATCATTTATTATTATTACGCTTTTCCTACTGTCACATGTCGGAATGTCTTCCATGGAAAAAGCATACTACTGTTATTTGTTATTATATGTTTAGTCTTTGCTTGACACAATTCAGCAAAAAGATCTATTGTAATATCAAACTATTGCACTATTAACATGAATATTTAACATGAGTATTAATGTGTACAATTGACATTACTATGTATAAATGTGGATTTAGTGTATACATTCCAAACACTCCCATGGCTGGGTTCACTGTTCATATGCTATTCCAGAGTGGTGGATGATTAGTGAGTATTACTAACATTAAACAAAGGGTTTGTGGTAGTTTGGTCCAATTCAGTTTTACAATTTAATGCTTGAAAAATGAATGTTTATCATTATTTTGTTAGGATTTGATTCTCATAACTGTTTATTATCACCTTTCTGTCTTTGCATGTCTCAGGGGCTAGTTTTCAGGGGCCAATATCAAAACTAGACAGACGTCTTCTCCTTGTGACCAATCAACCTGTCAAGTTATTTGTGTTTGGTGGGGGTTATTTCTTCATTTTTAAAGATTTGAAAGTTTAGTATAATTTTTAAATCATTTTATCATTGCTTTATTTACATTCAAATGTGTGATTTATATCAGATATCTGGTTTATAGGAAGTTTTAGAAAGTTGCACTTCATGTGCGTTTTCATGTGTGTACAAAGCTGGTCACGAAGGTCATAAAGAGGAAGTCCTTGCGGTCAGTAGAAAGGAACACATGTTTCGCTTCATGTCATAGTCTCCGTCCTTCATTTTCCGCTCCTTCATCCATCTATTCTTGCCTTTGGTGGAAAACTCCAGTGGACCTGTATTTGTGTGGGTGAGCCTGTATACTATATGCATGTGTATGAAATTCCATAATGAAGTGAAGCCTTGTTGGTACTGTATTATGTTGTTTATTTTTACCTTGGTATGAGAACGTCTATCACACATGATGGTAAATACAATGAAGTCAGGCTTACTGTAGGCCTTCAGCAGTTTTACAATTAATGAAAACATTTAGATATGTTTTATGTTATGTTGTTAAAATAACCTCTATTTTAAAACTTCTTAATATTTGAATTATGCAAGTGACCCTTATTAAGTTCAAGTGATTACATTTTAGTTTGGCCTTACACAAACTGACCAACCTCCACCAACATTCAGATCAATTAATAGATTATATTTTAAATTAATATTTGGTAGCTTTTCATATTTCTACCCTTATTGCAGGAATGAAAGTTTGTGATATACAAGTTAGAAGACTGAGACATAAGACGGCAGATTATGATCATATATCTTTTTAATTTTTACAAGCTTTACTTCTGTTTAAATAATTGTACCAAATCAACATTGCTCTGAAAATTATTTTCTTCACTTCTTTCCCATTTCTTTTACACATTAAAACATTTTACTCAGTTTTTTTCTCTCCCATCCATCACCAGGGTGTTGACAAATTAAGATGTGCAAGTCTCACTGAAGGCTTCTCTGCATGACTGATGCTGCTTTCCAACAAGCTTACACTCTTGCATGTGTATGCATTTACTGTATATGGGCACTTAGTCTCACACACACACACACGCAATCACACATGCAGAGTGTGAGCAATGCAGTATAATAAGCAGCGTGGCAGCGATGTGGTCAGCTTTGCCCCATGTGCAATCGTTGAGAAGCCACATGAAGGCTTCTGGGTATTAAAGGACAAGCCTTGGTTGGCTGGGAGGGAATCTGTCATGCAACAAGAAAACTGTGTTTTTCACCCTTTTTTCCCTCTTTCATTTCTTCTCGATCCCTTTTTTCTTTACGCCTCTTCCCAAATTCTCTCTCTCTCTCTGCCCACTTTTTTTCTCCTTCTTCATTTCTTTCATTCTGTGGCATATTAGACTCAGTTGTAATACTCTCCAGCTTAAAATGCTTAGACCACTGGAATGTTCCGTCAAAGAGGTGGGCGGACCCGGGGGGCGGGACAGACCAGCATAACCAATTAAGGAGGAGATTGAGGTAAGACGGACAGCTTCTAAATGGTGTAATAACAACCTACTAAAATGTAATTACAATGCAATAGCAATAGACACTTCTAATGACAGGATGTATATGCCAATGTGATTTCCTAATTATGGCCTTGGCATAATGGGTGACTGTTAACATGGCGTGGAGATTATTGAGAGGTGTCTGAATGCAGAAATTCAACCACAGGGACTTGTAACAGTGTTAAAGGGCATAATGGCCACTCAGACGTCCAGCCAAGTATTGATCACAACAATTAGGTTAACGTGTTTGAGAGGCAGCCTGCAGTGAATAAGTTAATTAGTGTGAACTTGAGTGAGTGATTTAATTAGGCAGTTTGTTTATCCATTGAGCCACCTATCCATTTCTCCATTTATCTTTCCATCCATTCAATCTGTATATTTGTCTAACAAGACTCTATCTGGTTTTTGCTTTTTGTTTGACCTATTCCTCTGATGGTCCAATTTCATTCCTCTCAAAGTGCTCATGTCATACACTGTCCATCTGTCTTTCAGTCTGTCCACATGTGATGCTGCCATCCATCCATCTGTCCATCCATCTCTATCCTTCCATCCAGCCTTCCATCTCTAACAAGAGGAGTGGATGGTGGCGTCCATTATTACAGAGCATCCCAGAATAGAGTCTCGTTTTATTACAAGTCCCTCTGGTCGCCGTGGCTACCCAAATTACAGGCCAGGCTTCTCACACATAAAAAAGGTTGCGCTGCCGAAAACCAGCCACCTCAATAAAGGATGGATTAGAAAATCCTTTGCTTTTTTCCCTTCCTTTCCTTTTTGAAAGGATTTCTGTACATTTTTTTCCCCTCTGGTGTTTTGTTTTATGTTGGGGTGCAGCGGTCTTCTTCAGTGGTTTTGCTCCCCGACCCTGCGGCGGGAAAATACGCTCACTTGTGGGTTTCTGGGAAGGCAGTGGTGGACGAAACATCTGCTGGGAGCAAGATGTATGTAAGTGTGTGTGTGAGCATGTGCATGTAGGGACACTGCCCTGGCATCCTGTTCAAGTTCACAGATCTGTTTGAGCGATAGCAAAATAGTAGGAGATGGTGAGAAAAATATTCACTATAAACTTTGTTTTGTAGTTTTGAAAGACCATTTTAAAGGTGTGATGTAAAGTGTGACTCTTTAATAATAGGCTATCTAGTGAAAAGTGTACAACAATTGCAAACTTTTTAAAGTGAATTCTACATTAAGTTTTCACAAACTATTTTCAAGTTTAAAATATTTAGATAACTGACACATGACTTAAGGAATATCCTTGAGGCTGCTTTGTTTGGTGTGTCTACCCAACATTACAAAATTTTATGGTAAGTGTTGACATCTTCAGTGACTAGCCTTCAATTCAGATGAGGTAGTAACTGTGTTTGAGCTAGCAGTAAATGCTAATGTTAGCATGTCTAACATTCAAAGCTTCATCATTCCTAGATATACAGCTGACAAAACAAGGTGCAATATGAGTACCGTCAGATGTTAATACAATGTTCTAAAAATGAGCTCATGAGGCAAGCGGACATTTGTTATATTGCAGCAACAAATACTAGATTAGCTTATGTGGACGACATTAACTACATCACACATACCTGTCTATAGTTTTTCATAGTGTAAAGCTTCCTCCACCTGTTAAATGCGGCACCCATGTTTTGAATTAGTTCAGAGCACATGGTGGGTAATTCAGGGGCCCTTGGAATGTGCAGAATTACATATACACAGAGCTGGGGCAGCTTTATCTGTTTAGAAAGCTTTCAAATCATAGAGTGATGTGTGACGAGGACTGATCCAGTACAGTCAGTATAACATGATTGGTTGGACTGATATTGGCAGGAGCAGTTCATAAAGTCCTGTACGGTAAAGTGGGATAGGATATTATACATTAAAACAAAGGATGTAATTTCAACCGAATTGATCACAAGCGCATGATATTCCATTTTACTTGCCCTTCAAGACACCTTTGAATCATTGACTTTAGCAATGAGTGCTGACAGGTTTAGTCAGGAATTCTTTACACTGAAATGTATTGCCATGTGCAAAAGGGTCTTCATCCCTTTTCCTTTTCATTGTCTTAAAGTGTGTTAAATTCTTGTCTTCAGACAATTCAAAATTAGTTATTTCGAGGTTCAGGTTTTTAAAGCAAATCTGCACCTTTTATAACAGATAAAGCAGATTGCATGTCCTCGTCTTACTGTGGATGCATGCAAGCTTTTGTGAGGGCTTTGTCATGTTTCCTTACTACCTACCTTCCCTGTAGGCTATACTAAGATGATTTGTTTCTATGTTCCAAGACTATTTCAAAATATATACAATATATATATTGTATATTATAGCGGGGGCGGCTGTGGCTTGGTGGCAGAGCGGGTCGTCTACCAATCGGATGGTCAGCGGTTCGACCAGCCATGCGTCGAAGTATCCTTGAGCAAGATACTGAACCCCAAATTGCTCCCGAAGCTGCGCCTTCGGTGTGTGAGTGTGAGGTTAGTCATGGCCTAATACATCTTCCACCAGTGATTCAGAAACAGTGCTTCTTTGATTGAAAAATTAAATATTGTTCCTGGTAGTTCCCCAAAAAAATATTTAATGACCAACTAAACCCCAAATTTCTATTTATTGTTTGGACAATATGCTAACAAATTTAAACACATTTTTGAACAACCGAGAAATAGTGGAGTGCCGTGTATAGTAATGATAATGTGTACACTACGAACAATGATGCCGTCATCTCCATGGTAACAAGTTGTGGTCATAGCTCGGGCGAGAAAGATTAAAGACATTCGAAGGAAGAAATTAAAGCTGAAGACCAGAACCTTTTAATGGAAAGAGGAAAGATGGGGGGTTGGAGAGATCTATCACCAATAAAAGAGGATATTTATGGCAGTTTCTTTCACATCCTCTGCCTTTAAAACCAAAAGGAGAAATATAGCCTGGGATGCAGCCTCATTAAACAATATGAGGGCTCTTTATCATGTGGCAACCCACCGGAAGTAGGGCTGCGACCCATCTTGGGTTCCGACCCATCGTTTAAGAAGCAAGGGTTTTACGGGAAGTGTGAATGTGGTGTGCGATGAAAGGATGGGATGAGGTGTGTGTGTGGATGTCTGTTTGTGTGTGTGTCTGCAGTGCACACTATTATTATGTTGCTGCGGTTGTAATGATGTAAGATGCTCGCAAGGGAGTAAACAAGAGCAGCACGCTATCTACAAACAACATATGAAAACATCATGTTTCTGTGGGTAACAAATGAATTAGAAATCTTTATAGTCAAGAGATAAAAGGTGATACAATATGTATATTTAAGACCCCATTTGTATGAGAAAAAATAAGCATACATTCATTTTATTTTGAGTATTTTAGGTGTCCAGGGGACTGAATTGTATGAAACCCCATACATTTACAAATCAGTTTTTTGTCAAATACCTCTGAGAAACACATACAGTTAATAAGCTGTAGAAATATCACTGAGGACTTCTGTAACCATCCGCTGTACGATAAAAATGTATTTTAACCTGTTTCCCAATAATTACCTTTACAGTTAAAGGTACTCTGTGGGGTTTTTACTATAAAGAAACATTGTTTTGTTTACATATTGCATTTTTAGTGTGTATCTGTACGGGCTAGCAAATATGTTGAATGCATTCCTATCCCAAAAAGTTGTTATATATTTTAAACCTGGCATTTTTCTTGGAACAACATGGCTGTGCAGTATCCTCCGTCCCATTATATATTGTTAATAAGCTACACGTAACTTGACAGCTCATGCACTATTACTTTATACTGTAATATTAACCTCAACCGGTTAACCCACTTTGTACCTTACACTTATTTAATTTTAAATGTATACTTATACCCACTTATTACTTACCTATATTATAGTGTTATTATTATATTATTGCTTTTTGTCTTGCTTATTACTTTCATTCTTGTATGCACTGAAGTGATAGTTATGTTCTGTTACAAAGAGTTTCCCCTAGGGGATTAATAAAGTATTTCTGATTCTGATTTCTCTTTTATGGCACTTACAACAATTGTTGATGTTTGGAATTGCAGTGAACAGAAGGGCACTATACAGCTGTTCTAGCTTGTCATTTGATAGTTTTTAGCCATGCTAGTGGCTAGTGGCACAAGGGAGGGCAATGCTGGTCTGTCGGTATAGTTCGGGCCACCACTTTAGTCCAGACTCAAATATTTCTACAACTTTTAGATGGATTGCCATAACATTACATTCAGACATCCATGGTCTCCAGAGGTTTAAGCCTACTGACTTTGGTGAGCCTTTGACTTTTTTGTAATGTCTCGACAACTTTTGAATGGATTGCCATGAAATTTGGTACATATATCCAGGTTAGCCAGAGGATGAATCCTAATTATTTTAATCATCCCCTGACTTTTCTTCTGCTGTAGCACTACTAGCAGGTCAAAGTTTTCACTTATCCTGTGAACTATCTCAACATCCACTCCATGGATTGGTACAAAGTACAGACATTCATGGTTTACATACAATGTATCCAGATGACTTTGGTGATCCCCTGACTTTTCCTGTAATGGCAAACTAAGGGGGACATTTGTGGTTTTGAGTGAAGGGTCTCAACAGCTATTGGATCATTTCTCATGAAATATGTAAGTGATAATGCACAGTGAACCGGTCATTATTGCAAAATTAACCCGACAGGGTGATGCAGGACCTCGAGGCGAATGGGCAGTTCAGCCACTAACCACACATCTTTCGTGTTATCCAAATATATTAAAATTAATATTCCATGGTTGTTTTCTAATGGAAAAAAAGTCATGTGGCAAAAGGTTTCTTTCCGTTACTCCAAACTAATTCTAACTTTTTTTTTACCACAGGACTTCTTTCTGTGGATTGATTTGTCCGATAGTTTGATTTATGACAAAATACCTGAAAAACTAATGACATTCCCTCAGTCTCAATTTGTACTTTGTATTAGTGCTAATAAGCAAGTGTTAGCATGCTAACACGCTAAAGTAAGATGTTAAACATGATTACTATACCTGTTCACCTGACTATAACATCAGCATGTAACGTTGTCACTGTGAACATGCTATAATTCTGAGGTTCGTATGTAGCTCATTGCACAGCTGCAATGAGTGCAGCTGAGTGTTGTACAGTGCGTAAGTACAGCCTCACAGACCTACTAGAATGGCTTAGTCTTGGCTGGCTTTAAATGGGTTTAATTTGTTGAACCTGAAAAACTGTTTGCCACTGTTCAGTGATCATGGCATAACGATCACCCATCAGATTGCACCTAAAATAACACTAAGCCTACTAGATACTAAATACTCAAATATGACATTGTATCATTACTGGCAATCCTACACACTCTTATTAGAGTAGAGTGTGAAGGATTATGAGTTGGAAACAGTATGGCACATGAAGGTATTCACATATATATTTGATGAAGTAATTTGTTGAAATAATAACCCTTAATAGTGATACATGCTGGAGGAATATGACCCTAAGTATACAGTCAGAGCAACCAAGGCTTTGTGGAAGATTGACTGTCAGTCACATGACCTCAATCCAGTTGAGCATGTTTCACTTGTTGAAGACCAGGCTGAATGCAAAGAGCCCCCAAAACAACTTTCTATGTGGTTCAGCTGATGTAGATATAAACACCCTCAAAGCTGAAAGCCAGTATGTGTGACAAAAAAATGTCAACTCAGTGCTTGATTTGCTAGTTTTTTTTCGAACTTTCAACCATATCGCATGTTCTTCATCCCTCTTTGAATTAATATTTATATTCTTTGGTTAATATTTACCCACCCAGGACCACTTCTAATCCGTCATTGAGGTTCTGCATGTACAGTATAGGTCACATGATGATACCTGACCCAGCTCGATTCCCTGATGGAGCTTTCAGTAGAGGAAGCGTGTGAGATGTGGTTGAAAGCTCAGTACAAAGCTGCTAAGTTTACCCTTGAGTTAAGATCACACATGCTGTTCCCAAGGTCAAGAATGAGCTTCCCTGCTTAAGCTACAAAATCATTCATCACTCTTTTTATTTCAAATCTAGTATGCTACAATACAGAGCCACAGCAAAAATCACACAAAAACTTGTCACGCTCCAAAATACTTACACATATGTGGCTGTGAAATCTGAAAAAACAAATTCACTACATCAATTCATAACAAAATATTTTTTAACCTCCCTGGCCGACTGATCAGTCACATATTACTTACATGATTTTGGTTTTGGTTAGTTATTTCCTGTTTAATTTGGTAATTCTCTGCCTCCTGTGTTGATTAGTTGACCTGTGTATTGGTGGCTCCCCTTCCTGAGTTTATATAGGCTGAGTGTTTTTTTCCTGTCTCTTTGTCAGTTTGTTAACCCAGTTGCATGTTGGATCTGTCTTGTATGCCTGCATGCCACCCTGTTTATCTACCTGCCCGCCTGCTTGTACCTGTTTGCCGCTTATCTACCTGCCATTAAGCACTAAATCTTCATTCAATCCATCATTCTGCCTCCTCTGTCTGCACTTGGGTCCTCTCCCTGTTGCCTGTTTACCACCTTGTAACAATTACAGTAAATGCATTTATGTCAAAGTAATAAATCTTATTTAACAAAGTTGTTTTTCTGCTAAAACAACAGTGAGTCTCATGCTTTTTCTCTCTTATTGCCTTACCCCCACCCCCATTGCACCATTCTGCCTTGTCAATCAGTTGAAGGAGGAAAGTCATTAAATTTCTCTGTTGGCCATATATGTAATTACAGTCTGCCTGTATGTTGCTAAATACGCCCCGGCGCTAGTCTGGTCTCCCTGGTCATGTTTTTTCCTCCCACCGGCCGTGTTTAAAGGCCTTATAATTGGCAGAGGCAGCGTGTCAGGATTAGAAGCTGCCGGTTTGAAACCCTGACTCCCCCTCCCCCCTTTTCCCTCGCCTGCTTGTCCCCCCCATGCAGACAACCGCAACCTTAAACCTTAAACTCCCTCTTACCCCTCTTCATTCTCCTTGTATTACGTGTGTTGGGATTAAAGAGGGAATATCATTAAAGCCTAATAAATGCAGAATTTCAGTTCTATAGGTATAGATAGTTCACTATTGAGTATAGGTGTTATTGAGTTGTTAAATGTTTTTACTATTTCCCTTTTATTTTAATGTAACAGTCTACTCTATTGCGTTTTTGTGGCTCACCAGCAAATTCTCAGCAGTTAACAAAATAACATACCTCTTTTAATGTTAAAATACTCCCATGCTTTAGTATTACCTAATTTGCTTCCACAACCTCTGGTATTATCCATGGTTTTCCTACCAACTGCTAGCAGAAAAAACATGTATGTATACATCCATAGACTCATACATCCTTTCTTATTCCCATGTAGTGTTACATTATATATGAAACCTATCATGGATCACATTGTTAGCCTTGTTAAGGGTTTTTACAAGTGTTAATTAAGTCGGTGTATATTTTACTGGTGCCTGCAGGACGCCTGTGGTCAGTTGCCTACCTCTCTCATCTCACACTACAGTCGTCTTATTCAGAACACCACTCTCCAAGTAGGCAGTCACTGCAAAAAATTGCACATTTGACAAATGTTTTTTTCATCTTTTAGAAATACCAAACTCATTATTTAAGTTGGTCAATATTTATATCCTGAAACTCAAATTTTGCAGTGCAATCATTTGACATTTAAACCTTTAATGTGTTTGGATGTAGCATAAACCTGCTGTGGCGGGTTCTTTTTTTTTTTTTTTTTTACAGTGCTACAGGGCTACCCCTGTCTCACTGGCAGTAGTAAAACCCTTGTGGGTTTAGACAAATGAAGGTTGTTTGGGCCATCAAAGCATTTAAAGTTGAAATGATGGAGCTGATGGTCAGTGATGTCAGCAAAGATGTTGACTTTGTCTGAGTCAGAGCAGTTTCTGGTCAGTAGAGCCCCTAATTTCTCGGTCTGTCCGTCGCTGTCTCCCTGTTTCTGTCTCTCTTTTAACCTCTCTCTCACATCATCTCACTCTATTCTCTCTCACACATCTAAAAACTGCTGCCCTCTCATCCAGGTCAGTGTGCTGACCTGAGCCAAAAGTGTATGCATTCACAAATCTTAAATGTGCATTACATGTACCAAATTATATGCATCATATGTATATTATTGAGTGATTTGTGTCTACTACAGGCTCAATTTCCATCAGTAACGAAGGGAAACATTCTGTTCTCTATTTTTCTTTTTCTTTCATCGCTCATAAGTAATGAGTAAACAATAAAAATTTGTAAAAAAATTGTAAATGAGCAATTAATTACTCTTCTTTCAAGTCAAGGTCTAGTCATGATTGATTTACAACCTTAGAAAGTAATGGGTTACAATCTTTGTTTCCTGACCATTTTGAAGGCATCGCAATGACAAAATCTTAATTCACAACATGACAAAATTAATCTAAATGGTAATTTTTTCAGGATATATGAGGAGAATGTTTCTTCTTGAAGTGAAACTGGGAAATGTTGAACATTCATGTAACTGACCATGAACTATGAGGGTTCATGGTTCACTGCAGTAACTATGCTAACGTCTCTCTTTTGGGTCACTGCCGTGTTTGGCTGCGCACATTATAATGCTGCGACTGCACTTTGTCTGATCAGACAAAAATTGGACAAAAAGTAGGGTTTCATAGAACTATGCTATACTTATGCTGCAATAAAATGAGTTTTGTTTGCTATTTAAAGCAACATTAAAACATAAGGAAATCTATCATTCCCTGGTGTCAGCACGATAACAATCTATAATTATATAGATGTGTTAATTCATTTCAAGATGGGTATTTTGTTCATTGACAATGTCTTCTTAATGCTGAGATGCTTGATGAAAGTGGAGTGCAGATGTTGTTGCTGGGGAATGGAGGCTGGTTGAGGTATAATTATGGTAAGGTAAAATGAGGCTGTTGATGGTGAATGAAGTCAAATGAAGACGTTGTTGACTGCGGTGTTATTTTCAGTGAGGCCTCTGAATGTAGGCAAAACAGACATGTTTTTGAACATAAGCAGGGGGAGCGATACATGTATGAACTCTACACTGACATGAACACACACATTTCACACATTCATTTCTAAATACACATGCACACTGAGACAGGAGATGATGAGTGATCTGGGCAAAATATTTAAAGTTCACAAGGTGTCCTTGCTCTTAGCAGTGGACAAACTAGCTCAAGCAGGGTTTGTGGAGAGTTTAGGTAAGAGATCATCAACAGCCCTGAGTTACCTCAATGAAACGAAGGAAATCAGAGGATAACACTGTCTTCTGTATTCTACACATACACATGCATATATGAGGGAAATCCATCAGATGTTTTCAGCACCTCTATACACACTTGCAAATACACACACAGGTCATGTATGTTCCACTCCTTTACCGCTGGCTCACTGAGTAAACATGCAGCATGCACGTTTTTAACAAGTCAACACATCCAGCTAACCCCAACAATCTCCCATCAGTAAATTCATTCATGAGCCAACTACAGCTTCCTCTGTAACACAGTTGAAGAGTTTGGTATGGAACCCCAAGTAGAGATATCCTTTAAGAAAGTGCCCTGGGTTAGCCCAGCAACAACTAAAGTCATGATGAAATATACAGCTTACAACTTCCATATGTTAGGTCTAATGAGCTTCGCTTGGATCAGGCAAATTTCACACCCAAGTTGTACCCTTCCTGCGTCATTTACCTCCTTATAGTGAAATGTGTTACACTTGTGCCTCTAGTACATTTATTTCACTTTAAGTCTGACCATATGATAAAACTAATCAGTAACGTGTAGAAATTGTGTAGTCTGTTGTCAAGATGAAGGTGAAATGAGGTAAGTGTAAAGAGAGTTGACTGATATGTAAATTAAACAAAAGCACAAGAGACTTGTCAAGCTTGGCTGAAGTAAGAACTCCTTGATTTTTGATATAATACCTTGAAAGAAGGAGTTCAAGTAAGTGGATTCTGACTTTTGGAGCTGTAGGACTAAATGTAATGATTTCTAAAAAGTACCATGTATTACTCTGTCTTTCTGACAGTTTAGTCATTGCTTTACAAGTACTAAGATATGATAAACCTCCATGTGGAATCACGTACCAGTGACTAGGCTACTTTAAAGAACTTGAATCGTGGATAAAACCTGGAAGCAAGGTTAAGACATTTTATGACAAGTTCTAAATGATAATTAGGTTGACTTTTTATTAACCTCGCAATATTTTCCTTTTCCCATTCTTTCTGAGCCATATGTCTATTTGTAATGAAAGGTAGTGTGGAGATTCTCAAGTTTATTCATTTAGCATTGTTTATGGACACCTCACCTTGTATGATGTCCATAGCAAAGAATATTTTAGATAGAACATTTTCAAACTTCTGGGTAGGAGCTGTATGTATAAGGAACATCAATTATTTCTCCGCACGTTTAGCTACAGGCCGGTTTCAGCATTGAAGTTTACTTTAATTTATTTTGTGCAAAGAAGAGAGGGCCCTGCGCAGCAACATAAAAAAGCTTTCCAACTTGCGTTGGTCTGCATTCCTGATGTATCTTTGCAACTAGTTCAATGTTGTCTGCTCTTTCTGTGACAAAACCACAGACTCTTTTTTGACTCATACAATTAGGTCTAGAGCACCATAGCTTCATGAGGTAGATTTCAACTGCACATCTGTAATTCTGCCTCAGTGAAACTCCTCCGGAATACAGTACAGACTACAGTAACTGTTCACGAATGAATCGACAGGATCCTGCAAATAACCTTACTGCTTTCCTCTGGAGAGACCCTTTTGATCTAATAATTTGTTTAAGTTTACTTTCACTAATTACCATAACCAAGCATTCCTATTGAACAGTAGTACTATATCAGCATACTTCAAAGGGAAATTCAAAGTAAAATTCAATGAGCTGATCCATACTGGGGTGTTGCACTGGGAGCAGCCGAGCAGAAATAGACATATGGCTCAGAAGGAATGGAAGAAGAAAAGTATTGCGAGGCTAAGCAAAAGTAGTGTGAGAGAACATTATTGCAAGAGAATGCAAAATGTTGCGAGGTAACGTAAAAAAATCTCTCTATGACCTTTAGGGGGCTCTGTACGGAAGAAAAAGTGTTGCCAAGTGAAAAAAAGGCTTTTGCTGGGATAATTTGTTAATAAGTTACTTGGGGCATTAGTGCACTTCAGCCTCTTGTGGCCGAAATGAATGTTACAACAACAAACACAAACCTTTTTAGAGAATTTATCCTGGCAAAACCTATTTTTCACCTGTTCTTAAGTCATAAACACTGGAGAGAAAACAATTTAGATCAGACGTAAAGAATGGATCACCAGAATTTTTTCTCACTTACCTCACAATGCTTCAATAGAGAGCCCCGAAAACAATACATTTATTTGGCCTTCATTTAACATAGTTTCACTTTCTTTCAGGGTCATTAGTTGCTCATTAGAAGAAAACTGTAGACCTACTGTCAAAGCTGTAAAGTCAAACCACATTGGGTCACATCTGGTTGCTACTTCACACGTCCTTCAAAGCTTGAGTCCTGTGGAGTTTCTAAGTAGTAATACATAGCCTAATACATGCTTCCTCGATGCTCTACTCCCATACCAGTTAAGACATCAGACCATTTAATGCCATGTCACTATTCAACCCCAGTAACATTACGCTATGGAAGCTGCCAGGACATCCCATCTTTAATTCCCACTGTTTCCCCCTTATTAGACTTTCTTATAGGGTAATTTATGACTCATTACAACAGAACTGTAAACTAAAGGCCCATGTTAGCAGCATTAAGTTTGGTGTCTAATCACAGCATCATTTGGTAGTAAGAGTAGACTAGCATCTAACTGTAGCATATTTTGAATCTGATATGGTATTGTATTTGATTTGTAATTAGACTATGATCTTATAAACTTGTGTCTAATAGTGTATTAAGATCCTATGTGGTTTCTAATTACAGTATGATTTGGTATAATAGAGTCTAAGTATAGTATATTTTGGGTCTAATATGGCATTAAGAGGTTTCTAATTACAGCATAATTTAGATGATGTGTCTTATTAGGGTATAACTGTGTTTGTTTACTGTTTAATAAAGAACATATGATTTTGAGTTTTTGTCAAATTTGATACAAAGTACAGCTTATTAAATCTTTTAGCGTACCATAAAATAAAGTGCAACCACATTGTTTCATAAATCCCTGGCAGAAGGGGCAATCTGGAGTCCAATGAAAGTTTTTCTTTTCCATGACAACTGTCAGGGCACTTTGGCCACAGAAGGATCTACAGGGCCAGCAAACAAAACAACAGAGTATATAAGCAGAATCTTGGCCATTTTCTCATGGTTAAGGAGGGGGCAAAGAATTTGGTTTAATAAGTGACCTTCTAACTTCAAGGAGATACATACAAGCTAGTTTGTAGCAGAAAAGCATTATTTTTCATGCATAAAGCATATTGTTAGAAAAATCACCTTTATTAACATATTACACAACCAAGAATCGATGTGAACAGCACAAAATATAAATGAATATGGAATTCATCTTCAAGTGCCCCTTGACAACACTAGATCAGTGTGTTTTCATTAACTTAGGTTTCAACTCATGTTAAGCTGCCTTGCTAATGTCTCTGTGGCCTTTTCACCCCTGTTGCCATGTTCTAGATGGCACGTAGTCTGTTGCTTCTGTTTTGAATGAACTTCATAAAATCCATTGTAACCATACAAACAATAGTGAAGTGTCTAAAAGGGCCCCTGAATGGAAATGTCTTCATTCAATAAACAGCTGAACAATAAACCCCATGTAATTTCCCTAGATTCTGTTTCCACAGAATAAATATTTCTCTATCTTTGCACAAGTGAGTCTATGGGTGGTACTGGTGGTGCCAATAAAAGCATTTTTAAATTTTAAGATTATTTTCCCTTTTGTGTTATCTGATGTTATCAGATATTTTCATTTTTCATTGAAATCTCTCACTAATTCTTACTTTCCCATTTACTTACTGTGTGCCACCCCTTTCTGTTTTCTACTATTTCTGATTCTCATCTCTTGCTCAGTTCATCAACTGGATTTCCTCTTTTTTCATCTACTCTCTGTTGTATGCCTGTCCCTCAGTCTTTCCACTTGTTCTCTGTTACTCTGCATAACCCCCCCTCCACCCTGCCCAAAGGCCAACGCCCCCCACCCCCACCCCAGACAGCTGTCTCACCGCAGCACAGAGCTACGATGTGACACCGTGCTATAAATATGAGTACACATAGACACACACACACACACACACACACACACACTATAAATACCATCCCTGTGCAAAACACACTGCTGCAGTATAAATATTTAAGTATAAATGTGTAATGAATTTATTGATATGTTGCCCATGCCAGCAGGCACCGTTTTGAGCCGCAGAGTGGTGAACCAGTGTGGTGGGATTGAAGTGGTGCTGAGGGATTGTGGGAACGCATGTTCCGAGTTAGGCAGCTGACCAATCGGTGGGCTGGAAGCTGGAAGCCGCATCACAGAAAGAGCTACTGATCAGTACCAGTCTTCATAGCCATCCATCTCTCTCTTTGGTCTTTTTTCATTTTTTTGCTTTCTTTATCTCTATTCTTTCTTGCTTGCTCTCTTTTCCACTAGTATAGCAACTCTAATTCTTCCTGTCTTTTTTCCTCCTTCTTTGTTTTACCTTTCTCATTTTAAATCACTTCATTCTGCCATACACTCTGTCTCTTGTTTGTGCTTATGTCTTTGTCACTTAATTTTTCTGTCACTGACAGCCTCTCTCTGTCTTTACCCCTTAATCAATCTTTCCTTTCTTCAAACTTCCTCATGCTCAAATGCTGTAATTGATAGTTCCACACAAGCTCTGCAAGCATCGGTCTGATTTATGAATGAGAATGTTTTTGTGTGAAAATGTGTGCAAAATGAGAGAAAATCTCTATCTATGTAGCAGATTTTTCCCTTAGTTCTACCCATACATGTGTAAATGAACAGGTTTTCTGCAAAACGAGCAACAAGTGAACCAAGATGTTTGTCTATATGGACATAAAGTGACAGTTCCTTATGTTGCTTAATTGATACAGAACACATTTGTCATAAATGCACGAGAAATGTTATCTCACTTGACTGATGTTTTACAATTCAAGCAAATTTAGCTGATGAACTCAAATAATGAAGGAAGGGTCTTATGATTGAATGGTTGCTGAAAAGGGTCATATTGCTGATGGACTGACGGTGATGGAAGCTTTTCAGTTATTATGTAACATTCATCTCTAGATTACAACTGATGAGCATCTGAGCAAGACACAATAGCCACATTTTTTTAATTGTACAGATATGGATTCATTTCTTTGATTGAGTGTTTAACAATGTGCTACTGAAAAAATACAGAGGTACAAAAAAAGTCACAAAACCAACTCTCACACTAGGCACTGTGGCTATTGTGGTCTTAGTTTCATTGGGAGTAGCCAGTATCACTTCCTTTTGATAACAATCTCGATTAACCATGCTGTTTGTTCAATAAAAATGTTCCAATGTTCCAATTTCCTTCCTCAGTAGTAGCTGGTATACTCTAGTAACTATTAGCCTCATGGGAAAGTGAATCTGACGTAGATTTCTATAAATACCTTTATGTGCAACAAGCAGTGTTTGAAAAATGTTGTATTAGTCCTATTACTAAATTAGAAAAATAACCATAATTATAAATGTAAACAATTACAAAATACAACAAAATAGGCTTTGCAATGTCTATTTAAAGTGACAAAAAACTTCCTACGTGAGTAGGAGTTGAAGGGTTGGCTCTCATTCTCTATTTTACGTAGTAGGTTGCTCCTTTGTTGATAAAGGAAAATAAAGGTTTAGAGTCTGAAACATGTAGCCTCAGTCATCTTCTCCTTCTACACAAGGCCCCTTGGCTCTGTCATACGCTCACATGGCATCTCCTACCTGCTATGCTGATCATACACCCAGTTATTGTTGTCATTCCACCATCTGACAATCAGGTGGAGGCATGCATTACAGCTTGCCTTGCATCTCAAGACTGAGTATGTGTTCTTCAAGGTAAGGGAATACTGAGATCTGTCCATCACTATTGGCAATACTGTGGTGATGCCAAGGCAGACTTGAGTTTAACCCTGAAAACAAACTGTCACGCTCTGTGAATATCGCAACAGCAGCCCACTCCTGTAAATTCCTCACATACAACACCAGGAGGATTTTCCACTTCCTCAGTAGGGAGGCACTCACCCAGGCTCTTGTCATCTTCCACCTGGACTTCTGCAACTCCCTCCTTGGAGCCCCTGTGTCTTCCACCAGACCTCTGCAGCTTATGTAGAATGTTGCTGCCTACCTGGTATTCATGTTTTCCCACACAGCTCCTCTTCTCTGTTCACTACACTGGCTACCTGTTGAGGCTCCCATTCAGTTCAAGACTGCTGGTGTACTGCAGTGGAGAGGTGCAGGTTGCACAGTCTTGTGTGTGTGAGACACCAGAAAAAATAAATAAACCTTGCTTACAACTGAACCAAAGCGTCTGTCTTCAAGCCGAGGAACTCATGGTGGCAAGAACCCAGTAGGTTTAAAGTGATCTTGATAAAACCATTGACAGTGTGTCACTTTTTATAAAATATATATATAAAATATATATTCATATATCGATACATTTCTTATATGTTGTGATTGAAGTTGCAAATGGAACATTATCTGTTGACACTGCCATAAATAATATTTAGACCTACTGTACCAGCTTCAAACATATGAATGAAGCTCAGAGATTTTGCTTAGACTGCATAATGAACATTGGTGTAGGGGGAAAAGAGTGCAGTCGTTTTCTGATTACTTACGCATCTCCATACGCAATTATA
Organism: Coreoperca whiteheadi; assembly: GCA_011952105.1. NCBI lineage: Eukaryota > Metazoa > Chordata > Actinopteri > Centrarchiformes > Sinipercidae > Coreoperca > Coreoperca whiteheadi. Next base: position 16,909,791 of record CM022488.1, read on the forward strand.
TGTGCATTTATGCTCGTCTCTCCTTTCCTCTCCTAACTTTATATTCTCTATCACTTTCTTCACACCTTCTCATTGTGTTTACATCCTCTCGCTCCACTCAACCAAATCTCCCTGTCATCCCACTTACCCTCCCCTGACCTCCTCTCTACTCATTTGTGGACTTTCTCCCTTCCTCATCTCTCATCAAGTCTCCCTCTCTATGTCCCTCCCTGTGTTCTTTCAAAGCCGCATGCCTCTGTCCTTCCTCCAGCTCCACTCATCAAGGTCACTGGTTTTTTTCCTCTGATTCTGCTTAGCATGTCTGTATGTATGCATGTGTATGTGCGTGCATGTGAGTATATATGTGTGTAAGCGTGACTTGACTCAACACTGTTTTCATTTCCCTCCATCTCTTTGTTAACCCATTTCTGTGTTTACATTTGAGCACCAAGGGTAATCATATTGTCACAGCCTATTTCAGGGTGCCCACTCAAGCTCTCCCTATCCACCTCTCTGCCTCACTCGCACTTTTCCACCTACCTCTTTTGCTCTTCATTTTTACGCCACTTTACAGATTTCTCCTGTTTCTGGATTTACCTGGCTGTTTTTCGCTTTTCTCTTTTGCTTGTTGTTTGCCTCTCTCCATTTATCTCCATCTTTCATTCCTCCCTCTCTCTCTCTTTCTCACTTGCCCTCCTCCCCTTTCGCTGTCTCTCCCTCTTTCTGCCCAAAGTTCTGCAGCCCAGCTGGCATGGTTTTCTAGTGGTGTAGTAAAATATAAATATAATAAGGACGTTTTTGAGCTGGTGAATCCATTCTGAGCAGAGAAACATCACCACAGAGCCCACAGATGTGGCACACACTCAGGAGAGAGAGAGAGAAAGAGAGAGAGAGGAGGGAGGAGAAAAAATCCCTCATTTGACATGGAGAGAGTACAGCAGGAACACTGACTACATTATTGTTGGCATTACCCAGCTACTGGACTTGTTATTAGGACACTTCATACAAATTTAAAGTCTTCATCAACAATCTTCAAGCAAGTCTCCAATCTTTTGAGCATGAGCTTCACTCAGCCCTCAAGTCTTATTTTAAGACTAGTCTTTTAAAGGAACTTAAAATAAATATCCACATGTGATGAATACATATGAAATTCAAGTCCAATTAAGAAGAAGTCTGACTACTCTCTGAGACCCCAATTAGATTTCCCAGTTGCAGCTGCATTTAGACTTACACTGGTGTCAGTACTCATTCAGGGTTAGCAAAATAAATTAATCTTCTTTTCAAATCAAACTGTTTTTTGTCAAAGCTAAAATTTTCCATTGCCAAAGGCCTACTATGAAGACAAATAATGGAAACTATTTGATTATTTTGTATTCTGTTGTATTCTATTATTTTCCATTCTATGGTGGACAGTAGCTAATATTCTGAGAAGCGCTGTGTGTCTGCACATTTAAGTGAGTGTGTGTGATGGTATAAGACTGTGTTTGCTTGTAATAATGCAAATTTGTACTCATGCATCAATGTTTAACTAAATGTGTGTTACTGTATACTACATTTGTGTGTGTGTGTATATTTGACGACCTATGGCTGTGGCTACCTGCATTCTTCTGTATTCCTATGTGTATGTGCGTGCATATGGGCTTCCGTCTCTCCGTGCATATGGGTTTAGTGTCAGAGCACAGCGTACTTCAATCCCCTGGGCAGCTCTTTGTTTGCTTTAGCCATGCGGTGGCTAGCCTAGCCCGCTAACTCCAAGACACATTTAGCCTGTGCTCCACTTTTATATCATCCTGCTTTTATTTTCCTTCTGTCTGCTCTCTGACCAAACACGCAGCACTGAACTGGCCTTTAGCAAGACTGGTACTGGTTCCTCTCTCAGCCATTGATAGACAGATTTGGTCATTGTGGTTTTTACTGGCTGCCATGTTAGCTCCGGCTTAGTTCCTAAACTGCTTGCACTGGCCAAGTAGCACTGGCTGCCAAAAATGTATGGCAAAATGTGTGAAGGCTACAGTTTAGTGCAGCACATCCAGGAAGTGTTAGCTCCTTTTCTTGGAAGATTAAGGCTTACAAGGTTTCAGATAAGCTGATGCTTAGAAGCCTAGTGACTAAAGATGTAGTGTTAGGTGTTTGTTGTGGTCTGGGGTTGGATGCTGGAGTGTGTGGAGGGACAGAAGGAAGAGCAGAAGGAGGAAGAGGGATGGTGGTTTTAGCCACCAGCTGTTGCTACCTTGAGCATAACGTCCTTTAACCCCCATTACAGTGAATCACCACAAGCCACAAACACGCTAGCTTCCACTGGCTGCAAAACAACCAAATCTCACTTGTTTACCAGCTAATGTGCCATGTATTCACTCTCTCTAACTCATTCAACCCCTCTCCCATCTTTCTCTTTCTTTTATCAACTCCTCAATTCACATCTTGCTCCCTTATGCTCCCATCAATCCCTTTGTACAATTTTCTCACCCTCTCTCATTATCTCTCTGTAACATCCTTCTTCACATCCTCTCTTTCTCTTCATCTCCTATTTAACGTTTCCTTTCATCTGTGTCTTCCTCCTTTTGCCCCACTCAGAGCCTTTGTTGGTTAGGGCCCTGGGTATGCGTGGGTAACCCTGGTGCCCATGTAAAGGCCCTGTGCTGTGGACAGAGCCCCAGTGCCAGTAGATGAAAGCAGTGAGAGATTCTGGGGCTGGCACCCATCTCCCTCTGTCTTGCCACCGTGGCCTCTTATTTCACAGAGAAAATTAATAACTTTAACAAACATCAATGAGCGAGGGCCTGATGCTTGGTTGGCTTTATGGCTGGCCTGGTGTATGTGTGTGTGTGTGTGTGTGTGTGTGTGTGTGTGTTAGCATGTGAGTGTGTACCGTGCACAAATGCCTGGATATGTGTGTTTTTGCTTGTTAGTTTGTGGGTCTGCACATGTGTGTGTATGTTTGTTTGAGCTCATACCTTGTAGCATGTTAACCATTGCAGTAGTGCAGAAATAGGCTAACAGAAATAGTGTAAGACAGAGAAATTCACAGGTTGATAAATTCTAACAGAGAAAGAAGATGTTTTTGGGGATGTGCGGTGTCAGGTTCCACTCTGGTTTGGTCTGGTCAGACTGTTGCCTGCTTGAAAGGCCATGGTGTCCTTTCTTGAGGCAAAGAGGAACTGAAAGATGGATGGAAGAAGGGAGGGATGGATGGATGGATGGATAGATGGGAGGATGGATGGATGGATGGGAGAATGTGACCACTTCTGAAGCATTGTCGACATCCTGAATAGGCAGTGGGCCTGCCTGGAGCCACGCCCGTATTTATGATGTTCAAAGGAAGGATGACACACACACACACACACAAAATGTTGATAGTTACAGGAAAACATATGCTTGTGCAAAAAGTGGGTACACACAAATTTGCATATGGATTTCTGGTCACGCATGCACACAGACAAATCTCTGTACACACGTAGAAACAGCAATGCTAAATGAGGCAGACGCAAGTATCAGCATACTGTATGTATGTGATGGGTCACAGCAGCTCTTCATGGCTTTTGGTAATGGTAAATGACCTGCACTTTCACAGTGCCTTCAATGTGAGAGCAGTGCAAAATACCTTACAATACCTTACACATACCAATGTCCACGTGTCGACTGTGGCGGAGATGCCGTGCAAGGCACTGGCCTGGTCATTCATAGCAGTTTGGGGTTCAGCGTCTTGTTCAAGAACACTTACTGTAGACAGGTAGGAGGAGCCAGAGTATGAACCACCAACCCTTAAAGCAATCGTTGAAATTAAATATTCTTAATCTCTTTCTTGCAGAGTTCAATCAGAAGATCAGTGCCATTCTCATGTCTCTATGATAAATATGAAGCTACTGCCAGCAGCCTAGCTGACTAGGCTTAGCTGACTAGAAAATGGGAAACAGCTAGCCTGGCTCTGTCTGGTAAAATAAATCCACTTACCAGTACATGTAAACTTCACTAGTTAACATATTATATCACGTTTGTGTGCATGTAAAAAGGACAAGTTGTTTTTTTACAGGGGGTCATGTGCTGGACTATTTCTTGGGCAGGAGCAGTTACTTCCTGAAGTCTTGTCATCACCGTAAGGTTGGCAGGCAACCAGTGCAATACGTCACCTATGAAAAACCACAACTTGTCCAATACAAATCAGTGTTTGTACGGATTAAACAATCAAGATATAATGCGTCAATTAGTAATCTTTAGAGGTGCTGGTAGGTGAACTTTATTAGCTTTGGACAGAGCCAGGTGTTTTCCCCTGTTTCCAGTCTTCGTGCCAAACTAAGCTAACCGGCTGCTGGCTCTAGCCTTATACTTATGGGACAGATATGAGAGTGGTATTGATCTTCTCATCTAACTCTCGGCAAGAAAGCAAATAAGCTTTTTCTCAAAAAGTCAAACTACTGATGGTTGACATGCTCTACCACCTGAGGCACTGCCATGAATAAAGCCAACAGATCTGCAAGGCAACTTTTTAGTTGTAAGATTTCACAAAAGGTGGTCGATGACCATGCCCTCCATATTCTTTCAGTAATGCAGCAGCATAGTGGGACTTTGGTGACACTGTCCCTGGTATTCCTTGCCACTAAAAAAAACTGAAATTCCCCTTCTGCGATAAGGGGGTGCTTCATTATCAAAGCATTTCCACCTGAAAAAGCTGGAAACAAATTTAATAAAACACTGACTCCTCTATATGACACATTTCTTTTAACTTGTTCGTATGTTCCATACAAGGAACGTTCTAATGAATTTACACAAGTGTCAGTTAATGTTCTATTTCGGCTAAAAGATAAACACAGCTATAGATGGCTGTTTACTGTGTGTGAATCTCTCTCTTTGCTTTTCTCTGTTCCATCAAGAGACTTGAAAAGCAGTGGTGCAGCAAAAATACTTTATGGTGTTTACACTCACAAATAATAAAACATAAATTGTGGAAACCCTCAGCCTTGTACAGTTCAGTTCATTCAAAGGAGCCTGCCCTGAGAAACAGGGGTGAGACCACTGATTTTCTGCTGGCAAATATTTGAAGAGCTAATTTGGAAGGGTTGGGTTTGCTGGTGTTAAACAGTTTGTTTGTTTGTGTGTGTGTGTGTGTGTGTGTGTGTGTGTGTGTGTGTGTGTGCGCGTGTGTGTTTGTGTGTGTTTGTGTGTGTGTCAGCCACATGCAGTCAGCGGCCCAGGGAACCAGACAGCCAAAAATGATTAAATTAAAGATGCAATTTGTCCATTTAATGAAACTGGCATAAAATGATAAATCTTGGCGATTAATTAGGACAGTAGTCTAGACTAATTGGCGGTGCTGTTATGTAGTCACGTAGGTAGCCAACCAATCAAAGATTTAGTCAGTCAGCCATTCAAACTGTTTGACTGTCAGTCAGTCTCAGTCAGTTAGTCCACCTGCCTAACATCCAGGCAAATCAGTCTGTCTCACAGCTAGTAAAATTACCCCATTCATTACCCAGTCAAAATGACCCTTGATCTGACTTGATATTGGAATGCAGCCAGTGAAAAAAACTACAGTGGCTGCATACTCCAGGACATTGATTGGTTTACATGATTGTGATTGCCTGTTATTTAAAGTCTAAAACAAAAACAAAAAAACGGGGTTGTCAGCATACAGAACTGTCAAGGGCACAAATAGACAAACACAACAACTGGAAATGTGAAGTGGCAGCAATAAAGGGTAAAGCTTATGTTCGCCGCTTGCCTGCCTGCCAGCAGAGTGTGGACAGGACTCTCCAGTGCGCCCTGTGCCCAGGAGGGGCGGGGTGGGTGGCAGTGTAGGGACAGAGGGAGAGAGGGAGAGGAGAGAGGAGGGCAGGACTGGCAGGGTGCGGTCTGAAGTGGCAACAGATCGTTTTGGATCACTCAAATCCCTTCAATTCAACTGGAAAGCTGCAGCTTGTTGCACGCCGGCCGCATATGGAGAGGAAACGCTTTCAGTCCAGAGAGGGCACCAACCAAACAGCGGGCGAAAGTGGCTGATGTTGTGACAGTTTCCCAACGCAAAAGAAAGCGAGGGAGAGAAACCACAACACTGCAACTTGGATAACCACTCTCTCTCTCTTTAACTCTCTCACCAACCAAGTCGACTTTGAACCTGTTTGTTTAAATACACGGACTTTACAGCCTGCACACTTACTGTTGATTCTGTAAGGCGGAGGGAGCGGAGTTTCTCAATTTGGCTCAATTTTTGGAGCAGCTTAAAACCTTTTGGTGTCCTCATGGTGCCTGGTGCTGCCGAGGTGCTGAGCTTCTTTTATCCGAGTTTTTCGGACGTGATGTTGCGACTGTCACGGACGATGGAGTCGGGTACTGAACCGGGGAGGTACTGAACACATCTCTCTCCCCCGGGAGAGTCCTCCCTCCCCCCGGGGCGATGCGGATCTCCTTCCTCCTTCTCACCGCCTCTCTGTGTGCCTTGGTCCTCCTCCTCGCACCTGCCTCGGAGGGCTGCGGGCCGGGGAGGGGGTACGGCAAGAGGCGGCTCCCGAAGAAGCTCATCCCGCTTGCTTACAAGCAATTCAGCCCCAACGTCGCCGAGAAGACCCTGGGAGCCAGCGGGAGACCCGAGGGCAAAATAACACGCAACTCCGAGCGCTTTAAAGAACTGACGCCGAATTACAACACAGATATTATCTTCAAAGATGAGGAGGACACGGGCGCCGACAGGCTCATGACCCAGGTAAGGAGTGGAGAAGGATGAGTAGGCTACAGGGGGAGCAGAATTTAGGCCTATCTTATTTGGTTATTCCTGAGCTGCTACCGACCTATTCCATGTAGTTGACTGAACTGATTCACTTCAGACTAGAATAGCCACACTGCTGCATCCAATTTTCTGCTGAATGTCTGTTAAATGTTTAAACCAAAATGATTGATTTCATTGACTCTCGGCCCACCTCTGGATTTTGCTACCTGACATAGTGAATTGCTGTTATTGCCTTGAAGTATTGCTTTTACTCCCAAACTAAGCCTTACTTTGTTGAATAGTCTCAATCATCGTCAATCTGCACAGTTTTCCATTAGTCTAGACATATGTTAGTGCGTAAAACCCCTCATTTTAGGGTTAAACCAAGTCTGTGCAGGATAGATTTAAACAACCAATGAAGCAATCTTACCGTTAGTTTCATAGCATTGTAATATCATATAAATATCATTTCATATCAACATAATATTGTTGATTTAGCCGGCAATAAGCCACCATATTCAATTGCAACAACTAGAGCAGTGGCTCCTTTCCACACCAAATCTCTGCCCACCATTGTTTGTAATATGCAAGACAAATACCTTAACCCAGCATTCATTCATTCATTCATTAATCAATGCATTCAAGGATGAACATTAACATAAACTACATTAACAATTCATTGCTTCAAATCAGATCCATTATATTTGAGCAAATAGATCTCCATTGCTGAGAGGCCTCTTGACCTCAAGCCTTATATAAGTATCTGGAAAACTGCTATATCATCCCAAGAAAGCCACATGGATAGGTGTGTGTATTCTCACCATTCACCTAACAAAAGTCACCTGACAGTTATCTAAAAATTTTTGTAAGTGTTTTGTGTGCATGTTCTCTTTATTTGTATGGGCTAAGCTGTTCCTCTTTCTGTCACCCTACTCCACTTTCCCTGGCCCTGCCTTAGTTTGTGGACATTGATGTCTCTGACTATCTTCCCCACCAGATACACACCCTCCCTCACACAAACACACTGTCCACATTGGATATGTGTCTCTTTTTCTCTGAACTTGCTGATCATATGCCTGTTACCATCCCTCAGACTCATCACACCCAACTCTTCTCTTTTCAGTTGATCTTTGTTTACCGCCAGCTACTAGAATTATGTCGTAGAATTATTACAACAACCTAATTTTGTATTTGTAGTGTTTGTTTTTAACGGCCTGCCTTCCTTTCCCCTCCCTGTATCTCTCTTAGCGTTGTAAAGACAAGTTAAACTCTCTAGCCATCTCTGTGATGAACATGTGGCCGGGTGTGAAGCTGAGAGTGACAGAGGGCTGGGATGAGGACGGCCATCATTCAGAGGACTCGCTGCACTATGAGGGACGTGCTGTTGACATAACCACCTCAGACAGGTAGGCATGCAATAGAGCACATTATGTGGTGTAGATATAGGCCATACATAGGCCAGGCAACGTTTAAACTACTTACAGTCTCTCAGTTAAGACAGTCAACAAGTCAGTCAGTCAGTCATCTTATCAGTAATGTTATGAGTCAACCAAGTAGCTATTTGTTTTTGCTGACTCAAATTTTGATTTAAAATGATCAAATACTGAGTCCTGAAATTATGACATTTTAAGTGCATTACATCATATAAATAAATGTATGAATGTCAGTGGAAAAATAAAGGTACTTTGTGCATCTTTGGAAAATCCGCAGTGTCAGTCAAGCTTGGATTGAATAACATTTGGAAGTTAACATCTTTTTATTCTTTTTCATAGGGACAGAAATAAGTATGCCATGTTGGCCCGGCTGGCCGTAGAAGCTGGATTCGACTGGGTCTACTATGAGTCCAAAGCCCACATTCACTGTAGCGTCAAGTCAGGTACGAGATGGATACGAGCTGCAGTGTGTACGCATTTTCTATATGTTTGTATGTTTTTGTGTTTGTGGCCAGCTGTCATTACCACTAATGAGGTTGACGCTAGACCCTACGTTGGTGACTCACTAATGATTTACCACTGCCACTATCATCAGTCTGTGTGTGTGTTTGTGTGTGTATGGCCTATTGGGAGCCAATCAAAGTAGGGTGTGCACCTGTGCTCTTTGCTGTATTCAGTCTCACATCTTGGTCAGATTTCATCATAAAGTGATCATTCTATGTGATTGTAAAATATTTAGCTTTGTAATGTGCCGATAGAGGCAGTGTAAAACCGCCATTTTTGACATGGATGTGGTCCATGTTATGTTTAGTGGTGGGACAGCACAATAGCTAATATTGCATAATAGTACATTTCTGATCAAAAACCAGTGGAGTGATATCCACTGGATAAAACAATAAGTTAATACATTATATATATTGTATATTGTATATTTAAATTGACATTTGACTGTGCTTTCTGCATTTATGTGATTGGGTGTTCAATTCTTTCCAATTTAATTGTTAATATTAAGTTGCATTTTTCCAACACACACACTTCAGATTCAGCCCTTATGCAAACAACACTTGATCACATTGCACCTGAGGCTATTTTAACTTTTGAGTTATTTTAGAAATCCATTTTCCCATGTCTGGTACTACCAGTTGTGTGATGCCAAACTACATTCTAGAAGTTCATTGAGGTTAGTAGGCCGTGAGATGATTAACTCTCTCTTTGTTTTGCTGTTGCTTTTCCTTCAGTAGGTTTCTCTCAGATCTCTTATCTAAGTCTTATCACCTCCTGGTCATAGCCCTCCTTTTCTGTAGCCCTCAGGTTTACAGACACACACACCTTGGACAAATATTTGACTGCCTTAAGACTACTTTAAGACAACCCTCCCCCACACACACACATTTATACTGATGAATTTCTTATTTCAAACTGATTTTGGCTTCAGTTGTCCCATTTTATTCTTGCCACTTATTGCCTTCCCAGTTTATTTCAGGTCATTCATCTGGCTCTTTTCATTGCTGAATTGATTGTTAGGAATTGAGCTCATTACGTTGTGCCAATGCTCTTTCCATTGAGAGTGGGCATGTGACTCCGTTTAAAATACAAACTCTGCTGTAATCCAAACAATATCTAGACCCAGGTCTGCGTCTGTGTACTTTCCTGTCTCTCTGACCCCAGGGCGTGCTCTGACTGTGGTGATACAATCAGCTGGTTATCCATTAGCTCTTGCTGACTATACTCCTTATGCCACCTCGTCTCACTGCGTCTTAAAGGGCCACCTTATTCAGAAATACTCCAACAAGATCAAATGCACGTCCTGTGGCATCTCTGGCAACCTAAATAAATAACAATAGCCCGACAGAACAGAAACAAACACAATTGTTATGATGTCATATTACTCGTGCCATGCTGATGTCACCATGTCAAATTGCCATAGCAAAGTGAACGGTGAAACTGTCTCATTTAACAACATAAAACACATTCCTGTGACCCCACCAAGCATTTTAAGGGGCCTCAGAGAAAACACTCGTCCTTTTGGAAACACTATAGTGGTTTTTAACCCAGATTCATAGGCCTTAGTATTACAGAATGCATAGGGGGCCACACAAACCTGTTGAAAGAGTTATTTGAAATTACTCAGAAATCATTAATATAGTTTATAAAATAAAACTGCACATGGGGTTAAAAATGCTAATGTGCAGGTGAAAACAATGTTTCTCTGAAGTGTGTAACTTGCAGACTCTGCCACTGTAGAAGTCCAAGTGCTGCTGCACTGTTGCTGCACTCCTGAGATAAATTCAAACTGTATTCTTCTCTCTTTGTGTTTTGAGTCCTCATCCTTGCAACTTCACCAACAAATAATGCAGTTACAATTAGGACTAAATTAAATCAAATCAAATAATCTTATTTCTCTTTCTTTCATCACTCCAGAACATTCGGTGGCAGCCAAAACTGGTGGTTGTTTCCCTGGCGATGCTCAGGTTATTCTCAAGGGCGGAGCTACTAAACAGATGCAGGACCTTCACCCTGGTGACCATGTCTTGGCTTCTTCAACAACAGACGGTCACGGCACCCTTCTCTACAGCCCAGTCCTATCCTTTGTGGACCGCCAGCCCAACGTCACAAAGATCTTCTACATCATTGGCACCAACACAGGACTTAATATTACTCTCACAGCCGCTCACCTGATCTTTGCCACAGATTGCACTGGTGGGCTGAGTGAGCCAAAGCGGGAAGAGACAGCTGAAGAGCTACTTTTTGGCTCAACATGGGAGGGCAGGCCTAGCTGGGAAGCAGGTCTGAGGACAGTTTTTGCCAGTGAGGTCCGGCCAGGACAGTGTGTGCTCACGTCACAAGGGAAAGTGGGGTCACAGTCAACACTTTCAGTCGTGACCTTTGTAGAGGAACAGAGGAGCACCGGGTTGTATGCCCCACTAACCCAGCATGGGTCCATAGTGGTGAACGGCGTGCTGGCATCGTGCTATGCTGCTGTGGACAATCACTATTTGGCCCACTGGGTCCTGGCCCCACTGCGATTCTTCTACAGCCTGATGGGACCTTCAGAACCGCAGACAGATGGCCTGCACTGGTATCCTTGGCTTCTACAGAGGCTGGGGCAAATGCTGCTGGACGTTGGACACTTCCACCCCTGGGGAGTTGAGCAAGGACATAGATAGAAGCCACAGAGACATGTTTCACATTGATGACTTCATTCACCGACCTATATTCAGGACCACCAAAGCACAGATTGAGGGACCACCAAAGAAAATTGATTTTATTGTGGAAATTTATTTTTAATGTGTACTTTAACAAACTCTTTTTTTGTACCACTTGTAAAATTATGTGAAAGACAAAGACAGGAAACTGAGAAGATTTATTTTATGCTTTCGGCAATTTCAAGATATAGAGGACTGGAAAGACTGAGGTGTGACAGAAAACTGTAGACACTTCTGTAAGTGCTTGATAAATTCAGTTCAATCTTCAGTTCAATTTAAGGTGAACATCTATGTCAATATTTCCAAGTTCCTGTCAGAGCACCTCAGAGATAAAAACAAAACAAAACAGGGACTGTGATTCTAAACAATAGCTTTATATTAAAACATGTAAGGAATTAAGACAATCAGGTTTCATTTTTACTTTGTACTGTATTTACTGTAATCTTTCAACATTTGTGCATCTTGAGATCACGCTGGGCCTTACTGATATAAGAAATGTAAACATACAAGGACACTTTTTGCGACACCTCTTGAGAGCGTCGGGCTTCAGAGAAACAGTTAAGGTGAACGCATGAAGGAAACATTTGAGGAGAGGGAAGAAAAGACAGAATATCTTGGCGAAAACTAGTGACTGAACAGGTATTTATACAATTAGGTAATGTTAAGAAGGAAAGAGAGACAACAAATGAACTTTGCTGTTTACTGTCAGAATCATCATTGCATCCACTGATACTTTACTCCTTTTATAGAGCCTATACTATATAGAATTTGCAAAATTATATTTAACTGGACAATGCGGGATGAAGTTCTATGTATTTACTGAATGCAGTGTAGCAGTTTGCTAGTGCTGCATTATAGCGTCACATCTGAAAAGGGCTTTGTTGGAAAAGCTATTGAATGGCAAGGGAATGATGATGGACACGGTAATTGTGTTGCTATGTGAATACTTCAACTTTACATTTGTGGAGTACTGATGCAGGATAGGTGCATAGGGTTATAATGGTCACGCTGTCAGTCTGTTTTTCCAAGTATGTCATCGGCTTTCAGTCAACTTGATTGTCTCAAACTGATTTATATCGTTCATTTATACAGCTTCATTTTTTTTAACCAATTATTTTCTTTAAAAGGTGTAATTTTGAGACATGTTTTTCATTGTTTTGGGTTTTCAATTTTCAGGTCAGTTGTATTTAGTTAAGGCATACACAACACTCAGGCTGTATTCAACTACTGTATTAAACAACAGCTATGCATCATATTAAATATTATAATAATAATAATAATACTTGATAGCTCTGCTTTGCATGGTCTTTTTATCTATCACCCAATACTTAAGACCTAGATTGGCAGAGGTACAGAAATGGTTTGGTTTTGAACACCATGGGAACCAAGTGACAGGTGGCTGAATGAATATGGATAAACATGTAGTTCATATTAGTGTCCTTCCAGTTGACACTTGTTAAGTATGCTTTGTGAAGACTCAAACATTGCAAGTATTTAGGAACTCCAAGGCATTGTTCTATATGCCTGATAACAGATTTTTTTACATATGTATATTAAGCTATTGTTGGAGAGACTATTTAAAGATCTATTTTTAGAAAATAATGTAAACTATTATTATTTTCGGCAACTCTGTGCATACACTTTGTATTTGAAACATAAAGTTGTTGTTTTTAAACCAAATCTACTCTGTGCTTTATTTGGTGGCAACTTTTTTACAAAAATCATATTCCATACATTACATACATCACTTTTGCTCAAATGTAATAAAGTCTCTTTTAATTATTTCTGATAGAAAGGACCTTGTTTTTTTGATTCAGAGACACTAATGAGGGCTAGCAGGTTTTGAACATGTACTGATAATCATCTGTTAGGTGTTGATACATAAACAGTCATAAGCTAGTCATCACTAGAAATGGTGATACAATGTGAATGCAGCATGAATATCTGTGGTTACAGGGTGGGCTGCTGGTTGGTTTCAGTACCACGGACAGCAGCATACAACAACGCTCCTCTTTCCTCCTCATGATGCCTGAATGTTTTTTTCCTTTTTCCAGGATGGAGAGTTAGTCCTAGGAACACAGCCCACCCTGCTGGATTCTTTAATACTTGCAGAGAAGAAATCATGACAGCAAAATCCCCAGATTAACAGAATTCAGCACATAGAGCAAGACACTTTTAGTTTTTTATATTGCTTGTTTTTCTATCTGGAAAAAAATAAAAACCAGGACTGACTGAAATACTTTGAATTGTCAGTGTGTTCACATGATGAATGATCAAACATAATGATTAGAAAGAAAGTTGTTGTTTTCCCCTATCTTTCTAAGCGTTGTTAACATGGACTAATATCCCCACTTAATTCCTTCCCCTAAAATCAAAGCAGACTACGCACAAGAACCGCAAAAGATCAACAAACAAAAGGAGATTCTGAGTAATCTTTATTATTATTGGTCAGTTAGGTAGAGGAAAAACCTTTTTGTCGTATTCCATTACTCATTGCAGGAGACTGATCCATATAGACAGATAGAGTACCAGACCCAGGTAAAACACTGACCAAGTATCTGAAATGTATCTGAAAATAAAAATATGAAAGTGATTTGTTTACCTAAATGTACAGGTGATGTTCTTACACATGAGGCTTTTTAAATACACATGAAAAAAACATGCACATCTCAAGTGGTTAAAATACTGAAAACCATTACAAAAAAATTGTCCACCTGAGTCTGGTAGTTTGAAAACTATCTCTATTTGTCCTCTCTCCATGTAATCATGTTTAATTCTGTTCGGACCACGATACCCAGGCAACACTTTGAGACAGGGCTGACGGATAACCAGCAATTATAATCAGGCCTGATTTGAGAGGGAGAACGGTGGAAAAACACACAGTTTTTATTTATCTTAGTTATCTCTAACTAAGATAAATAAATAATGATTTTTAAAAAATCCTGCCTCAACTGCCTCAAAAGTCACCCAAGTATCATTGTCTTAAATTAAGGGTGTTCACACAACAACACATGGGAAGTCAGCATGCTCACAGTAACTCACATACAGATATGAATGTCTTTATAGAATATGTATCTGTCATCACACCTTGGCAAAATTACACTTATACACAACAAATGCACAATAACACCTGGAACCATAATACCAGCCAGTGGCAAAAGACCCAAATACGTTTGAGTTGTCTTTGTCCAGACAGAAAAACCTCCTGTAAAACAGACAACGTCATCCCCTGGTAAGTGGTGGTGATATCGTCCAACAACAATAGCCTATAGATAAAGAATTTATGTTTCCAAACAACCCATAAACACACGCACATACAATCGCACACACACAACCATTTTCTTTCACACTTATTACATGTTAATAACATCACGAGAAATGTGAATCTCTTTTGAGTCAGTGACTGAATGAATGACTGAATTTGAGATAGTTTTCACTACCTACAGTAAGCGGCTGTGTTGAGAGCAGTAAACCTGACAGAAGTAAAAAAACCCTCCGTAAAATCCTAAGTTGGCAATTATGTTGACATACAGTAGTTACATTAGGGTATATGTAATCATTGCTTGGCAGCATACAAAAATAAAAGAAGTTGCTCTGGTGCATATTCGGAATAATTTGCATTTGAGATAAGTCGTCTCTATGCAAACAGAAGGAATTGTTTTCAGCACATTTTTTTAAAAATGAATGAGGCTGGCTCAGTTATTATATATTTGATTAACATTAGGGTATAATCATATCTGCCTAACTATTATACTACCAGTAGCAGCGTCTCATTGTTGTAGTTTGGTGGCTAGCTTTTTAGCAAGCCTTGCTAATGCATATTTGGAATCCCTTGTGGAAAAAAAAATCCTTGAAAAGATTTTTTACATGACCTCTCCACACGACTTTAAACAACAAGGGAAAAAAACACAACGGTCAAAAATAAAAAAACGTCATGTTGTTCTACTCTACAGGAGTCTGAGATCGGTATTTCTGTCTGAATTTCAAAACATTTTTATATTGAACTGCATATGCAGATAAAGTGAACTGCATATGTATTTATATGGATTTTAACAACAGATTCATACTAAGTATTTCACCATTGAACCTAAACTAATAAAACAACTAAGGGCTCATGTCGCACAAGAAAATAATTAAAGGACTAAAAGTTGGGCTGGATGTGTCCAACAGGCATTGTGTCAGCAGCAGAACCCCAGGACTAATTAGAGTGATTGTAGATCAGTAAATACAAATACCGGTGCCAAAACTGCAATGCTTAATCTTTACTGATACACCCCCTGCTATGCTTCACCTCCACTTATACATGGTCAGAATTGCAGCCAGCCACCAAAAATAACCAAATGGGCACAGGTGAGGAAACAAATCAGCATGCCAAAGAAGAAAATGACACTTGATGGCTACAAATGTGGCTAAAATGGACTAACACCAAGAATAGAGATTTGTTTCAAAAACCCACTTCTGGCATTTCTCAGATCTCTAAGCTTGAGAAGGCAGAGATCTGCCTCAGCAAACATTAATGAGTGACTATATTCAAGCTCAGGTGTCGATGAGATTGCAAATTTTGTTTTGTTTGTTCAAATTCCTCACTGTTTATGTGTTGTTTAGCTGGTCAGACATCTGCAGCTTGTGTGTTCAAAGGTCTTTTCGCAGTGTGCCTGGGATGAAGTTGCCGGTCAGGAATTCTTTCCACTTTTTTTTTCTTAGTTAGTGTTAGAAATTATGCCCCCTCATCCTTTATAAAACTAATTTGAGGGCTTATATGTATGTAACGGAGACTCTGCTACACTTGTCTTAATAATTTTGCACTGTTTTCAATCACTCAGTATCAGATGAACAAAAGCACGTTTCAACAGACATGGTCTCTGTTATGGTGGTGGAATATGCTTTGGAGAGTTTATGATGATACATGACTAAGAATTAAACATTACAATGCAATTGCAGTAGTAGCCATTGCAGAGGCACCCATCCCTGGATCTATTCTGTATGATAAGGATTCTCTAATCAATTCCCCCGGTATGGAGTAGCAGCAATAGTGCAGCAAGACAGAAAAGAGTGGGACCTGTGAAATGGCTACATCTGTAATTGGTAAATGTTGGCAGAAATCCACAGAAATGCCAAGAGCCACTTTTAGCACAGTGTAGCAGACCTTAGAAGTGCATGATTTCCGCCAGGGTTGTGACAGCTCTGCTTCTATGGCCAAAGTCCTAGTAAAGATCTCAGGGCGAGAGAGGGAAGGAAGGATTGAGGCAAAAGGAAAAAAGACAAAAAGAAGAAAGCTGGAATGATGTCCTGTCCTCCTCTTTCACAGCCTCTGGGTGAAATTTTCAGGGAATACTCCTTTGTTGGCATTTTCTTTGTGCTGCTGCCAGTCGTCCTCCTTGATTCCCATCAGCCAGCCATCATCCTAAACACAGACAAATAAAAACATATTCACCTCATTGTCACTAAATACCATATTACACCATAGTACATAACTGTGTGTCTGCACACGTGTGTGTGTGTGTGTGTGTATACCTGTTCGTCAGGGTTGTCAAAGTCGATTACTAGCACCACATCACCAGCCTTCATCTCCAGTTCGTCTGTGTCGTTGGCAGCATAATCATGCATCACCTGGACCTATATCACATAAATACGAAAATGAATTATTTCCACATGTACAAGATATATTTGGGTTAAGTAGATGCTCAGCACTACTGAGATTTCTTTTATTCTGTATCCTGTTTTACCTTGAACACGAAGCCAGGTGGCATTTCTGCGGGCTCTGATGCTACTTCTGTTGATTCTGCCGCTACTGTCGGTGTCTAGGGAACAAAAGGCTCCGTTTACTGACATGTAGTGCACACTTAAAAACTTCATCTAGACATAATTGAGTTCAGTTGTACTGGAAACAGCTTGGAATAATTTGTATGTTTTAGCATTTGGTATTTTAAAAAAATAGAAATCATCTGATAAGATGGAATCCTTTTGGTTAAATGATAGGAGGCATGTTTGGCTATTACAGAATCTTAATAAGATGCCATATATAGTCACCTAAATCATAAGCTTGAAACATGTAGGGGTAGGGTAAGCTCTTAAAATAACGAGGTGTATTATATATTAACAATCTTTAAATGTAAGGCTTTTCAGAACTGGATTCAGTATTTGGTGTGACTCCACCACTGCTAATTATTTTGGAGACAATATTACATCATTACATTAATATGTAGTGATGTTCTAATAAAATGCACATTATAACAGCTAATAGTTCCTTTTGCACTCACCTCCTCTGTTGCTGGTTCTTCCGCTGTTGTTGCTGCAGCAGCCGCTGCAGACTCGCCCTGGGAGCAGAGAGACATAGAGGAGGTTAGAGAATGACACAGACGTAAGATTGAAATAAGAAGGGGGAAAGAAAGAAGAACAGACAAGACAAAGACAGACAAAAAGACAGAGCCGCACAGCCTAAACGGCAAAGTGATGGCTAATACAAGCAAATATGTTGAATAGACAGTAAGCTTGGATACTAATGCACACGCAACATACTACGTGCGTGGACTTGTGGTTAGCACTCACTGGGATTAATTGTGTATATGGGAGCAGATGTCTATACTCTTTTCTTTCCCTCAGTAATTAATTTCCAACTTGCCCTCTATGTCACAGTTGATGCATCCATGCTGCTGGTCCAGATGCATCCTAAATCTTTCCATCTCAAGATTTCTCCATCTTTCCACCTTTCACTCACAATTTATCTCTCTATCATCTGTTTCTTTCCAATACCTCAAACCTCCTCCTCAAAAATTGATGCATCCACCATTTTCGTCCAGATGCATCTCTCCATATTTTCTCTCCTTGGTTACCTGACCCTCTTCATTATCCAGCGTAGCGGCAGCTGGTGTGACTTCTTCCTCGACGGCGTCAGCTGGAGCCTCAGCTGCAGGTGTTTCATCCTCCGTGGCAGTCACCTCTGTGACCAGCTGGCCCCCATCATCGTCCCAGCCCTCCTGGTCTTCAGCCACTAGATCGTAACGAACCTGGCTCTCATCAACCCCCCCCCCCTCCTGAGCTGCAGCCACAGGGTCATAGCGAACTGGTTTGGTTCCGTCATCCCCCCAGCCCTCTGTGGCGGCTGCTATGGGGTCATAGCGGATAGGCTGCGAACCATCATCCCCCCAGGCATCGGTAGCAGCAGCTACAGGGTCATAGTGCTGGTGGGTGTCCTCTTCATGGGCACCACTGTCCTCAGGCTGAGGGGCAAGGGTCAGGTTTCAAGGAGTCAGCGGTCATAAGAGATATTTTACCTTATGGGGATTTTAAGGGGTTCATAAATCAAATGGTTGAGGAAAATGTAAGGGCAAGAAGGGTCACGTATATGGGATATTTAAAGGTAGATTCAGTAGTTAAGAATTTTTATGGGACGAAAGGTTTGAGAATTAACAAGAGAACAGATTCTTTTTGCAGGTCGTTTAGGGTGGTGTATGGCCAGTGTTAAAATAAAACTGGGCTGAAGAAGAAAGTAAAAAAAGGACAAGGGAATGGGAAATTGATTGGGATATTAAAGGGACACTAAAGGGGTGTATAAGGGTTATATTATTAGAATTGCTTATGAGATGTTAATACATTAAGGGAGTTCAAATATTAAAGGACCATAGAAATGATTTTGTATGCTTTAGCCGATTAACTAAAAATTATACTTGCTTTATCTTACGCTGACCATATTCCATCATTGAATATTTTTAGCTTGCAATGTTGGTTGTTTGGCAACTTTGGTCAAGACTAAAATATCTTAACAACTATTGGATGGACTGCCATGAAATTTGGTACAGACATTAATGGTGTCTAGTGGATGATTCCCGATGATTTTGCTAACCCCCTGACTTTTCCTCTGTCACCTCCAGAAGGTTTACGGTTTTGCCTCATTGTGAAATGTCTCAACAACTATTAGATTGCCATAACATTTGGTACAGACATTAATGTCCCTCTCAGGGGGGATTGCCTTGTAATAACGTTTCTGATCATCTGACATTTCATCTAGTGTCATTATCAGGCAAAATGTTTGCAAATGTTAGCATGCTAATATGCTAAACTAAGACAGTGAACATTTTGCCTACATTATGCATGTTAGCATTGTCATTGCCAGCATGTTAGCATGGTGTTAGAATTTCACTCAAAGCACCACTGTGCCTAAGTTTTACAGCCATTTGAAAATGGTTGGCAGTGTTGTGAAAATGCCTGATTAGTAAAAGGGCTAAAACCTGAGAATGGCCTTTTAAGGGCTATAAACATCGATGTCAGCTTGGTGAGTTGGCATCAAGCATTATTTAGATTAAACATATTTGTCATATTTAATTAGAACTGGAGCAGTCTTGCAAAATATGAGCAGAAACTGGGCCATGGAAGATGCCAAGGACATCGATGTGAAGACTTCAGCAGCAGAGGTCAGCAAGTCATCATCATCACCAACATCATCATCATCATCATCATCATCATAAAAGCCAAGAAGATTGGTGAAGAAGGATAAACCTTTACAGAAAAGGTTCAGTTTAAATTAAAAGACAGATGAAGATAAGGAAGAATGGCAGCAGAAGGCAAAACTGCAAAAACTGCAGCCTTTTCCCATCAGAAAAGAGATGTCGGATCTTCTGTGTAGTTTGCAAGCATGGTTTATACTCCCATGGCTATGTTCAGATGGAGAAAGAGGAAGGAAGCTTTGTAAGAGTAGAAGAGTCGTTCCTTTATCACTGCTTTGCCCCAAGCTCTAATACAGCAGAACTGTATATTTGCTGAGACACATCTCTCTTACAGTGATAGGGATGCACAAAAAGGTTAGTTAATGGTCAGAATACCAAGTTGCAAGCAAGGCTTTGTGAAGTTGCCCACTAGCTCTTATCTCTTGTCTCATTTCTATGATACAATCCACCAAAAAACGTGAGCAACTTCACCCAACTATCAGAACAAAACTGTTCCCTGTGTGTCACATGGAGCATGTAGCCAACATATAAAGGCTACATGTTCTTGGAGTGCAACATGTGAACATACAGGGACACACGGGGAAACAGAAAGAGAAGAGGTTCATTCAGTTCCAATTCATTTCACATGGAAGGGATTTTTAATTTACATTTACTGCACAATTCAATTTATGCTACAAGAGTGTGTACATTTGTTATCTTTCATGGACGTTAGTGGTGTGTTACAATCAATCCTTCATAGGTTCTGCATCTACAGTATTTAAAGTTCAATTACCATACTATGATAATGAATACATGTGAAATTTATGGTCCGTCTATCACTTGAACTTCAATGTGGAATTCTGAAATCACAAGTGTCAAGTTTTTTATCTTTTATGGAAGTCAGTGGTGTGTTACAATCAATCCTTTATAGGTTCCGAATCTACAGCATTCTGTATATCAGCAATATTCTGTGCATCCCGCACATACACTGTCGAAAGACAGAGAAAAAGACGGCTTTTAAGAGAGGACTGTACATGAAACATAATTTATATTGATTTACTATAATTAACAGTGTAAAATGTCAATTTGGAACTGAATTGACGCACACTCATTCCCAAGTTCTATTTGTGCTGTTCAACAATCTCTTCAGTGTTTAGTGTTATCACATCAAGCACTGCGGACACAAAGACAATGCACAAACAGATTTGGGACAGACAAAGGAAAGAGATCCAGTTATGGAAAAGCTTGTTTATATACTGAGATGGCCATTATAGAAGTCCATGTGTCGCAAAGCATAATAAGAAAGGGGCTTTTATAATGGCTACATAAGTAGTAACTGTGAACAATGACAAATTAATTGATGGTTAATATGAACACAAATAAGAATGTGCTGATGAAGATGATGATCATAATGATAATTATATATTTTTGCAGATTTAAAAAAGTGTGTTAAGATGTTGATGATATGCTTACCCATGAGTCCCAGTTTGCAGGCTGTGGAAAACAGAGAAAGCAACAGAATGAAAGGACAGACATTTCCAGTGCAGGTCCCATGCTCTAAACCTACAAGCCCCATAGCATTAGATCTCCAGTTGAGCAAGAGTACAGGCAATACTTGGTGAAGTCTGAAGCGCTAAGTGCTAAGTCTGAAGAGGTGACCAGTGTCATAGGTTTATTGTACATGTCAGTCACCCACAGAGGGAGTGGAATGTAGGAGAAAGGTGCGTTTTATAACACGAATGTTTATTTTAATGACTAATTCAATTTTGCAATCAGTCTCAAAAGCTAATTTCATTCATTTTCATTCAGAATCCACACAGTCCCACCTAACAGTGTCAAATTTCACTTGCATCAGAGTATGATGAAGAGAAAAGAGTTACCTTTACAGTAGGTTCAAAATCCTTACAATGAGGCAAGTGAGAAGAGTTGGGAGATATATTAAAACTATGAAAAAAGGATTGTGGGATTAATTAAATAGATTTTAAAAAAATTTCAGTCCACCTGTACTAAGGAAGTCATTCCAGATAGCATGAGACAAATCTGTGACAGGACTGTATTGAACTATCAACATTTTAATGTGAGTTCAAATTGCACTCTATATACTCTATGAAATCCTATAATTCTGATAACAGGATTATTATTAACATTCATTTGGAGTTCCATGTTCATATTTCTTGCTAATTCAATATTGACTTCGAAAAATATCAAAACATCAGAGTCTTTATCTTGCCAGCTAATAGCTAACTTTGTCTGCCGCTGGCCAGGTAGCAGTATGGCAACAGTAAACATAACATACATATATGTTAACATGTTATAACAACAGTATTGCAATCTGAGCTTTTTCTTTCTTTCTTTATTTAATTAACTGAACCATGAAAGAGGCAAAAAGAGCTGCAGGGTGGGGAGTTTATGGGGGTTTGTCCCAGTGAGCTCAACCTTTTACATGATGTGAATTACAAATCATCACATGTAGTCATTAGACTCATAGTTAAGAAATGTATAGTTCAGAAAATATGCAAAGTGAAAGTGGACATTTTTATTAAACATAGCACGCAACGAACATGAATTCAGTTTGATGAACATAAACAGGAACTGTGTACATTGCAGCAGCATTGCAGAATTTCTGTTATAGACCCTGAGCCTCTATACAATTATAGTACCGTAACAATGGACACCACTACTGACAGTAGTCAGAACAAAACTGTTCCCTGTGTGTCACATGGAGCATGTAGCCAACATGTAAAGGCTACATGTTCTTGGAGGTCAACATGTGAACATACAGGGACACACGGGGAAACAGAAAGAAAGGAGGTTCATTCAGTTCCAATTCATTTCACATGGAAGGGATTTTTAATTTACATTTACTGCACAATTCAATTTATGCTACAAGAGCGTGTACATTTGTTATCCTTTATGGACATTAGTGGTGTGTTACAATCAATCCTTTATAGGTTCTGAATCTACAGTATTTAAAGTTCAATTACCATACTATGATAATGAATACATGTGAAATTTATAGTCAGTCTATCACTTGAACTTCAATATGGAATTTTGAAATCACACTAAGTGTCGAGTTTTTGGATTTAAATATCACTAATTTCACAGGCCACCTCTAAGGAAAGCATGACAGCTACATTTTGAATGATTGAACTATGGTGTATGTTTTATGTTAGTGTTGTCATGCTATATATTGTCTGGTAACTCCAATGATCACATCCACAACAGATCTAAACTATGTCATCTTTTCCCTACATTTTCTGTCATGATAGGGCCCGTTTACCTGGCTCTGGTGCCTACTCACTGGGACAAGGTATACAGCAGGCTCAGGTAATAAATAATAAATAACATGAGGTGTACTTATTTTATCTCACAGCAACCTTTAGGTTGCTCAACAAGATAAAGAAACTCATGTCATTCCAGTATCTAAAACTTCATTAAGCTGCACAGATCTGAAGAGAAAGAAGTAAGAGCAGAGCAGGGCTTTAGTCTACAGTTCATGCCATGAGTGATCTGTGGATAGTTCTGAAGCAGAAAGAAGAAAGGAGGTCACTAAAAGCAGGTTTCTACAGATCATTATGCCATCATCTACCTCTCATTTGATAAATTGGAAAGAAGCAGCGCAGGTAACACCTCAAACTATGCCGAGCTTACCAAGTGATTTTATTTTGTATCCAGACTTATCAAGCTTGTTTTTCTATATTTAAACAACTCCACTGGCAACTGGAAATGTCCAGCTTTACAAATTGCAAAGTTCTCTTCGACTGAAATATCATGAAATTAACTTAAAACCTTTCTGAATAAAATATAAAATCTCTTGTGAAGCTTGGCATTTCTTGCAGTGGAGGGTCTCTACAATTTATATGTTCATGCCATGAATCATCCACCTGTGTGACCGTGGAGGCTTTGGTTGCTGCACTGAAAGGGTCCAGGTCCATGTCCAACAGGCTGCTCACTGCAGGACTGTCAAACTGATAACAGCAGGAATAGGAGGGCTCTTTGGCTAACTGGGCGCAATAGAGGGGGCAAGGAACAGGACAGAAGAGAACGCAAAGCAGAATAGAATAGAATAGAATATGAGAAGTAGGAGGAGGGGCAGGCCAGATAAAAGGAATACTTAAAGGCTCTGACCTGCAGGAGAGAGGAAAGTTAAAGGGCTATGGCTGGTCGACAACAGCAGCTGCTCACTAACCTCTGTAGGGGAGGTGACGCTGATATCAGGAGCAGCTGCAGCTTCAAACAGGTTGATGATGTTCTCTGTTTTCAATTCCTTCGATGGGGTCACCTTGGGTGGAGGAGGCACTGCTGGCCTTAGCTAGGCCAGAGAAAGAAATATGGTGATGAAGTTGTGCCACAAGCCAAATTAATATAAACTCAAGGCTCTACATTTCAATTCTATATTCTGTTTTGATTTTTGTTCAAATAATTACTATGAGCATTATGCTTTCAAACGTCACACGATCTCTCTGGGGGGAGTCTGCATGTCCTCCCCACGTTACCGTGGGTTCTCTCCGGGTTCTCCAGCTTCCTCCCACCGTCCACAGACATGCATGTGTAGGTTAATTGATAACTCTAAAATTGCCCTTAGTGGGTGAATGCGAGAGTGAATGGTTTTCTGTCTAAGTGTCAGGCCTGCGACGAGTTGGCCACTGTCCAGGGTGTACCCTCCCTAAGCCCCAAAATCACTGGGATAGGCTCCAGTAACCCGCGACCCCTAATGGGAACAAGCGATAGAAAATGACTGACTGACTGACTGACATTATGCTTTCAGTCTGCGTTTTAAATTTTTTTTATTAATATTTACATATTATGTTGTGTTCAAATTTACTGTCATGCTTATAGATGACTTAATTGCGGAATAAAACAGATTCAAATTGTATAACTCAAATTCCTATCACAAAATATATTTATTTTTCTCAGCAGACGTTTTGACTTGTTGTTGCAGGATATACACAGGTGTAACTCTTTTAGCATTCATTTTAACAATGGCTCCTATATGAAAAGCAGCCACCCTGAGTGTTATGCCTCTGCACAAAAGTACAGCCTCAGTGTGTGCGTGACTGTGTGTGTGTTTGTTTACCTTGGATGGCGATTTGGGGATTGGTGGTGGTCCTCCTGGCCTAAGACTGTGGTTAGATGCTTCTTTTCCACTGAGTGAATGAGACAGAGAGGGATGGAGGGCAAAAAAAGAGAATACAGACTGAAAACAGAGCAAGTAACACGGGAGTCAAACAATGTGAGAGAAAGGTCTCGAAAAGGTTAAAAAGAGCACCTAAAAGCTGATCACAACTTGAGAAGTTAGAAAGGCATGCTCTACCAGAGTACAAGCTGAAGTTATCGTTGCAAGAGCTGTCATGCAAGAAAAGTGAGCCTCCCATCCCTCCATTCCTCCCCTTTCCCGCCATCCATCTCATGCAAGCAGGTGAGCAGTGATAGAGGCATTCAAATCTAGCCCCAGATCTGTAGCTATTTTAAAGGTTGAAAAACCTGTAACTCATTGCTGGACCAGACAATTTTGTACATTGGTGGCTTCAAATGGCAGCAAGAGGTAACTCTTTGAAAACTATATACTGTATTTGTAACTTTGCTTGGGAATATGCAGCACTAAAGCAATCAACTGACATGACAAGGGTCATAAAATGGGTTTACCTGAGCTTGAGGCTTGGGCTTTATTATATTCCGTATTGTGATTGTATGTTGCATATCTCTAAATTAATTAATTTAGTTAAATAACCACTCGGCAACTGAGCAGCAACTGTAGAAAACTGTACAAATTACACAGAGAAGGGGCGTAAACGGGGGTTAGTAGGGGCCCAGCAACTCATTTATGCTCTTTGGGCTGCTAGTGGATTCATCTATGTATGTATGTATTACCCCA
Source organism: Coreoperca whiteheadi (assembly GCA_011952105.1). Taxonomy (NCBI): domain Eukaryota; kingdom Metazoa; phylum Chordata; class Actinopteri; order Centrarchiformes; family Sinipercidae; genus Coreoperca; species Coreoperca whiteheadi. Next base: position 16,935,404 of record CM022488.1, read on the forward strand.
AAATCTAACATAGCATGCTTATTATGTGTTTACCAGAAAATACTAAACAGACAAAAAGTGTTACAAAAACCTAACATCCTTGAATAAAAGATGATTGATGTGCAGCAGGAATGAAAATACACTACCTGCATCAAGGTGAAAAGTGACATATTCTAGGTGTACACTTAGTGTTCTTCAACAATTCTCAGTTAGTGGGAGATGAGATATTACATTCCTTGTGATTTGGGTTATATTGTTGTGTAACAGTGGTGCCTGGTACAGCCTTAGACATACAGGTTTGCTCAACCTTTATACACCTGCAGCTCTGGGTGCACAACTCTCCGATCAGTGTGTCTTTGAATTCACTTGCACAACCAAGCACTAGTTTTCCCTTAAATCTCCCAAGCCTGCAGACTGACTGACAGACAGATGGCTGGACAGACAGGTCAGTTGTACAGACAGACATGAGTTGTGTCACCGTGGATACCACAGTTACCTCCTATTTGTTCCTGACGATGAGGCGCCGCTGTTACCTGTCTTTCTGTAAGGGGGGGTTCAGGGGTGGCTCCAGGTTAATGCATGTCATTTTGTTTGTTTATTCCTGTAGCTTAAAATGTTTTTGATGAGTAGTATTTTAATCTATGAGTTTCATATTTTCCAGATATAGCAGGAATAGAGATTAACTTTCAACATAGGTCATTAAAATGATTTTAGGATCACAAAACTCTTCTATCTATCCTGCATGTATCCGCTAAGAGTACTTCAGATGCCACAGCAACTTATTCAACTGTTAATCTTTAAGACAGCAAATAAGCGTATTATTCCTATTTGTGGAGCTTTCAGTGTGCCATCTAAAAAGTAATAAATGGACCACTGAGTGGACCACTTCCCTATGGCATGTTGTGCTGGCAGTAAAAGACACTGCTTTCAACTGAAAAACCTTTACCTATCGGCTTATAGCAAGCGCACTAATAGAGAAAATAAATGATTTTTTTGAAAATAACCTAGTCACTTAATTTACCGCTATTTTAACTTCTGATGCTGCACACTACATTTATAAAGTCTGATGAATTAGTTGCTCTCAAGAGGTTCAAATATTTGGGTTTCTGAAAAGATTTATTTTTTACCAAGTCTTGAAGGAGCTATAGACATAGAACAAAGCAAGTATTTTCTTTGATGGCTAAGACGACCAACCACAGTAATTGATTGATGAGACTCAGCACTCTAAAACGATTCCCAGGATTTCACACAAACAGCTGTTAGGAATGGGGCATTTCTTTGAACTGCTAAAACCTGAGGTTACTGGGTTTTTAGCTGAATGGAATATTAACAAAATAGAAAGGCCAAACCTTTACACAATGTCCCAGTACTATTGAGTATGAATAGCATCACTGTCAGCTATTGGTGTTTATTTATATTGCTTATATTAATAGATTTCAAGAGATGCCTATATCCTGAAATCTTGACATTTAATTCCCTGAATCTCTTCGGAAACAAAATCTTTGATATTGAAAGAAGAATGCTTAACTAAACTTTATTTTCTTAAACAGTCAAGTGATTAGTAATCTACACAATCTATTATACGGCAGCAGAAAGTCTTGCTGTGCTTGGGTTTACATGATGGATCATTGCTCACTAACCTGCTTGTCTCTTCTTCTAATTTCTCCAAGACGTCATACAAATCCTGATCCAACTGCAGAGGGGGAAAGACGGGGTGTTCGATGTTACAGCATCAGTTCATCATTATCATAATCCCACACAGTTCTGGCACAATCTATGCACATTCTATAACATAATCATTACATTGTGTTTTGTGTTCCTCCTGCTCTGTTATACTATGCAAGTGCTGCCAAGTGTGTCAGCTTGTTTGCATCATCGTGTTCTAATTCAGAGAGACAGTATTTACAACACTCAAATTTAGGCAGTAATACAGGGGATAATCTCAATCCAACATTTTCCATCAACTGATATCTGATACACTGTGTCAGTTTGGTTTGTCTGGTCGTTATGTAAATTCAGCATTAATGCAGGTCTCACCCGGCTAATTTCTTTGTGAAACTTCTCCTCAAAACCAGCCAAACTCTGGAAGGTGCTGACATAAAACCCAACACGACTAGAGAGGGCAGAGAAGAGAGAGAGACAGTATTGACTGCATTACTGGCTTGCCTTAGTTTAATATCCTGTGAGCGTAAATGAAGCACAGACGTAAGTGAAACGTAGTTACAGCATCCATCCATCAACAGAAATATCAGTTTTTATTTACACACACACACACACACACGCACGCATACATACACACCTGTTCCAGAGTGAAGGTAACTCCTCTTGCAAGTCAATATTAATCTCCTCAAACACCTTCTGGGCTCTCTCCAGCTCATCCTCAGCCTGAAACATACACACACACATTTGTTGGCACAATGCATTAGGGCATGTTTGTGAGTGTGTGTTTGATGTTCTGTTGACAAATGACGTTATGTATGTGTGTGCATAACATCCCCCGACACTTATGATTATGCTCCAAAATGGTTTGGCTACAGTGACAGGTAATATGGGGCAGAAAAAGAGAGTGATGACATGAAGAAACAAGTTCAATCTGAGGACCTCCTTGTTATATTCCATGTGTCTTTGACCGCTGGGCTATCAGGACACCTCTTATCATTGTTTCACAGTCAACAGACCTTGTAGGAAGTGCAGTAAGATTGTTGTGTACCTGGTTCCTGGACAGACTGCTCTGGGCAACATTGTGTGCAGACAAGATACCCTGAGCCCAACCTGGAGTGGCCCTCTCCAACAAAGAGGACGGCTGCAAGAGAGAGAGAGAGAGAGAATTCATGTTAAATGCTGTTAAATCTGATAAATGTTAAAACAAAAAATTAAGCATGATATATTTTTTATATAAATGACAGCAGCGTGCCATTGCTTGTATAAAACTATTTTTGTATTTGGTTTACCTTGGTAATTTTAATGCCCCCTTCCTTTTTCTTGGTTTTGTGTGTGGTGGCATAGTTGTGCCTGGCACTATCATAATCCACCAGCTTCCTGTCCCTCTTAGCTATACGTGCCTGAACAAAAGAAAACAAAAAGAGGAGAACAAGTATTTGTGTTATTCAGTGTCTCCACCTGTGTGGAAGTACTCAGTTTTACATAAACTGACATAAAACTTGTTTTATGTTGGCTTGTGTGAACAAACGTGTTTTAAACATTAGGTCCAAATTTTATTGAGAGTTTGCATTTCATATCTGTTCAACAGCCACTTTTGTCTTAAATATTTATAACTCTATGCAATTGAAATGCAAATACAGTAGTGTATGATTATAAAAATGTCAGTAAGGTCACAATATACAGTATATGGAGTATGTTGACGAAAGCCTGGCTGCCACTGCATCAAAACTTGATGCCAATCATTTTTTGGTCATGGTTGCTACAGGTCTCTGTGAGCACACAGCTTACCTTGATATCAGGGAACTGGCCCAGGTAAGTATCCATGGAGATGAGAGCATGATCGACCAACTTTTGGTGGTAGTCAGTCCACAGTACATCACAGTCCTGCAGCATGGATGAACATAACAGTATCATACATAATCACAAACACACAATGCCAGAGATTAAATAAGACAAATTGCTTTCTAATGCTTGTTTTATTGCAATAGTATGCTTCCTGGATGTATTTCTCGATTAGAGTTCATTCCAGTAGCTCTGTTGCTATGTCATGTCTTGGCTTGTGGTCTTGTATTTCAATTAAGAATAAATTGAAACCCTTTTAACTGACTGCAGAACTTTCTTGCAGATTACTTGTAGTAGTTTTGTCAGACAAGAAACATTAATTCAAATTCAAGAGTAAACTTAATGAAGACAGAGGAAAATTGTAAGAGCTAGTCAACCTCTCTCGTAAAGAAATGTTAACTTATAATGTTGCTGTCACGAGGACAGGAACACAGTCACACACAGCTGTGCATACACACTGGCAAAAACAGCTGCTGTGATGCATGGGCTAATCAGGAGCCGAACAAATACATGCACACACACACACACACACACTCAATCAACTAATATACAATATAATAAAGTGGTTTTGACCTCTTTCTATATGGAAACCAGTTGTCCTCACACTCTCATACATGCATACAGTCTCGGTGTTTTAAATACATTCATGCAAGGTGTTTCTGACCTCCACAATGGAATCCACTTCGTTTTTGCCGTACCAGTCCGGCTCATACATGTCAGCCAAACACGACTGCACGTTCTTGGAGGACTCGTGCATGGCTGAGGACAAACACACATATTCTACATTAGTGGAACATCAGTGGATATTTGCAGGTTAAGGTGCGTATTTGTACAAGCATGATTGTGTGTCTACATGTATGGCTTGTACATGCAACTATGTGTGCATATACAGCCATGTGAATCTGTGTGGGCTTGTGTGTGTGTCACCTTTCACTGCCTCCAGGTATGCCCTAAGGTCCCTTTGGAGTTTGCTGCCTTCAGCCTGGGGGTGAAACACAAAACATGAGGGAGTGTGAGGAGACACATATAGAGGAGTTACAAGCCTGTTGAGCCAGTACATATTTCTCTCTTAGCAAACACAAAACTGTTTGAGCTAATGCAAAATTCTGTTTATATTCAGTTACAGGACCATTAGACATATGACTTAACCATACAACGTAGTACCATTCACTGGACTGTACTCACATATTGTTTGTTGAAGTTGATTACTCCCTCCTCAAAAGCAACATCTTTGGTCTCATCGGCTTTGCCAAGCTTCTGTAGGACCTGTCAGTCAGTCAAACAAATAATAACACTGTTGACAATACCAAAGGATAATGTCAGCAATTGATTTTGTTCAGTTTTAAGACAAAAGACAGGACATGTTCCCTGAAATGCACTGCACAAGTTTAAAATCAAATATGATTTCTTTGCAGTCATGGGTAAAATTAATGGCTTGCAAAAACAGTATATGACAGAACATATATATACAATGTTAAAAAGAGCAGTGGGGACATACATTAAAGAAATGCTGTTTAATGATAAGTAAATAACAGCGAAAAGCCAAATTGACAGTATATCATACATAAATGCATGTATGCATTAAATACATTATTTCCATTTAAACTCAATCACATGTTGTCAATACCTTATCTGTTTTCTCTATGTAGCCCTACAGTAGGCTGCATGATGCATTTTGATAGACAAATAGCGCCTCCTGTCATTTATTCAGTGCACAACGCGCAGGTGCATGAACGCATAGACTAGGCCTCATATCTGCCACCTAAACATAATGCAGCATGCGCGATAATTATTACCATAGTGCTCGCAAAATGTAAGAGAGTGTTCCTGCAGTCACCATTTGTGTGACAAACACTCATTAAGACACCCAGATACTGCTGTCAAACCCTCAGAAACACATCAATCATGGGCTAAATTATAGGTAACCTTACAGTATATCTCACTGCAAATATGAATGTGCCCGCTGTACATTGGCTATAGGAACGATGTGTTTGAGGTGGACATCCCCATCCCCAAACGCAGCATCCAGCTGGCCTTATTATTATGATGTCGTGATGCGACACTGCGCCTTGGTGAGGGATGCGGCACTGCTGCTTCGCGGCTTGTAGGCCTGAATAATCATCCCCCATACATGGACACGTTAGTTAGCAGCTCTTACCTTCTCTTGGGCTCTCGTTAGCTTTTTCTGAACGTTGCTTGCCACTTTCCCTGCAGTCAGCCCCTTCCCCAAATTCAACTCAGCCATCTTGCAGCGTAGATCAGTCTTTGGATGGATGGATGGAAATAGAAAGCAATAACGATCGGTTGGACCGCTACAGCGACCGCTACGATAAATTCATCAATGTCCACTGGAGAAATAATAGTGATAAACGTAATTATGTGATGCTATGATGTATCTTTAAGAAGATGTGTGTACAGAGAGCTAGGCTGTATTCTCAAATATTGAGCTGCTGTGTGCGCGTCCGTGACAGAGGAGGATGCTGTCAGAGATGCTCTTAAAGGCGCAGATGCTGCTGCGCTTCCAGAAAATCTGTTCAATAACGGGGACTATAAACCAACTGTTAAAGCTACAATATGAGCAGCTTGTGCTGCTTTTGAAGGACGTTTTGCACTTGAGACCTCTTTGTAAGCTCAATTTTAGCTTTAAATTGGCTTCAAACCCTATGATCATGAAGTCAAGTCTTAAAATGATAAAAACCATGGTAAAAATATATCCTGTTTAACATTCACAATTAACAAAAAATTCGTATCAAACAATGGTAAGAAACAGCCAGGCCTGCTTCCAACTATGCATTGCATGGAGCTTCAAAGGCCCATCTGTCTTAGCCTATCATCGTTACGTAACACATGAAGTGGCATGTGAACCTGGTAATTAATGAAAGCTATCACTGAAGAGCAGTCAAGTGACTGAAGGAATAAACAGGTGCAGACACTAGTGAAGACACTAATATTTTCCCTTAGTGTTCAATAGTGTTCCTTGGTTTTGGTTTGGAAATAGATCAAAATACAATTTAGTAGCCATCCTTACGATTAAGTTGCTATTTATACAGCCGTTTTAAGGGAAATGATTGCCAAATCGATAAATTGCTCTTCACTTTCTAGAAAAACAGGAATTTTCTGCACTAAGTTTTTGAGAAAAGCTTCTTTCAGCACATTCACAGCAGACCGCGAGTTGAAGTGAATGATGACCCAGCAGATGTGCAGTTGCCTGTATCCCAAATATACATTATGTGACAGTAAACCTTTAAAATGAGCCATAAATTGTAAAACGTTGTCTCCCAGGATACGCTGAGCTTGCCGCTATAGACTACAACAGGTTTTATCAGGTTCAAAACATGTCTTGTCTTCATGTTCCGCACATCGCCATATGGAGCTAATTTGCTCTCCAGGAGATGGCACTATTGGCCCATATCATATCCACATACAAACATTATCTACAGAGCTCTGCGTAAAATCATTCACTGTTTTAAAATCTGGCTGTTTTTGCTGAACTGCTGCAAAAGTCGGAGGACTGAGGCTCTGCAGTCGTATAGAGGGAAGGGGCTCTGAGTGATCAGTGGTCAGTGAATTCATAGTGACCTGGTCAGAACTACAAGTTGGCTACATTTGTTAAATTTCGTTCTCCTGGTGTGTAACAAGCCATAGAATATTCTGGAAATAAATTTAGTTTAATATATTATGATAGAGATAAAACCCTCTCTAAAAGTATAGCTCTTTATTGACACAGGTGGCTGGTGCTGGCTGGGAGCTCTCCAAGGTCCTGAACTAACACAGTGTTGGTGCTGGGGGAAGTAACAGAACTAAAAGCTCTCGGGACTTGTGCTTTGTGCTTGGTCCCTGCCATAACATTGGATGTAATTATATCTCTGTTGCCTAATGTAGCATAAGTGTGTGCCCCACTTGCATGTGAGAAGGGAGATGGTTTAGTATGTGCAGGGTGCGTTTCAGTGGGGGAGATTTTACAGTTTTCAGTACAGTATGTCATTATTCGCCAAAACAGCAATCTATCTATCTATCTATCTATCTATCTATCTATCTAGTAATCAAGCAGTTTCAAACAACAAAAAAATCTGCATTTAAATCTAATAAGACTTTTTCCTAAAATGAAACAAAACATTGAGAGAGAAGAGGGAACATATTTTCTTTCTCACTGGATTTCTCTCCTTACCTCCTCTCTTCTTCAGGGCACAATAATAGCACATGAAACATCTTCATAATTAGCAGTTTTCCCATGCAAAGAAGAAGTAATTATAGGCAGCAAGCCTGCTGAGCTAAGTGTGCAGGCATTTTTCTGTTATTTCCTTTGTTAAACATCTAGACGTTGTCTTTTTGTACCACATACCCACTTCAGTATTTTAAGATAACAATATTCGTAAATGGATCAAAATGCACACATATCCTCACTGTTTGTGAGGGCATGTGTAGGCACAGCTGTCCATGTGATGCAAAGAGGAGACACACAAACCAACAAAAGAAAAGACTTGCACATATTTACATACTGTACAACCCTACTTTGATAATACAGGAAAGGGTGAGAAATATAACAGGGAAATACAAGAGCGGGAGACTCAAAAAGCATAAAATATAGAGAGTATAATTATACTGTTATTTGGCTTTTATGAGCTCCGGATCTCCTTTACAATTACACATTTTAAGGAACAATTTAGCCTTCTCCAAGAATGAAAAATGATCAGGCAGTGGCTATTAGAAAAAGTAGAATTACATCCCTGAGCTGGAGATCTCTTGATATATAATGATGGATTAGAAGCCTGTGCAGTATTTGAATCAAGTGTGTAAAGGAAAAGATGCCATTGAAGAAGCATGAATAAGATTCAGTGTACAAGAGCGTAAAGAAACCAGTGTGCAGCCAGTTACTGACTGTGTGCTTTTGTTCGGCTGTGCGATGCATTAGAGAGTGCACTGGTGTCAGTGAGTTTCTCACTTTGTAGTGCTATTAAATCTTTCAATAAGACTCTCCTTCAGTTTGTGATTCATTTCCTGGGCTGAACTTTCAAGCTGTGGTCTCAGTTTTGGAAAATAAATAGCCATAAATTAATCAGAATTAACGTGGCTAAGCATGCGAGTTGTTTGTCAGGAACATCCAGTATTTACAGTCAACTCAAGTGTGCACCAAGCCTTCCACTGCTGTCAAGCGTGTTGCTTCACTGGGGCAGTTGGGGGTCACCCAACACAGCACTGTTGCAGGAGGTATTGAACAAAATGAAAGTGTTTAACATTTACTTCCAAAATGGTTCACCCAGCAATCTTTCAGTCAGAGCCCCATTTCTCTAATAGGCCCAGTGCTATGAACACTGTAGTTACTCCAGTTGTCAGGTGTTATTTTCATGCACTGTGCTCTACTGATTCCTCGATGTTTGAATAATGACACCTTTTAATATCACACTAAAATTTCAGTGTCATGTAATGTTTGGTTAGGTGTATGTTTTGGATAAGAAAATGAGGAGTTAGTGAACAGATAGGAGGACAGCGAGGGGGTAGAAATGTGACAACATACCATGCACTGGGATTCAATCCCACACCTTTAAAAGTCTATTAAAAACTGTTTAAATGAGGTGCCCATATGGTCTTTGCTGATAGTTATGTAACCATAACCAAGAGCCAAGCAGTGCTCAGACTTAGGACTTCGGCCAAAGGGACAGGCTCAGAGTTGATGAGAAGTCTGGCCAGAAGTCAAAAATTCTGTCTCCTTATGGCATTTTACCTTTTATCCAGAGCTGAGAAAAGTGTGAAAAAGCTGGTCAGGGTTAGGGTTCCTAAGGATTTGAACAGCCATAAGAACAATATCTTCATGTCTTAGCTGAACCTCTACAAAATATCATTCCACTACATTTAAGTACTTGGGAGAAAACAGCCTAGTTAAGGCAAACAAAGAGAGATTTTCAATGTGGAGAGGAAAGCTTTCAACTTCACAAATATTGTTTCAAGTAATTGTAAAAAAATAAATAAAATAAAATGGCCTCAGTATTTTAAACAGTAGATCTAAGAGAGAAATGCTTTAATAGCTCTCAGTGTTGAGGTGAGGATTGGTACCAGCGAGACTATCATTCACACATTCATACAATTCTTGAATTGCCTGTGTTGCTATGCACTCTGCTTTGATGATGGGTTATGTAAGTGCAGTGAGCATAAGCCAAAAGACTCAGACTCAAGACTGAGCACAAAACGTCTACAGGGGCTTCTCTGTCTGAAAGAGCTAGTCTACAACGGTTCTCAATGTTTTTTATATATATTGAAGAGGAAGATGGATGGGAGGTTAAAAAGAGGGCGGACAAAGAAAGAGTGAGGAAGGACTGTGGGTGAAAATGGGAGTTATTAGAGCAATACATATAAAGAGTGGAGTGAAAAGAGAGAAGGTGGGAGGGAGGCAGGGTTATGACTTATGAAAAATGTGGCGTGAAACGAAAACAAACCAAAAAACCAAAAGAATTACCATAAAATAAGGGAAATAGACTTCAAGAAGAATGATTGGGGGAAAGAGTTAGGAGAGAAAGGATGAGTGTGAAAGTAGGGGGGAGTGAAAGGGTGAAGTTGACCCTAATCCTATTAATACACACCAGTGCTGTCCTTCCCGCTGGCGTGTTCACATGCACACACACACACACACTGGTTCAAAGTACTGGTCAGATATATTGCTGTTTGTTATGCAGCTCACCAATATGCTCTCTGGACGTCCCATTTAATGATTTGAGCACTCTGTACACTTAATGTATGGTGCTCAGGATGCTGTCAGTGTAAAGAGGACAGCGTCAGGTCGGGAGCCACCAGTTTCAACCAGATCTGTCTCACAGCGTGTAAGAGTCCTCCGTGTGTGTGTGTGTGTGTTTGTGTGTTTGTGTGTTTGTGTGTGTGTGTGTGTGTGTGTGTGTGTGTATGCTTCGCTGTAATGTTGGTTTGGAGCTGAACAAGTGTCTCCATTCCGTTTAAGCAGACACATCTGCTGAATTTGCCAGTGTTTATGTAGTAGATGCAAACAATATCTGAGAAACGTGTGTGTGCAGATGCAGACCTTTGTATATGTGTTGTGTGTATAGTGTGCATAGTGTGCATGAAAGTTAAGTGTTGACTATGGGCTTGCTTGCACAAGCAAAGACTGAGGAATAAGACTTTTTGGAATAGGAAATACTGGTTCATCCTCATGAGAACTGTGGCTAATATTGAACTGACATCTGGCCATGGAATCTGTGAGGTAATTGGACGTCCCTCATTTGTAATATACCGTAAACTAATACTGTATGCATGTTGACTTGTGTTCCAACACAGGCAAATGTCAACAAATAAATAGAGCAAATTGAGCCAACAAAGCTACAAATGAATACAGTAATTCAGGATGGGTCTACAGAGAGACAGAGCTGTGAGCAGCACAACTAATAGAAACAGTGAGAGATCGAAGGCAAAGATTTATACAGAGAAACTGTGTATTTGTGTGTTCCTTTATGTGCCACAGCCTCTTGTCCTGTTTTGACACCATCACATACAAAATGTACTGTGTGTTTGGTACAGGTGGAAAGGAAGGAAAGTAGATTTGCCCAAGTCCTGCGCTTAAGTACAATTCTTAGGTATTTGTACTTTACTTGACATTTGCAATTGTTTACTTTATACTTCTTCTGCTCTACATTTTAGTGGCAAATTTGGTCCTTTTTGCTCCAATACATTGATTTACGAGCTACTGGCTACTTTGTGATTTTAAAAACTTATAATGAGCATATAAAATGCAATGGAATTTTATACAGTAGATAAAACCCCCCAGCAGTTTATCACGTTTTTTAAATTAGCTCCACCTCGACCAGATACCGCATTAACATGCTGTTTACACACTAATGCATAATTAATAATTAATAATTTTTTAGATTGTAATTGTAATTGAAATGGCTAATCTGATAGATAGACCTCAGTTACCTGAATGGAAAAAGAGGTGCTCTGAATGTTGTTTGTTTCATGCATTTTGAGTGTTTGTTTTGATGTGCAGTCATATAGTTCTGAACAGCCACCACCAGCTCAAGGGGGACATTTGGAAAGAGACAAATGGATCCATGTGGGATTGAAGACACTGTGGCTTAAAGTCTAGTGTTCGGCAAGAGAGAAAGAGCAAAGTGGTTGAAAGCAGCAGTGAGATAAATGGTGCTGGAAAGAAAGACGGTGAAAGACAGAGAATGAGCTGTAATCTGATGAAAGCCTCTTTACTCCCCTGTCACCTCACCTTGAGGCCACAAGCAATGACCAAGGCTTAGAGGGGGATCAATGCTGAGGCCACCAACATACGTGCACGCGTGCGCGCGCACACACACACACCCACACACACACACACACACACACACACACACACACACACACACACACATACACTCTTCAGATCGCTTCACTTTAAGTCCTCCGAGGCTGCCCATGGTACACAACATCTGAAGATACACCTGAGATCAATGCACGGCAAAGCAGGTTCTGCTCACTTCCATACTTTGTTGTTGTGGTTAATAAGTAGCTTGCTAAATGGATGGATTCATGGATGAATACATGCATGAAAGGGAATGGGTGAGAGGACAATCGGCTAGAGATGAGGACCTTATGTCTAGAATAGTCTCTGAACATGCTTTTCTTGCTTGGTGTTTTTTTGTTTTGTTTTTTTGTATGTGTGTGTGAGTGTGTGAGTGTGTGAGTGTGTGTGTGTGTGTGTGTGTGTGTGTGGGCGGGCGGGTGTGTGAGGGGTCTATAGGTCACTCAGACATCTCAATAGACTTGTAGCTGAAAGGGAGAGAGGGAGAGTGTGAGGAGAAAGTTAACAGCTCCCATACAAATCACCCTCCTGCGTTTAAATCTAATGACTCAGGCAACCAAATGACCCTGGCCGAGGCTGTTTCACTGTGAGTGTCCTCTAGTTTAGTTTAACTTTACTTTTTGAAATAGATGTAGGCATGGTGGAGGGGGCAGAGAACTTAAAGAGCTTATCTGGATACAGATAAAGAAATGTTGAACTAAAGACTGTAAGCAGTGAAAAGCATTTAAACTGTTTAAATTGTGACCAAACTTGATTTTGTTCCCCTTTTAGCATTAAAGCACCGACATAACTCAGTTTGGGACTGAAATGGCCTTGAATCCATGTGCACTAGATAACACAGGTATGGAAAATTGTACTATTGACATTTGTCTTGCATTTATTGATCTACCAATGTCAATGCTTTATTTATCGAGGTTTGCTAAGAATGTGCCGTTATATTGCCATTAGTAATGTAAATGATGTCCATTTTTTAACCAAACACCACAGAGTGTTAGGTGTGATCAAGACATGATTAAAATTCAAAAGGAAGGAAATAGGCTGGAAGGAAATCGATTTGGAAACCGAGAGAAGGCAGAAAGCCCATCAAGAGAGGCAAGGCCAATCTCTACTAAGACTTCTCGAGCTTGTACAACAAAATTATGGTAGATAACGATGCTGTGATGAGTGATTTGAGACATTACTGGGTATAAAATGTGTCAACATCTAATACAAATGACCATTAACTGTTCAGTTACACTGTTGATCTGGAATGCTTGTATTTCAGTACAGTAGTTACAGAAGGTTCAGCAAAGCAGTCCAATTCATCAAAGATGCAACAGTGGAGGCATTTCCAAATAAGGCTATGTGCTTTTCTGGTTACTATGCCAACTGACCAGGAAGCTAGTTCAGTTTAACTGTCTGGCCTGCTAAGAAACAGGCCTGTAACAAATGAATCTGTTGATGAATTCATTCATCATGTAGTCTATAAAATGTAAAAAAAAATGAGGTCTAATCACAAGTTCCCAAAGCCCACGCACTTGAAATTTCTAGATTTGCCCCCAAATATTCAATTTGCTATGATATAAAGCAAAGAAACAGTGTGAATTTTTCCCTCATAAACATTTTGAATGAGTTTCATAGTTTTTTCCCATTTTTAAACCGTTTGTCGACATCAATAAAGCATTTCAAAGCGTTGTGTAAGCATTTTGCAAATTCTGTGAATTACTGCATCCCTGCATTTACATTTAGCAGATTTATCCAAAGCGATTTAAATATGGGAACGTTCACAAACCGAAGGCGCAGCTTCGGGAGCATTTTTAGGGTTCGACGCACGGCTGGGGGATCGAACCGCTGACATTCCGATTGACAGGCAACCGTTCTGCCACCAAGCCACAGCCGCCCATTGTCACGTTAAAGAACATCTTCCTGTGTATAACAAAGGTCACCAGCGTTCAGCGTCTTTATTCTACAGCAGACTGAATAAAGCCTAGATTGGACTGTTTTGCTATATTTCTTTGGTGTCAGATTTGTCTTGAATCCTAAGCAGATTTTAACTCTTGAGTTTCTTTCTTCTTTCCCGACAACACCCTCACAACACACACACACAGTAGTAGTCTCCCCAGTGACAGATGGGCTAGATGGAAACACAGTCATCCTGTTGGTAACCATGACATCAGCAACACTGTTACTCACTGTCACATGTACATGGATGCTCTCCATTTCCGTTTCTCTAAGCTGGAAACGGAACAGAAGTTCAAAGCAGTCGACAGACAGTAACCATGACATGACTGTCACTGTCTCTCTGTTCAGAATCAAGATCCTAAATCTTATTGAGATTGGAGTCTGTGCCATAGAGTAGGCAAACAGACAGTAAGGAAGTCGAATATACAGTATATCTGTAGAAATACACAAATGGCGAGTCAGACAATATGAAGACTATTCCATGGAAAGTCAAAGAGCTCAGAGTTCCTATGGTGTCTGGAGGTTGGGGTGTGGATGGCTGTGTAAGTGTTGTTGTGGTGTTCAGATCCTGTTTCATAGTTATAATCTGTTTAGATTATTATAGTTTTTGTAGTATGCGCAATCTTTATCATTATAGTTTTTGTAGTATGCGCAATCTTTACCATTTTGGAGATGCATTTAATATAAACGTCATGTCTGGTAAACTTTCCTTCAAAGAGCAAGGCTCAGAGCCATGCTAACATCTCAACATTTTCACAGTGACAATGCTGGCATGCTCATGTTCAGTAGGTACAGTATAATGTTTATAATGTTTACCATTGAGTTTGCCGTGTTAGCATGCTAACATTTCCAAAACACAAAGTATAGCTAAAACTGATGGGAATGTTACATGCTTGAAGGTATTTGGTCATAAACCAAAATATTGGACAGAGTAAAATTGTGATCTGATAAGTGCATTAGATAAAAAGTTAGAGGATCAAAGTTATAACAAATCATCATGACAGGGACATTATTGTTCACATTTCATGACAATTTATCCAGCACTTTTTGAGATATTTCACTCAAAACAACTAATGTGAACATCATAGTGGAGCTAGAAGGAGTCAGGAGATCTTTAGGATTCTTCCTCTGGGGACCATGTTGTCTGCACAAAATTGGATCAAAACTGTGGAACCAGCAATTTTATTCTTAAAGCCAGGCCACTTGTGTGGCTAATAAAAATATTAAGGTGGCCATTACCCTAAAAACAAATTTGGCTACATAGGAGACGGGTTGCTCTCTCTACTATCTAGTGATCCTGTCTACAGTATCTTGTTAACCTAACCAGGGGAAAAGGCTTAATAGCTCAGTAATAGCTTTAGTGGTATTAGCAAGGTTTACCTCTAAAACATTTCACCTTAGACTAACCAGGCTAAATCTCCATCCTGCTTTAGCCTACTGAACTTTAACCCACTGAACTCCCCTCCCCATAGGTTGTATTGTATGGTATCTTCACACAAGTCATCTGATACAAAATAATTATGACATTATTTCAGCCATGATCTAATATTCAGTCTAATCTGATGAGCTAAGTACACTTAGGCACATTTAAAAATCAATAGCACCACTTCATACCAGACTAGGAGTACGATATATAAATAAATATAAATAAAATGTTTATACTGCTATACTTTTTGCTTTTAATCATTCAAGTTTTAAGATATCAGATTTCTGCTCCCACCTCGGTACAATAACGCTGGATGGATTTTTTTTTGTGTTGCTCATAGCATTGAAAAACTACATTTAAAAAATTCAACAACAACATCACTTTTCAGAAACAAGCTGTTCTTATTACTCAGGACAAACCACAATCCAGTGAAAACTGTTCAGAGCGAGGTCTGTTTATTATCCAGAGTAATGACACCAATGTTTCTGGAAAGGTATGTTGAGAATTCAGTTCACATTGTCATTGTGTTGGAGTTGAGGCAGAAATCTGTGAGACACATATAGCTCAAACCCTGGACAAATGAAACCAAAGCCTGCATGCCTAGATGTCACTAGAACTTTTCTTTCTTGTAATAGAGCTTGGTACGATTCACAGTCAGGTTTTTAACTTTCCCAAAACAACAAGTTAGAGGAACCCTAGAGATGCTACAGTGTTGATTCTGTGATGCATATAAAGAATGTCATGTACACTTTCAAAGAGACTCTTTTTGCTCAATACAGTATACAGTCCTAAGAATAAAATGTGTCATTCCTCTGAGTGAACCATACTTTAGCCTCCAGGGCTTTAACTTACCACCACTTCTGTTGACTTGAGGTCTGGTTTTGTTGAAGATGACATTGTGCCTTGCAAAAGTTGAAAAGGCAGCAAGCTGACCTCAGGTTGCCAAGAGGAAAAAAATATCGATTGTTTTGATTTTTATGTCAAGCCAGACTCACTGTCTTTGAGAAGACATTCGTTTTAACTTTGTTGTTCCCTGCAAACCCATGTTTGATTAAACAGGATGGTCAAAGTCGTATTGTCCTAACCTGCAGAGACTTTCTAATTATTTGAAATTTAATGTGTGTGTATGTTTTGAGTCATCCTGTCTATGAAACATCTCTGTGCTGCTGATCTTGCTCTCGTTGTCTTTTCTGTGCCTTTCCTTCTTTCTGCCCCCCCCCCGGGCAACCCTTCCAATCCCCATCCAGGAGAGCAGTGTGTCCTCGTTCTGGTGATGCTCTGTCGCCACCACTCAGTGTGGGGCCTCTGAAATATTCATGCTGACATACACACGCACACCCACACCCACCTAGAGACACACACAAGCACAAACACTTTCAAACCCTTCATCTTTTTTCTCCCTGTCAGTTTGCCCATATCAATAGAAGATTAGAAAATATAATTTATCTCACAGCAGGTTTTGTGAGGAGAAGCTTTACACACATGTAAACACACACAAATACACACACCACACACGCACACATTTCACCGTAAAAGCAGAGAATACTTCACTCCTCTTCACATTCCTCTGAATTTCTGCCAAATACAGTTTGATATTTACTTCATATTTTTTCAAGTATGCATTTGAAATGATTATGCTAATCTAGTGTGCAAGTACAGAATCATGCATTTATACATAGTGATTCAGGGAGAGCAGCATTTTTCATGACCGCTGTTTCTATCAGTTGTAAGGACAGTGTCTTCTACAATAGATCAAAGATCTAAAGATCATAGATCTGTACAAGTCAGCACTCATAGAGGTGAAGGTGGAATCCCACTGCACTGCGAATGGCAAATACAGTTTTGGGGCCAGAGATACAAGCTGGCATACAGCAGAACAAATCATAAAACCCTTATTACTGTGCCAGCAGTGTTCCGAATTGATCTGTGACCTCAGACTGTCTACTCATCTGGAGGAGAGAGGAACAGAAGCATAACTCCAACAGAGAGCACATCAACACGCAGAAAGGTTATTATACTGCCAGGGGTTTTGATATGTAACCTAACATTATTGGCCTGTCAGACTGGCAGAGGCATGCAAGCAAGGATATGGATGAGCAAATCATCATGTGAACTGTGATGGGTATCAGAGGTGCTGTGGTGTGATGCAGTGCTCCCTGTTTGTCAACAGGGAGGAAAAGCGAGCCTGTGAATCACCATTTAGATGTTGGTTTGACTGCAGAATTTACAAACTAAAGTGGAGCTGATAGAAAATAAACTTTGGTTATTCAGTACAGTGGAAACACTGTGACGTGTGGTTAAAAAATGATTATTTTCATCCTTCCTGCATTATCTTAACTTACCTTGGACAAAAAAAAGTGTTATCACATGTGCCCACTTCAGTGCACATTTTATGAAAGTGCAAGTACTGTGCACTGTAATCCATAGTTTAGTCTCTACGGGAACACAGTGCCACAGTGAAGCAAATAATGTTTTTGCACCGAACAGTAACCTGCACGTGTACCTAACAGAACCTAATACAGAGCTGGCCTCTTGCGTTGATATTAATTTACAGTGTGATGTCTCACCCTGCATGTTTTTGAGGATGAGAACATTTCTACAATCCCATGATGATTTTGGTTGCTTTTGAATTGGTAGTAGGGATAAGTCACACAAAAATGAGCACACTGCGCAACTGAGAATGTGTCTCACCTTAGGAAGAAAATACACATTTTTCAGAAATAAAGAAAGTGCAACTTATTGCTGTTAACTGTAAAAGTGTAGATATTCTACTTTACATGTGGCAATAACCTTTTTATAAACCTAAACTTTACTGTAGGTTACTGTCGACTTAATATTTTGATTCATCAAAACCCACAGCTAACTCAAAGGTACTTGCACTGTCTGTAGCACTGCCACACACTAGTCACTCCCTTATACACACAAAAATGCTTAAACATCAAGGATGGGACTGTTTTTGGCCATAATACACTCACAGTGCACTCAGTCCAGCTGATACCCTAAAATGTCATCTTGATTTATAAAGAGGCACTAGCTGAATAGGGTCAGAGGCCAGGACCATCTACTGCCAAGGGCCTCAAAGAAACCATCATGAATTGACTCTTAACATGCACATTCCCATTAAGACAAGCCCCTCTTTCAAATTTTCAGGGTCCATGTACAGCTGCTGGTTGTTCTAGTAACAGACAGGACGTGACACTATTGCATAATATGCTGTTTTTTCCTCTTACTTGTTGTGACCTTATTGGTGGGCTATTTTCTAATCATGCCATCACTCTGTGGGTGTAGCAGTTAACAGAGTGTCAGGTCAGCACAGAATTTGAATTGACAAAATCTTCACACACTGAAAGCATTGTTCAGCTTGAAGAGTAATGTGGTGTAAACTGAGGATGATTACTATAGTTTGTTTGATAAAGCTGCCATGGAAATAAGCATTGGTGCAAAAGTGTACAAGCAGCAGCATCATTTACCTTTTGTTCTTTGGCTGACTTTCTGTGTGAACTAATTAATTTGTTTCTTTTGTTAGTGAAAAATCCTCAAACTGTATTATAATACATAATTTCTGATTAGCGATCTGTGGTTTATTAAATGACTTCTTTCATTTTTTTCTCAATGGGTTTTTAAGACCCACTGGAATCAAACTAATTGTGCGACACTACCTTTCTGTCTCCTTGTGTCTGTGGGGGTGTTGCTTGCTTGTTAGCAAGCATTGTGCAATTTATGTGACATTGTGTTGCAAAGAAATTCATTTTTGTTTGCACCTGTAATTTTGGATGCAGGAGACTTATAAAAGTTCATGATAATCTGTCCTCTGGACATTTTCCCCCTAAACTCCAAATAAACTTTTGGCCTACCACTTTATCAGTTCTTCTTTAACAGATTTTTGGAAAATCACTGTGGAGCTAACAGTTATCAAATTAAAGTTAAAAATACTATAATGCCTTGAGAAATGCAGAAAAGTCCAACCTGACTTGGGTTGCCTCTGGACAGAAAAAGAAAATAAAGGTAGCCTTAGAGACCAAATCATTTGAGCACATTTCATTTTATCATTATTCTTTTGGCAGTGCAGTAGCAACCTTTGTCATGCTTTCTCAGTTGGGTCTTTCTCCTGACTCAGGGTGCCTGTGGTGTAACTAGGCTGCAGTCTTCACTATCTGTTTCACCACTGGAGTCTGTCTATCCAAGACAGGCAATTATGAATTGGAATTCCTCCAATTGCTTTTCAGGTTATTGACCAACTCTGCACAGAATGCCAACTGGTGCAGGATTTTTTACCTTTTTTAAATTTTTCTTTTGAACAACTGCACTTAACTGAAAGAAAACAAAAATTTGGCATATGTTTCCCATAAGTGTCTATCATATCCAGAAGCAAGCGGATTAAGCATTTCTAAACATTTTCAGTTTTAAATAAGTTTATAACATATGCTGTACAAAGTGAAGTTGTTTCCAGCTTTCCTTCACCTTGACTCACCTTAGCTTTATACTGTAGCTAAGGTTTTACCATATTACCTTATCTGCAGCAATTTATAATGAAAATCAGTTGTCATAGAATCACAAGTCTGCAGTGCAGTAGATGTGATGTGTAGGCGAATCGCTCAATGAACCAGACAGCTGAGTTTCTCCTGTCAAGAAGTAGCTACTCAGTTGAAGTTTCCTGCCAAAGGAGTGCTACCTTGTACCTGAGTCTGAGGATTTGACTCCAGAAATCAATATAGCATCACATATTTTCCTCACGGGTGTTATTATTGTACTTGACATGGCTGTGTACTACACGTTATGTAGCTAACATGGTTTCCACTGAAGACTGCTGCATTCAAACACCCTGTATTAATGCTAATCAGCTTCCGTTTAGCTCTGAGTCATGGGCTCCATGACTTCTCCCACAGGGAGCATCGTTTACACCGTATCATTAAAATGTTTAATACTAGCTTATAGTTCATCTTAATCTAAGTTAATGCTTTTAATTCCATATAAGTAGTGTCAGGGAAGCCCAGGGGCACAGACTCAGGTGGGTGTAGCTGACATAATAAGGGATCTGATGAAAGGCTTAAAAGCACTTAAACACAGCAACTGACATTTAGATCTCTTAATGACACCTGGAAACTTTAAGCAATTATTTATTGAGGTGATCCGATACTGGCACCCATTCATAATATAGCTCACTGAATGTCAATTGTTAATTCTGCCGTTAGATTTTTAAGTATGGTGTAGACTTTTCATTTCACTTGGCTCAATGCATGCTACTAGACCTTGACAGATGTGGTGTATATGATTGGTGACGTTCTCCCCCAATTTGAGTGCAAAGATGTTTTTATTGTATTTTTTATTTTTTTGGAGTGCTGATGGTGTGCTTGTTGCGACCAATAAAGCTCCAGTGCAAATTGGAATATGCTCACAACTGAGTTCTTCCTACTCTAACTAGCAACAATATGATGCTAGTACTGCATTCTTAATTTACTGCACTTTATCTTATCTTGAACGCTGTAAAAAGTATATTTTTAGTTGTAGCAAAAATGCTAAGTAGTTTCATTACAAAAGCTGGTCTAGAATTGGACTATATTACATTGTGATTTTTTCTTGAATCTCATTCCTGTGTAGTTTTGTTTTTTCCAAAGCACACAACAAGTCATGCTGAAAAACATTGATTTTGAGTTTGACTGCACAGGACTCCAGAGATGCTGTATTGCTAAATACACTGCTCTTGTGCGTGCATGTGTTTTTGGATGTGTGTGTGCCATAGTGCATCAGCATACATTAAGTCAATACAGAGTAACAAGGCCTTACTTCCCCTGTGCAATCAGGCAGGCGAGTGTGTGTGTTTGCATGCATATTTGTGTATGTGTGTGCAGCAGAGGGAGACTGAGAGAGAGAAAGAGAGTATGTGAGTATGTTATCTGTAACATGACAAGTGCAGTGACCTGAAGGAGAAAACCAGACAAAGGTAATGGATCCACACTAACAGAACTTAAAATTTTGTACGAAACCTGTAACCCATCGGTTGTAAAAGAACAGCAGGTTTTGAGTGTTTTCTGTCACTACAGTAGAAAAAGCTGATGGCTTTGGGTTGGGGGTAATATTACTGTACTTTGGCCGATGTACTGTACAGTCCAATTGTTTGATTCTCCAATGTCAATGCCATCAAGTTAGAGGTGAAACGGCCAAGGCACTTTTATAGAAAGTCAATAGAAGTGTGAATTAAATGTAATACTTGTTTCATGAAATAATGATGATGCACTGTAAAACACTGCCATTTATGCCACTCACTCAAAGGTATCCACTGCTGAGTGAGTCTATGCGCTTAGTAGGTCTCAATTTGTGCCTCAGCTGGAAATGAAACCATTGGGATTTGGTGCCTGAATAAGTGTGGAGTTGTGTGGTTAACAGCAAGAGTCTATGCCCCTTTATCGCTTAAGTTACACTGCAACTATATAGGTTTTTGTGCACAATTTACTTTAAAAAATGTGCTTTTAGAATTTGCTTTAATGTTTTTTCTCACTAAAACTGTACAGTCAATGTGTTATGCTATTATGTTAGAGTGGAGTGGGACACAGTGATTGGCTGAGTTTGCCCTCAGCTATCTTCACACAAAATATGTGAAACACAGCTGACTTTGATCACTTTCATTAGATGATGGTACAGATACTACCAAAAAAGGACCCCGAAGCCCCAGGCAAATTTTCATCTGACAGAAGTCTGCAGAGTCCTCAAAAAATGCCTCAAAGAAAAACAAAAGGATTGCTGCATGTCTGCAGTTGCCCCCGCATTCCTTATTGCTTAATTCAGAATAAAGTTATCCATACTGAGCTATATAATGTAACAGTACATCTCTATATGACATCACATTTGATAAAAGGTTATAGTATATATTACACATGATTTGGGTATTTAAAAAAAAGTGAAATCAGTAATTTCTCGTAACTGACGAACAGTGTAATAGCGAAAACTCCATTTGTCTTATGGCAACATTTAGTCAATTAAATCTAGTCAGTGGAGTCTAATTATATACAGTAATCACACCGAATTACGGGTGCAGCATAACCATGCTTTTACATAGTATATACTGGATTAGGTGTATGATTTTACTCAAGATTAATGTCAAGTATTCTTTTGATCATCTTGTGCAAGGTTTCACCTGCATATTGCACTCATAAACCTATGTCTTAAGAGTTTGTGTTCCTCACTTCCTAAAATACTAGAAGCCAAAATAGGCTGTTCATTTGCTGATGTGCATACATCCCAGTAGTATCTCCTTTACATTGTAATTGCTATATTGAACTATGATCTTGGAAAATTGTCAATTCCTTTGTCTCTATCACAGACCCTCATGGCATCTTCAATTTATAAGCCCCTCTAATATACAACAAATATCCTTGCTATCTTATTCATGCTGATAGACTAACTATCATATTTTAGGTTTTTGCGTGACAAAGTTGCAGATTATTTACTTATATTTATCAAAAATCCAGCATATCTTGCAATCAATACCCCTTTTGAAAATACATTATATTCAGCTTGGCATCATGAACAATCAGTATATAGTATTTCTATTCCTGATGAGGGTTTAATAACGATAGTGAAAAACTATACATGGTCAATACTGCAGCACTACTTTGTACCATATAAATCTAAGACATGGCAGTCTTTCAGCTTGACAGTACAACAGCAGTGAGTGAGTATTTGCTGATGTATTATTTCAATTGAGTGATTAGAGGAGCGACAGATCAGGACTAAATCGAGATGCAAGTGTTTAAGGGGTTTTGTTTTTTATCCTTCTGAAAAACCTTAGCTTTGTGGCACAAAAACAAAGCTCACAAACAGTCTTGTACTTGTGCCACAATTTCCCACAACATGCAAATGTATGCAAATTAATTCTGTGGATCTTTCCATGGCAACCATTATGTGTGTGCTACAAATCTTCTGCTACTGGTCAAATACTTTCACACTGTTGGCAACAATTTGTTGCAACCTCTTTACTGCATATCCAAGTGAATGATAATGGCTGACAAGCATTTTGTTTATTATGCAGCCATAGCCTACATTTCATCTGCAGTAGTAGTTGTTAGAGTGGCTCTGCTGTTTTTTCAAAATTGTAATACATACTTACTGCTGTGTCAGCACTCACAGCTGAGTACTTAAAATGAGCAATCAATAATCACTCTCTCCTCTGTCTTTTCTTTCTCTCATTCATTCTCACTCCTGCCTTCACTCTTTCTTTCCCTGCCTCCTATTTGCAGATAGACACGTTTCAATGGGTGAGGCCCACTGATCCAGTCATCCCTATACATCCCCTCCACCCCTCACCCCTCACCCCTGCCCTATTTTGTTCTCCTAAACGCCACCCCACTTCACTGCGGTCAACATGACTTCCACCGGCCAACTGCTGGGTTTGGCTGAGGTGGGACTGAGGTGTGACCAGGAGATTGAAAGGCGATATGAGATTGTGCCCTCGGTGGTCTGCTCAATGTGCTGCCTCTTTGGAATCATCTACTGTTTTTTTGGTAAGTGATGATGCAGTCAGTGCATTGCTCATAAGGTCTGAGTTGGTACTCACTAAAATGTATCTAAAAAGATTTCATGAATTAAATGGGATCACTGAAAACTGTAATTTCATCAAAAAACTGCTTTTATCATGCTCTATAATCTGGTGCCTATGTGTTAAAAATACATCTTGCCACTTGTGCCTGTCATTGCCAGCTGAAAAGAGCTAATCACCAACAGTTAAGAGTACCATAGCTGCTCCACTATTGGCATAATATGCCTGTGTATTATTTCATCCTAGTCCTTTTTTTGTATTGTTTCCTGTTTGGCTGAGATTTAAAGGAATAGTTCAACATTTTGGGAAACTCTCATATTTGTTTTCTTGCTGAGAGTTAGATGAAAATATCGATACCACTCTCATATCTGTACATAACATATAAAGCTACCAACAGTTAGCTTAGCTTAGCACAAAGACTGAAAACAGTGGGAAACAGCTAGCCTGGCTTTATATGGAAATGAAACAAAACCAGCCTACCAGCACATCTGAAGCTCATTCATTAACATGTTTTATTTTGTTTGTTTAATCCATACAAGTGTAAAAACAACAATGTCCTGGAGTCTTGTCACCGTGAAATTGCCAGGAAACCATTGGCGAACTCCAGGAAGTCACTGCGGCCAGCCGGTTAGCAGTAACAAGTGCCGTAACTCCCCATAAACCCCTGTAAAAACCACAACATGTCCTTTTTATACTTCGGTTTTTGTATGTATTTTTTGTACGTAAACAAGATATAACATGTAAATTAGTGAGCTTTAGAGGTGCTGGTAGGCATATTTTGTTACCTTAGGACCGAGCCAGGCTAGCTGTTTCCCCCTGTTTCATGCTAAGCTAAGCTAACTGTCTCCTGGCTGTAGCTTCATATTTACTGCACAGATATGAGAACGGTAACGATTCTCATCTAACTCTCAGCAAGAAAGCAAAAAAGCGTATTGCATTTACCTAGTCTGCTTTGATTTCCAGTCATCTAACAGCTCCTCACTGTATATTTGCAAACTTAACTACTCTTTTACAAAAGTGCAAACCTGGAGATCCCAGGCATTCTTTTAGTTAATCTAAAGAATAATCATGGACTTCTGCCAGTAGTATTAATGACAGACATGATGGAAACACTGAAGAGTGATATGTAGCTGAGACATATATCCTATATGTGGAAGTGCCAGGAAATAATTGGAAAGTGCTAAAACATGTAGCCAAAGAGCCCTGAGATCTCTACTGTTGATCATTTTTCTGTCATTTGTAGTTCATTCTGCTCTGCTGGTGTCTGGTATTATTGATTTAAGAGCAGTACAGAGTGGCTCTCTTGTTTCTGGCTATGTGAATCAATATTGTAATCTCATTCCTACAGACTAAGCTACTGTGGCATTCCTATAACATATACAGTAGGCTAGTATTTCCTTTACTTCAGTGAGTGAGTTGGACCCTGGTAACCACATGATCTGCATTTTCAGACTCATGTGTTTTCTTAGAATTACATCGTATCAAATCCTTTACTCTCCATTACCCATACGCCATATCCCAAATTAGTGTCATCATCAGACATAGGCTGCTAAAAAGATTGGACTGCCTGCTGTCTTTAAAAAAAAAGGTTATCTTTTTTCTGCTTATTCAAAGGCAAGTTACCATTTCTTTCAACTAAATGTTGCAGCAGCACTGCTGAAAGAAAAAACAAGCACAGAGTTTTGCATGTAATCACAAATACCTCATTGGCAGTGGACCCCCTGTCGTTGTTTTTTAAATATTTTGAATTCCTCTCTCCATCAAACGCCCAGACTGTATGTATGGGTCCATTCATATTTTAAGACACAAAGTCCTTACTTGAGGCTTAATTTTGTGCCCAGTGCGTGACTGCGTTTGATTGCATCATAAGTATTGAGGGCTCATCCTAATGAGTTTGGATGTAAAGTCATTACAGGAATGTGTAATCAATAAATCATTAGAGAGAGAGAAAGAGAGAGAGAGATCTGCTGTAATGGTTACAGGCTTTTTACATTATAGTTGTTTTTGTTGCTACAAAAAATGTATGGATTAAAAATTGGCTTTCCACTTGAATAGGGACTTGCAAAATAACATAGAAGTGCTCAAATAATGACATTGCATTCAGAATGTCTCAGGAATGTTTGTACAAAGGTGCAATTCATTTCAGTGTATTGCCTTGGGTTGGCTTACAGGTGTAATTGTGTAGCGATTTACTTGCAGCTATTTTCTTGTATTTTGTGAATTAATGATGGTTTTGCAAGGACTGTAGGAGATCAGATGCAAACAATTGTATGTTATTTTTGCCTTTACTAGACAGTAGACAGCATAGAGAGACTTGAACTCTCTTCCAGTGACACAAACAACAAAATACTACTAGACCAAACAGGTAAAAAACAGTAACAAAGTCAGTCAGTCAGTCAGTCATTTATTTTCTACCGCTTGTTCCCGTTAGGGGTCGCGGGTGACTGGAGCCTATCCCAGTGACTTTGGGCCTTAGGCGGGGTACACCCTGGACAGTGGCCACAGTAACAAAGTGATGTAAATAATAAATATACAGAATTGTGTTGTGTAGAAAATATATAGAATTGCAATTTTGGCAAAGTAAAACTGGATGAATATTGTTGTATTTTGAAGCTCTGAGCAGATGTGTTTCACACAAATAGTCAGAGAGGGATTTACGGAAGCATAGAGACAGCATTAACATTCACTGTATATGTCCTGATAAAGCGTCAACAGCGTCAGTCCCTGCATTACAAACAGGTTACCCAACAACTTTATTTTACAAAGTTGACAGCATGCAACAAAACTATAGCAGCTCACGGCCTTGAAACTAAATTGTTGGGGGGATAAAAAAGGTAGAGAACATCGCTATTTGTAGATTCTCACCACCAGTACGGCAGAAAATGTCAAGTTTGCCCTTAGGGTGGTGCCAGACAAAATACCAGGTTGTGTCCCATTTTAAATGTCAGCTGTACTTCGAGTATACTGCTAGCATTAACATGCTAACACTAGATCCATTGCATTTAGCAAGCTAAAAATAAATCATTTTAGTATGTTAATGTTTTTTGTATCTGCTCAATAAACACCAGCTCTACAAGTCTCTAGTTGACAAAAACTTCAATTTAGAGAGTCACACTGATTAAAAAGGTTGTTTCAGACATGCTTCTGAAACATTAACAGCATAGGGTCACATAACAAGACAGAATGGCATCATTTTCAAATACTTAATCTCCTCAGTCCTTCACCATCTGTTGTCTTTTTGTATATCTGTTTGTGTAACAGCATACTCTGAGAAAAAGAGAAGACAAAGAGCTGCATTTTCACCCTCAGTGCCAGATCTTGCTCTATGACCAAACAAAATCAATAAGACGCAATGCATATTGTTGAAATTTCTGAGAAACCCCACAGTCACATTTGAATGATTTAAGGAAAAACATATTTCTGCTGGTTTTCAGCAGGAAAATCGATTCTCCCTACTGTTATATGCCGCTTGCAACTGTAGAATTTGGTCAAGTCCCAAGGTCCTGAGAAGAAAAGGTTAGCTGTCATTTATTTGACCCAGAAAAACAAAAGGAAGTTGCAGCAGAATCAATGAGTGATGTTATAG
Source organism: Coreoperca whiteheadi (assembly GCA_011952105.1). Lineage (NCBI taxonomy): Eukaryota > Metazoa > Chordata > Actinopteri > Centrarchiformes > Sinipercidae > Coreoperca > Coreoperca whiteheadi. Next base: position 16,962,663 of record CM022488.1, read on the forward strand.
GAACAAGAAGGATGAGGCAAAGGAAAAGAGAGAGGAAGAAAGGGAGACGGGAGCTGAATAAGCCAGAGTGAACAGATGGGATGGAGGGTTTGATGTCTGGAGAAAAAGTATGGGAAGCAACAAGGAACAAAAGAAGGAGTAGGAGGGATAAGCAGAAGAGTGGATCGGTGGAACAATGGGGGCGATAAAGGACTGGGGAAAAGAGAGGAGAGGGAAGGATGGCTTAGAGAAAGGTGGACAGGGAGAGTGGACCAGAAGATTAGGAGCAGTCAAGGAGAGGCATGATATTTCAAAATGTTTTGATTGATTGATGGAGACTATCTGATATGGAAGAACAATGTTGGGAATTTTTGATGGCCGCTGACCAAACAAATGTTCAGGTGGCTGTAGATCTTTTGGAAATGCTCCGGTTACTCCACATCAGGCAGAAGAGTGCAAACAGAGGTTAAAAAAATCAGTAGCTTTCATGACACTTTTTATTTGAGGATGTGGTGGCTAAAATATATCTAGGAAAACACACAGGACTGAGTTGAAGGAAATAAAGAAAGCTAGAAGAAGTGCATCAAATAAATAAGTATAGTCACAAGGGAGAAACATGGACGGTGGGTTGGATCAGAGGAAGAATATTGTTCGGCTCAGCTGTGCAATGCCTGATTACACAAAGATAACAATCTCATGTTGGTTCCCCTCGAGACAGAGTCCAGTCAGACAGAGAAAGAAAGGAGATCTAGAGCAAAAATAAAGGGAGACGCAAACATTAATAAACACAGAAGCAGGGGCCAATAAGATTTTAACTGTTGATAATATGAGCTGTGGCGTCTTTTCTTCCTATTTTGGTTGCAATAAAGCACATTAAAATGGAAATAAAACGGTGAGAGAGAAAAAGAGAGAAAGCCAAGGACAGGAGGGACCACACGTTGGGAAAGAAAAGAAGTAGAAGGAGAGCAGCTGTTCTATTCAGCAGGCCTGTTGACTAATGAATGTGGATGACCTTTTGTAAAACGATCATTATCATGTTTTAAAGCACTTTCATGAAGGTTTATAGAGCCAGTTTATCTGCTCTTCCCATCATCTTCCAATGAGGAAATGCCTCTTTGTTTGTGGACATACTGCTCCCTTACCCACCACAGGAAGGTGGCTGTTTATTGCTTTTCTGTTCATTATGCATCCTCCCTATAATATTTTATCTTCCCTGTTAAGATATGATAGTACTTTTTCATTTTCAAGAGCCTTTTTTAAAACCACAAAGCAATCTACACTTAATCAGCTACATTGACAAAACTCAAGAATTTAAACATGAACAAAAATGAAAATCAAAGATCACATACGTGTACCGCTTTCTAATGAGGCATGTTTTATAAAGGGTTTTTAGTTGCACGATCATCCATCAACTGCAGATTTTAAAAGGTAATACATTCTTAGTAAACCGATTTTTGTCCAGATGCTGCTCTGCAGGCATTTTCCAGGAAGTAAGTAAAGCGGTCTAAAGTAGACAGACAGAAAGAAAAAACAAGTTATGAATCAGAATCAGCTTTATTGCCAAGTAGGATTTACACAAACAAGGAATTTGCTTTGGTATTTTGGTGCAAAACAATAAACATAGTAGAAATATATAAAGAAAGGTAAAGCAAGTACTGCAGGTCAAAAATCAGAAATATATAACATTAAATTGACAATAAGATATTGAAGAATACAAAATGATTTTGTAAGAAAATAACAAAGAATATGTATAATGTGACTGTTATTTAAATTACAGTTTGTGCAGGGATGTGCAAAATATTTACATGGGAATGTACAAAAGTTCACAGTACGAGTATACTGTACTATAAGTGGGGGGTTGGGTGGGTATGAGAGTCAGTGTCAGTGGGGGTCCCAGGCCTTGTTTATGAGGCCGGCTGCAGATGGAAAGAAACTGTTTTTGTGGTTTGAGGTTTTGTTCCTCATGGACCGCAGCGTCCTGCCAGAGTGGAGTGTCTGAAACAGTTTGCAACCAGGGTGGGAGGGGTCCATCACAATCTTCCAGGACCGTTAGTTACAATTAATATACTGTAGTCTACAGTCTATGGTTACAACATAAATAACATCTACTTCTTTAGAAAATGGTTCTCAAATACATATTATCTCTGTCATTGTACGTTGGCTTTGTTATTGTTGTTGTACTTGGTATGTTTTGCAATGATGGTGTTGATCGATTAAGCTTGGCATCTGTTCAGGCTATGTCGATCCCAATATATCATTACTGATTGGTGTGTGTGTGTGTGTGTGTGTGTGTGTGTGTGTGTGTGTGTGTGTACTGTATGTTTCTGAGTGTGTGTATTTGTTTTTTCATTGCCAGTCAACAGTCATTCAAAGCTAAAACAGAAGGTCCCTCTCATTCCAGGATACAAGGAGTCTTGTATGCACTCTTGCTGTTTGTTTGTCCATGTTGCCCTTGTAATGAATTAGATTTTTATTTCACAGGTGTTTCTGTCTGTTCGCTCAGGCTTGCGTGTACACACACAGGTACAGCATGTATACCTTAGTATGCTTGTCATAGCCTCATACTGGTCTGTATTCCGTCTCTCCTCCAGGCTATCGATGCTTCAAGGCCGTATTGTTCCTCACAGGCCTAATGTTTGGCTCTGTGGTCATCTTCATGCTGTGCTACAAGGAAAGGGTGATGGACACTCAGCTGAGCGTGGAGGCATCAGTGGGCATCGGCCTGGGCATTGGGACACTGTGTGGCCTGGTGACCATGTTGGTTCGCAGTGTAGGACTGTTCATGGTGGGCTTGTTGCTGGGCCTGCTGGTTGGAGTGGCTTCACTGGTGGTGAGGAGACACATTTGATTGTGCACTATTTAGACATTTCATTTGCATTCAGAATATCAAGAAAAATAACAATATACAATACAATAGGTAGAATAGGTACTTTTTTACACATTACTGCTGTCATAAATGTCAATGTGACCAGGCCCTAATTCTGCCGATTATAACAAACCACCATAAAAAATATTAACTCTTCTCTTTCGAAGGTTATGGAGGAGTTCTACCACCCCAGAACAGTGTGGGTTCCCCTGGGTGTTCTCCTGGGCTCTGGGACGTTATTTGCCGTCCTCACTCTTCAATGGCAGCGCTGCTTTGTAACCTTCTCCACCGCCACATTCGGCTCTGCCATTATCACTGTCACCGTGGATTACTTTATAGAGCTATTCGCCTTGGTACACTACGTCTATGAGAGACTCAGGGTAGGTTTGTCTGTGTGTTTGTCCGTTTGTTTCTGTTAGTGACAGAGAGAAAGAAATGCTATTAATTTATCTGAAGTTACCTTAAGGTATGCTTTTTGTCTGTGGGTGAAGGGTGGTCATGTGTGTACATTATTACTGTGTCCATGGATTTCGTTGTTGAGCTGTTTGCCTTGGTCATTATTTTTCGTGAGAGAGAAAGAGAAAAACAGACAGTGTAGCAGGCTCACAGATAAAATCTCTGATATTGACCATATATTTATAGAGAAATGTTAGACACTTCACCCTGGTGCACAGCTCAAAAGTCTTTGCCAGGAGGTTGGGTCGTGCCTGCAGGTTGGAATTGAGAGGAAGGTCTATACTTGATTTGGGTGTTTATCAGAAATTTGTGTGGATGAGGACAAGAGGCAGAGTCAAGGGTGGGCAATATGGATCAAATCTTTAATTAGCTTAAATGTAATTTTATGTTGTCATAGTGATAAATAGGAATACAGTCATTCGATGTTTTGACGATGCTGGTGAGAGTGCACGTCGGTCCAAACTCTCCCACAAGTGTTCAGTTGGGTTGTGATCTGGTGACAACAATGGCCAAACTTGTATTAAGGTCATTCATTCAATTTGACACCGTTTGTGTTTGATTTGTAGCCCCAAAGTTAACCTAATTCTCAACCATTATCAAATTGTCAACATACCTATCAGACCATTTTTATTTACCCAACAGAGAATGGATGAGGAGCCATATTCAGAAATGCCCTCTGTCACATTTGTTTGCTAAGTTTTATTTAACGAAACCCACAGACTTCTGCATGTAGCTGCTGGGAAGCTCTGCTGGAGCAACTGGGATTTATGATCCTTTTGTAATTGTTTTTTAACTGTTTAAAAATTTCTAAAACATTTAACATTCAGGCCCAAAATTTAAAGCATTCATTTTGAGATGGTCTCTTCTTCATGACTCTTATGTTGCAACCAATCTATTAGTTGTTTTACATTTTTATTGGTATTTCATTATGTGTTGTGGTTTTATGTGCAAGAACAACCCTGGGAACGGGAGGCTTTGAGAAACTGACAAAAGTTTCAACAATTAGTTAGAAATGAATTATTTTGCATAGATTTTAAGGTTTTTTGGAAAATAGCACTTTAACAAAACGAAATTATTCAGCTAAAGTTGCAAGTGTAATCCCTGCAGGTGGCACCAAAGAGGCCAGTGTGCTGGTTTACTTGGGTCATCTTGGGGGTGTGGCCTGTCCTGGCCTTCCTCGGAGTGCTGATCCAATGGAAAGTCACTGCAGAGGGATATTCTCACACAGAGGGTGAGTTATGCAGCTTCATCATCAATCACGCAGCAGGTCCTAACACAGGCAGATTTACAGAAACATGGGCAGAGACAGGATACAGGCATGTTAGTACAGATAATCTAGCAGGGAACAATGTCTAAAGGGCTACAGAGCAGCTGATGAGGGAATTGGGAACAGGTTTGCAGGTTCGGTGTGGAGGTCAGGCAATGTGGAAAGGTGGGAAAACACCAGGGACATTTTCTGGACAATGGGAATGACAGGTTTGGAAAACTCCATGAAGATTCACGGGCCTGAAAAGTGAGAATGTCTGAAGCTGAATGGAGGAGCAGAGAACGTTTCCTCACATGTCAGAAGACAGTAGCCAAGTCTTTGATCTCTTCCTTGGTGGAGAATTTGGATAAAAACATCATATAAACTAATGAATTCATGAAAATGCACAAAGACACATCATATGAATAAAGAGTAAATTGCATTTACCTAAATTTAAATGTGTCTATTAGTATACTGCTGAAATAAAGCTACAGTCAGACATAGCTTCTGCTCCATACTTATTCTGATTCAAGAGAGGTGGTGCTCACCTCACCGTGTCTGCTCTAATGTAGGCCAAAGCCACAAGCTTCAGGCAAGGCTAGTGCAGACTTCTTGAAAAGGTTTACAAAATGTGTTTGATCATGCCAAAATCAGAAATTTGTTTGGGCAGGGAGGGATAAATCTACAAGATCTGTTTTGCAGCCTCAGTTAGTGGATTTAATTCATTGAGAGTAATTAACTTTTACACATGTTGTATAGTGTAGCTTTAAATTCACACACATCTCACCCACTGCCCATACTGTAGGAACTGTGTATGTGCACATGCTGAGGTCTGTGCATGAGATGTGTAATTAAGGATGCATCAGGTAATAAATGTGCAACTTCCACACTAAATTTTAATTTCTGCTTTTAAATTTGATTTAAAGTTTAATCTTGCTTACTCAGTAAGCATGTTAAATACACGGAATGATGATGAGGCATGTTTCAGTATCGATCTCACAAAGGTCGCTACAAGCTGCTGCCATTTTATGAAGACTGACTAATCTATCCTAATTTTATTAAACAGGCCATTTTAATGGCAGCTTTACAAATCACAACCATTATGAGGACAGGGAACTGTGTGTGTGTGTGTGTGTGTGTGTGTGTGTGTGTGTGTGTGTGTGTGTGTGTG
>CM022488.1:16968405-16993248 GCA_011952105.1 Coreoperca whiteheadi
GTTTTTGTGTTTGTGTGTGTGTGTGTGTGTGTGTGTGTGTGTGTGTGTGTGTGTGTGTGTGTGTGTGTGTGTGTGTGTGTGTGTGTGTGTGTGTGTGTGTGTGTAGAGGGAGAGTCTGGATATACCAACATCGGTGTTGTCAGCAGAATGTGTTATTGACGGAAACAGCCTTTCTGAAAGCAACCACAACACAGATGGCAAGATCGTACACACACCCAAACACATAGTGTAAATGCAGCACACAAACAATACACACAACTCATACACATAAACAGAGACAGAAATATACTGAGGCATACTCTCACACACTAACTAGAGGAAAATAGAAACACAACATATCCTTCATTCCTACACACACATAAACGCTTACATTTGATCTTTGCTGGCGTATGACATACAGAGTTATACAGTGTCTTAGAAGAAGTCACACGTGGCCTCAAATAATGGGATTAAACAGGAGGGTGCCATGGCTTCCAGAGGGTGTGGGCAAAGAGCTAGAGATAGTTTTTTAGTGCTGTTTTGAAAAATGTGCAATTGCGTGTGGGGGAAAGAGACCAAGAAAGGGAAAGAGACTTCAAGGAAGCACGGGTAGGCTAAAAATTGTATTTAAGAGAGGGAATCGATTCTCCAAAAATTCAAGATACACTTCTTTGTTAAAGTACAAAAAGTTGCTAAAAAGCCTTCATTCTTTATCATGTGGCTTTATCAACATGTATTGAGGAAACACAGACAAGTGAATTCTATAAACATAGATCTCAGTCAAACGTGAAAATTTGTACTACAATATCCCTCACTACTCCTGTTACCTCATAATGAATAAACACTATATCAAAAAATAATAGTAATGAGATTAGACGTAAAGGCCCCCCACAGAAGGAGGGATAAAAATAAAGAAAATAATAAAGGGAAAATAATAATAATACTGAAGTAAAAAAGAATAACACTGAAAAAAGATTAAAAAAGATACAAGAAGAAAATATAAGAAGAAAACATCATTAGCATTGTGTTCTTGTTGCCATAGATACGGCTTGTGATTAGGAAGATAGATGAATGAGGGTGAAGCTCTAGCAAGAGAACTATGAATGTTATTGCAATTCCGGCTGCTTTGTGATTAGAGCCAGGTCAGTAAGGGTCATCAATGTATTACTTAGAAATCCTATTAAATTTACCAATGCAGTATGAAATCTTAATTGGAATTTAAAAAACCTTATTTGCTGCTGTCAGAGTTTGTTGTTTTTAACTGCTGAAAGTGTCCTTTATGGTATTGACAGAGAAAGGAGGCTGGGGAGAAGAAGAAAAGAGGGAGCTGGTGTACTGGGGGAAGGGCAGGGGAGGGTGATAAACTGGGGCACAATGGGTATGCAAGCGCGGCATCCAAGTGGAGCAGTAAGGAAAATCATCTGTCCATCAGCTGACTGTATGAATGAATTAGTTCACATATATATGATTTTGTGTATGATAGAGCACACACTCACAGACGTTATTCTGTTCTTCTTGTGAGGACCTTCATTGACATAATTCATTTCCAAGCCCCTAACCCTACACCGTATCATCACAACTAAATTCTTAACCCCAATCCTTATCCTAACTTAAACCTAAACTTTCAAACAGCATTTTAAAGAAGTGGAAATGGCCAAAATGTCCTTTCTCCCAAGTTCTAAAGCTCATATTGGTCCTTACAAAGATAGATGTCCAAGAGCGCACACACACACACACACACACACACACACACACACACACACACACCCTGTAGCATGTAGCCATAGAGGCCTGAGGTGGGGTGAGCTAAGGAAAAGAAAAGGGGGGTATCATTAAGCAGTTTCCCTGGCAGATGGTGCCTTGTTAGCTGTTTGCCCACACAAAGAAACAACAATAGACCTCATAACCTCCCCCCCACACACATACACACACACTAACACACACACAGTAACTGATGCATACTGTACATCTTGTTTTCTCTAAGTTTACTCCAGTCGTTGTACTTGTGGCAACATTTTGACCTCACATAATGAACTGTATTTTAAACTACTAAGTCTAAATTCTTACATGCATACCCAAAAATAATCACATGGGTCATCGGACAGTGAGACAGGATGGCGTTTGGACATCCTTTGTGGGGGTGGGTGTGAAAATAACACAAACACACTCACCCACTCACAATATGTCAGGAGACTGAGCAGCACAGTACGAGTACATGCAGCAAGGAAAAGGATCCATCTGCCAACTGACTGAATAGAATTAAAGAAATGAGGAAATGGACATCAGTGTTTTTTCTTCTTTTTCTTTTTGTATCTTGTACTTACAATAACCCCCATAGGGATCAGCATTTAAAAGCTAATTAAAATATACCCAAAGAAAGTCTCATCTGATTGAAGGTTTCTCTTGTTTTTGGTGTCAGTGTGAGTGACTTTGAATGTGTCCTTTGCTCTTGACTTAATCAGTTACTTTTGTTTCTCTATAAATTATTTTATCTTTATCATCCTCTCACTGATTATCTATTGTTCTTTCTCTCTCTTTCTTTCTTTCCACACATTATCACATCTCTGGTCTCTTTGGCTCCAGTGGTTTTGAGTCGACAGCAACGGAGGGTCCAGCTCATGCGTATCCGACAGCGGGAAGAGAGGCTTAAAAGGGAGAAGGAGAACAAGAAGAAGAAAAAACGACAGAGCCAGAAGACCAGCCACAAGCAGAAAGCCCACACCAATCACCACCACCACCACCACCAGCAGTATCATCACCCAGCGGCATCCCACCCTCATCACCAAGCCCAGAGCTCTCAGCCACCTAAAGTCCCTCCTCCTCAGACCGAACCGGGCTACCCCCGCAAGGCCAACCCTAAAAGACGCTATGATGGAGACGTGCTGTCACCGGTAAGATACAGTAGCCTCCTTATTCTTAAGAGATTCTGGCTATATAGGTCAAATCCGAAAATATTTCAAGAAATAATATAAAGAAACTCTCTAGTAATATAGCGCACATAGAGTTTATATTAACGTACTTAAAACAAACACACATACAAAAATATGTAGCTTTCCACTGGAACGCACATGGTGGGTGCAAAACAGCTTTTGAAATATTGTGTGTATTTACAGCATGTACAGTATGTACACGAAGTCACTGCTCCCCGCCAAGACGTAGTCCCACAAATAACCCCTGGTAAAACCACAAATGTTCATGTTTACACCTCTGTCTTTGTACACTTGTGAGCTTAAGAGGTGCTGGTAGGTGGTTTCTGTTACCTTTGGACAGAGCCGGGCGAGCTGTTTGCCTCTTTCTCCAGTCTTTGGGCTTAGCTAAGTTATAATAGTAATAATAATTGCTATAATAATAAACTTTATGCATATAGCACTTTTCTTATCAATGTTAAAAAGTGCTTTACAAAAGAATGGAACATTAACCATACAAGGTGGGTAAAATGAGAATATTGTGAAAGAGCACCAGCAAAGAGCAAATAAAAACAATAAAATAAATAAGATCAAATAAAAACGAATCAAAACAGAAGAAATTCAAATATTTCCAAAGGCTTTCACAAAAAGAAGAGATTTAACAATGGTTAGAGACTTAGTGTGTCTGATTTCAATAGGCCAACTGTCAGTAAACTTACCAACCAGTAAGTTAACCGTCCACTGCCTCTAGTTTCATATTGAACTGACATATATAAGAATGGTATTGATCTTGTCTAACTCTTGGCTAGAAAGCGAGTAAGTTTAAGTTCCAAAATGCAGAACACTTCCTTTAATAATGGTTGTACATGAATGTAAGCTTTCATTATGTTATATCTATGACATTGTGTCCATACACTATATACTCCTACCCCAACCCTGTATCATGTGTTTGTCCACAGAGCTACATCAGGAGTTTCAGGGACAGACAAACAGACAGACGAGCGTACTCCCACAGTCGAATGATGAGCCGCTCTCGGATGGGCGAACTGGACTACGACTGCGGCTCTCAAGTGCCCCTCACAGCCCCCAGTGGAGCCCCAGTTCGCATCTGAGACAGCAAAATGCACACACACACACCCAACCACACACACAATCACACAAGGCTACTTCAAACCTCTTTGTCACAGTTTGGGATAGAAAACCTAACCTTACCGTGCCAACCTAATCAACTGCCCATATGACAGACTGGTTTTCTCCTCTCAGACCTGTTACAGGTTGTAATTATTTGGCCAGTTTGGTCCTGTTTTGTTCTTTATGGATGTCAAGACACAAGAGTAGAGGCTCTTCGTATGGATGGAGCAAGAACTGATGGCTGTTGAAGGCGATGTGGTCAGATCTCAGACATCATGAGTCATCACATACTGCAGTTCACTTCAAACCTTTTCTGTCACTGTACTGGCCTGGAAGACACTTGAAAAAAGGGACCTGTCTGGAGTTGGATGAAATATGTCTGGTGAACATTTGTTTTAAAGATTTTGGTTTCAAGCCGTATGAAGTCATTTCCAGTGGGACTACAGTGGGGAAACAATCAAAACACTAATTACTCCACAGGTGGGCGGCGCCATTTCAGATATACAAATGGAAAAAATTGCTTGGCGTCAAGGTAGTACTACCTTCAATGAACCTTTCGCAGTATCTTTACTTCGAGGGTAATTAAAGGAGGAAAACATTTGCTTCAAGGATTCCGTTAAGAGCACTCCGAGGAAAAGGACAAACAACAACAAAAACCACAGCTAGCACTGAAACAGAAAGGCAGCTCTTCTTCATCATTTTCTCCATTGACAGGTCACTGTGTGAAGCAAGATGTTCATGAAGTCAGCCTGTTATTTTCACTGACAGCCTGTGAATCCAGACATGACAGCACAAGTCTTCTGCTGCTTCAAAATGCAGAACAGGGACTGGTTTTAGGTTTAAATGGGATCAAACAGTTCCCACTGAAGACAATTTTTATGTTATTTCACCCATGAACACTCCACGTGTCATTGTTGACATTTTCCAAAGGGGAATGCGCTGACATCGTGTTGCTTTCCTTTTTCCCTTGATCGCCAGCTGTTTTAAACACAGACCTGAGCAGGAGACACATCCATTCCTCCCCTCTTCTTTCTTTAATTTTTGTAAGCTACCTTATGTAATTCATTTGTTGTTGACATGTGCTCTCATGTCCCATGTCCTCTTCTTTTCCCCAAAACAATCTACCTTTGCAGAATTTGTTAGCTGTCTAATAATGCTGTTAAGGTACAAAGACAAGAAACTGCTGTCTGACACCGATCATCCAGGAATTTGACTGTTGAAATCAGTTCGAGAGTTTGGACAATACACAACAGTGAAAATGTTAAATATAGTGTGTTAGTGTGTGTGAGTGGACACATGAGCCCTGTGGCAAGTGATGGATTGTACCAAATGTTGGACAAGGAGAGGGGGATTCATTGTAATGTATGCAGAACATGCTGTTGTTTTTGGCCGATATACTGGTCCGGTTAATAATGTGAATCTTTTAGTTTGGATGAAGTGTTAAATGCTGAAAAGGAGGAGGTTTAAAATGAAGGTAATCGCCTGTAAATGATGAGACATTGTGACAAGATGAAAGCATTTGCCAATGGCGCCCTCTACTGTTTACTACTGGACCTTTTTTTCTAGACAATGTGTTTGCGTGCATATGTTTGTGTGTGATTTGCTTTTAAAATCAAATTTGCACAGAACATTTATGTTGTTGTACTGAACATCTAGAGAGGTGAAGGATATTTGTACAGGAAGCATTTTCAGTACAAAGGAACTATTTTTGTTTTATTTGAACGTCTTTCGAATTGATATACTGTATTTCCCCACAATTAACACCAACTCTACAAATTTTAGAGACTCAATGTTACTGTAAAGAGCCACAGATGAAAACCTAAATATACAAAAGTGAAGAAATGTATTGAAATTCCACAAAAAAACCCAGATTATAGCCACTTTGTGATTGTGTTTTTGGGAGATTTAGCAACAAAAAGATTCCACTGTACTGTACTTAAATACTAAATACCTGATGATGTGCGATGGGCTTGGTACTGGAGAAAAACCCATTACTGCATGATAATCCTTGTGTAATTGTTTCCAATGTGTCAATGTTTCAGTGTGTCACTGTTGTCATGTGAAAACCTCACATTTACAGTTAGTTTGGTCCCAGGGTACAAAAAAAAAAATCCATATTGACTGAATTAAGTCAATGGATTGCAGAAAAGGAATATAATGTTCTCATTGTTTTCACCTCAGTGCAGTCTTTCAATAATTAATAAACACATTTGTAGTTCAACATCTTGTGAGGACCAACTGTAACCATTCTGCCACAGTGAATAGGTCCAAAGGACTCTTAGTGGCTGAGATCTAAAATGGAACCGGCAGTAACACGCCGTCTGTTTCCTCTTCTCTCCTTTCTCTGTTCACACTGTCCAGGTAAAGGGCTTTTAAAAAGGCATTTGAAAAGTCTCCAATAATAATTCGCAGTAGTGACTGTTCAAGTGTTATATGGGGTTCTGCTTACACAGGGTTCTGCTTCAGTCCTGTTTCGGTCCTCTTGGGGTTTTACTACGGTATGCTCGTAACATCATCAACTTGTTTGTAATTTGGGGACAAAATTAATTAATATTATTAAATTGTCAATTCATTATATTAGCTTTTCTTGTTTTTGTTTCTATTATTTTCTTTGATTGCCATCACTGCTGAATACATGTTGGGGGAAACCTTGTATTGTAGATACTGAACTGTAAATACGTTTTTTAATGTACAAATGTTTTGTTTTATTTTCATGTTTGCACCATGATCGCTTATGTAATTTGTCCAACTGATTATTTTCTAATGGAGTAGGCCTGTTTATATTGTGTTACTGCTGTATGTCTGGTTGGTTTGATTTGGCTGGGTGGTGGATGCACTTGTGTCATTTTCATCCTGGTGTTTTAACATGTGATGTTGAAAATCAGCAAACAAACTGAGCCTTGACTCTGATTATCAGCAACCATCAGTAATTCAATACCTGCTCCACAAGAGACAGCAATTCATTTTCCTTCCACCCTGTTTAGATTTGTACAAATCACATGGTTATTATTATTATTATTATCATTATTGAGCATGAATTTATATGGACCTAAACTATTATAAACATTGTGATCCTACAATCTAATGGTGTTGTCTCTACTGTTCTTACATAGCCATTTGTGTTTACAGAGGTGCATTCATGAGTACAAATACCAAATACCCTGAAGCATGCACACACAGTCTAACACACACGCATTTTACATAACAGCCACGGTTCAGAGGACAAAATAAGGTATGTTGAGGGGCCAGTGATACAAAAACCAGGTAGATGCTACAGTAAAATCAGATACTGTTTATTCCAGTATTACACAGTTTGACCTGGACGGCCTGGCAGCTACATCAGCAGAAATTAAGTTATTGCAGATTTATCGTCGCTGTGTAACTGTCGGCCGATAAGAAACAAGAAATTGCAGTACAGAAATGCCAAACTAGATTTGAGGTACTTTAGTGTCACCGTTACATAGTTTGTCTTCTATTTTTCAACTGTAAAATATCCCGCTCAGTATTTATGTCGGTCAAATTTCATTCCAAGGGTTCCCTATCCAGATTGTATGTTACATGTTTATGTAAAAAAAAAAATAAATATTGGCCGATTTCTCAGATTTTTTAACTCCCAAAGTATTGCAGTATTCGTACTGCAAGGCTACAGGATAAAGAACTATTAAAGAGGTAGAAACAGAACACTTGGAAAAACAAAGCATCTGGTTGGCGGGTTGAGCTCATCTTCATGTTCATGCTTCCCTTCCATTAATACTTGCAGCTTAATACCAAACTACAGTGCAGCAGCTATATACTGTAACAACAAATGGTATAACTTGTCGTACACTGAGTCTGTCAAACACAAATCTAATCAGGATATAAGAAGTGTTTTCTACTAATTGCTTTAATCAGCACAAAGAGGGAGCCAGATGTAACAATGAACTTTTGAAATGAATTTTATTATGCCTAAATGCTGTCAACATGTACTTTCACCAGCTGATAGAGGAGAGGTCACAGAGCTAAGCTGACTTCAGTTGAAGGAAATGGAACAGAGGAACATGCTGCCCTTTTTATTGACCTATACTGATTGGGAAGCTGTTGCTGTTGACAGCAGTTGCAAAGAAACCATGATGGAGACGGAAAGTTCTGACCAACTTTGCTCCACTAATTCCTGGAAAAACGGTGACATCTCACACTTTCTTTCTTTCTGTGCTTCTTTGTTCTGCCTAATTATCGCTCACTAAATCTTCCCCTTTTTTCTCTCTGTGTCTGTGAATACCCTTTTCATTACATTTGTACCCACTCTTTCTCTTGTTTTCTCCCTGTGCCGCCCTCCTCACCTCGCTCTCTTTCTTGCATGCTCATTTATTGTCTGCTTTCACTGTGTCTTTCTTTTCTCTTTTCTCCTCCACTGCCACGTTTTATCTCTGCTGACATTTTCAGTCCAGTGACTTCAGACACAAACTGCACAGGCTATATGATTCTTGCTGCTGTGTTAATCAGCTTTTTGCTGGAAACAAAGCATGACTGGGGCCAGCTCATTAACAAGCCATTGTTCACTTTCCTTGCACCAAGACCAGTCCTGTTACTGATAATTTCAACTCCTATTTTCTTTATAAAAGTGAATTAAATGTTAACAGAAGACGGTTACGCTTGGCTGGGAAAGCTAGTATCATTTTAAAAAGCTAACACTGCCCACATCAGATGATGAATGCAGTGGGTGGAAACAGTTCATAAAGGAACCAATGCAAAGGCGTGTAAACTATCTAAGGAATGCTAATGACTAGAGTTTAAAAAAGGAGACTGTGTTACACAATGCATGTGTTATGTAAGGTTTTCTTTTAATACAAACCCTTAAGAACTAGACTCTCACATGAAAAACGGTGATAACAAATATCTTTATTTGAGATTTTTGGCACAGTGAAGCAGCATAACATGGTCACCAATAGGAATACAATCAAATACCCAACACATGCCATTGAGCTCAAACTTAAAACAAAGCTGAGTTCCTTTTTCATTAGATGTTTGTGTTTTTGACATTTCTCAAGACTAAGACCAACCTCTCACTTACCTGAAATCAGTTACACAATGCCCAGTTACACAAAAGCCCTTCTTGATCTAGTCATATACTTTCATTTAACATTTGCACAGAAAGACTTGGAATATGTGCAGTGAAAATTACTGTTACAATATTACTTTTGACCATGGTGTTTCAGGCCCATTGATCTGTCTTCCACCTTACAAACGTTGCTGTGGATTCTTGGCCAATACAGCTCTAAAAAGCCTTTTTGTTCAGTTGAAACTAATCTTGCCATTGAATTATTTTTGCAGACAAGACATGACAACTTCCGGTGTTTTTGAGAGAGGGAAAGTAAAACAAATTAAGCATAATTCCTGGAATTATCTTTATTTAAAACCAGGCTAAAGGCAGTGCATTGTGCCTCCATACTCCATTGATCTTGTTTATGATGTATACAGTACATTGATAAAGATGCATTTTGGTTGCACTCAAATAATTAGTTTTTCCATGTATACCAGCTGAAATGTTCAGCATTGTGGGCTCAGCTTATAAATCGTCTATCGTTTATTAATTTATTATATATAGTGTTTAAAATGCTGCCTCTTCCGGTTTACATGATGTCTTGCTGGTGCTGTGTGGACTCGCTGACAACCTGAGGAGGAGAGAAGAGCGACTTTGAGCGAAATTGTCATGAAGGAAGAAATAAACATATTCATTATCTATGTTGAGGACTGCAGAGTGCTGCAGTTAATACGTGAGAGTATTTTCCGTCAGAAGTGAAGCAGGTATTGTTTGGAGTGAAGTGCTGTGCAGGGGGGGAACAGCAGCCACTGACAGTGAAGCTGCTTGTTCATGGAAGCCAGTGTGGAGTGTTGCGGTTCTCTTATAAGTGTCTATATAGGGTCGACACAAACTACAGGATTTCAGGACTAGAAATGTTTTAGCCGCTAAGATTTTAATATATATTGCTTTATTCTCTGTGTAGGAATTTAGCCTATTTTAGACATTATACAAAGGTGGAGAATAAATCAAACCTAAAAGGGGAATTATTTTTTTAAATCCTGTAGTTTGCTTCAGCCGGCAGTGATAGGATGATAAAAGGTAGGTGGGATATTGGAACCAGACTTACAGACTGGGCACTAGTGCCCTGGCTCATAGAATACTTCATCTGGATAAGAATATAACAAATCAAAATGATTCAGTTGCAGAATTATAATGTTATCTTAGCTAACATAACAATTATATTACAGTATATAAGGCTATGTGTGTGTTGGGGCTGAAAAGTATACTGTATGTGATGTATATATACATATTTGTGTGTGTGTGAGTGCTTGTGTGTGTGTGCTCAAACCTCTCCATCGCGGGTCTCGATGGTCTTGATGAGAACAGTCTTCTTGGAGTGAACCTCTGAGGAGCGCTGATGCTGGGACTCAGGACTGGTCTCTATAAGAATACATTCATACAGCTCTTACACTATTTCATAAACTCATACAATAAGCTTTGCTACAGTTACACACATTAGTTTAGTTTTGCTCTAGGAGGGTTAACTGCCTTTGAACATGATGATGACATGCCTTGCTCATGAAGGGGACAACCTGTGGAGCTAGTATGACTGCTGCTAATATTTAAACTCACATTCAAAATCAATTACACTAATGAATCATGGCTGTACACATCGTCTTTGATTACTGCTCATTGTTGTCATTTATACAGCCAGAAAGTGGAGCAAGGGGATGTATTGTCAGAGATTAATTGCATGTTTGGACTGTTAATACATCAAGTGAATAGGCTAAGTTGTGTGATTATTGATGTGTGGTCTGGTGATGATTGCCCATGAATCAAAGAGCCATGAAGGTTTTTGACGTGTCATATATCGCCTCACAGTGGTCAGAATGTGTCACTGCAGGTACACAACATGTAATGCCCTCAAAATAGCAGCTACCATATACAGTCACAAGCTATAATTAGTCTTTTTTATCCCCTCATTGGCTCATCTGGAATGTAAAATGGATTTTGTGGGTATTTCTGTGTGAAGGGAAGAATGTATGCTGTTTCTCCTACCTCTGAATCCAATGGAGGAATAAGCAGACTGGACAGGAACATTGGTAGTGATCCTGCAAATAGGAGAAACACAGAATTCAACATTACAAGCCGGTAATAAGAGCGAAATGCTAAAATACAAATTACAAACCTCAATGAAAAAAGTCAAGTTATGTTAACATTGGAACAGATAACTCCAAATGTGAACAGCGCACACACACACACACTCACCTGCTCTCCTCTCCCTCCAGCAGCTTGCGGTATGTGGCGATTTCAATATCAAGAGCCATCTTCACATTGAGGAGGTCCTGGTATTCTCTCAGGTGACGAGCCATGTCATCCTTTAAATGAATACATAACAAGTTTAATTGTCTGCTCAAATATACTTCACAACAAAACTCCTGTTATATATTTATATTAGCTGTAAAATTACAAACACAGACAGTCTTCCCATTGGAGGTTTCAGTGACACTCAAATTTGCCATCAGTTAACTTTTAGAATTAGTGATGTAGTGGCTAAATCTATGAGCTCTAGTCAATGATTATCACAGAGGGAAAAATATCTTCTGCATCAGTTTGATGCTACTATCTGTAATCTAGTGGAATCATGGACTACAGGGTCGATGTAAATTCACTAAGATTATTACCTTCATCTTAGCAATGTCTTCCTCCAGCCGTGTGATAGTATCCTGGTAACCAGAAGCCTCACGGGTCATGCGATCCTCCATGTCTCTCATCTGGCGCAGCAGAGACTCGTTCTACAGGGGGAGCAGAGACATGAGGTTAGAAGTGGAACAGAATTGTCTAAAACAGAATGAAAGCGATAGAAAGACAGAAAACGTATGCTTATAAAGGAAGAAAGAAAAGACAACCACAGTGTAAACCGCAGAGGGGAAATAAACTCAAAATTGGAATAAACTGAGAGATGCTGCAGTCAGTAGGCGTACTCACGGTGCCCTTGAGTGAGTCGATCTCACAGGTGTAGGACTGGATCTGGTGCCTGTACTCCATGGACTCCTGCTTGGCCTGACGCAGTGTATCATTGTTCTTATTCACAGCCTGGTTCAGATCAGACACCTGAGGCAAGAGGCAATGAGGTTTTAACAGTGCAACAGCTGAAGAAGATTATCTGCGTGTGGTGTATGTATGTGTGTGCGTGTGTGTGTGTGCTCCAACCTTACCTTTGATTTGTACCAGTCTTCAGCCTCTGCGATGTTCTTGGCGGCGATGCCCTCGTACTGCATGCGGATATCCCTCAGGGCAGCAGTCAGGTCAGGTTTAGACATGTCCATCTGGATCTGCACCTGAGTGTCCTGCATCTGGCTCTGCAGCTCACGGATCTCCTGCAAGGTGACAGGAGAATAAACATTGAAAACAAAAAAAGATTTCAATTTTATGCCAGAAGGTTATGAAGAAGAGAATAATGAATTTTGTGGGAAACAGAGAGCAAAGTTCTCATCCTGGCCTTGTCTGACATTGGAGCTCTTGAAAGGGAAGGGTTGAATCATAAATCAATAAAATCCAGGTAAGGCATCTAACATCGATGACATTTACATATTAATAAAAAACAAATATAAAATGTATAACCATAAATTTGCCTAGTGGTGCATTGACGCAACATTATTAAAATGTTATTAGAAACCAGCCCAAGGCTGGTTTAAGACTGTGAAACTAGAAAATTTGAATTAGTTAGCTTTGGTCCCACTCAGCTGTCTTCTGCTCTAACCAAAAGATATAAATAGCTTTACATCTGTTCACAGGCACACACTCTTTCTCCCTCACACACGCAAACACACACGCATACAGACAAGCACAACAGCTGACATGCTCTCTTCAACCAATCATCAGTTCAGCATTTCTGAGAGGTCAAAGGGGAGGCAGAGAAGACAAAATGACAACTGTGCCGACACGTGTCTGAGTGTGTAGCTCTGTTTGTCCTTTGATGTCTGTGGGTGAATGTGCACAAATGTGTCTATTGCATTTGCTTTGCATAAGACCTAAATGCCCAAATTGATTCACTTTTTTCCAGTAAAACAAAGAGAGAGAGTGTGTGATACTGTGTACACGTGTATAATATATATGTTTCAACATCAACGGGTGTGTTTAAGTGCGAAATATTTTGTCCCTTGAAGAGCTGCATGCCTACAGAGGTTCAGATATATTTTAATATTACAGTCTAACTTCGCACAGGGTTATTATATGATACAGTACACACCACCCTACTGACATACATGACACAAAGACATCCTGTTGGTGTGGTGGCCTGGTTGCAGGCAGAGAAAGATCAACAAACCTCTTCATGGATCTTCTTGAGGAAGGCAATCTCCTCTTGCAGACTCTCAATGCGTCTCTCCAGGTCCAGCCTGGCCAGAGTGGCATTGTCAACATCCTGAATACAAACACAGAAAAAGAAAAAAATTATAGTGACAGCCAACAGAAAAGGATGGAAAGGTGCAGGGAGAACAAGAAATTGAGAGGAAGAAAGTAGTTGATGAGTGAGACAAGAGGGGAAATTGTGCTAGGACTGTGTGTTTCACTTTTTAGTTCAGGCTTTGAGGATAAAATGAGTGAGAATTGTGATTTTGTGGAAATAGAAGACATACGGCTCTGAAAGCAGAAAGGTTGTTCTCAGCCTCTTCCTTCTGTTGAATCTCCTCCTGTAGTCTGGAGAGCACAAAAAGAGGGAAAGAGCAAAAATAAAGGAAAGTTGAAACATAAGTGAAGACAAACACAACAACTGAGTTTGAGAGCATGGCTTCTTCCCCAGGGACCAATTACTAGACAGATAAACTAGTTACCACCTCTCATTCCTCCAGCCCTCTACTCTGTTCTTTTGGGCTGTAGATTTACAAGAATAGAACTGACTAGACAATGACACATCATAGTCAAATTTTAATTTGTATCCATATCTACACACACACACACACACACACACACACGCACACACACACACACTTGTGCAATTGCTTTGAGTCCCAAAGCTGCGGTGCAGCTGCTGTCACACTGTCAGAGTCAGAAGGGTAACAGTGAGAAAGTAATAGAGGTCTGCCCTTGGCTGGTGCTGTTTCCAGAATTAGCATTTCACTATGCACCCTGAACAACTGGAACATGTAGAAAGAATGCATGTAATGTATGCATATACTGCATAGCCCTCACTGGTTGGTCATTTCTGTTACTGTAAGGTTTTTAAATGTTAATTTAAACAGCTTTGCAGGTTCAAATGATATGGTATTTAGGGAAATGCAAAGCAGACTTTTAATAGGTGTGAGTCAGGCTACATGCTGATCAATTTGACAGCACTTACTGTACATGATATTGAACATATACTTAATCTGTTCCATAGTGCCTCTGCAGAAAACCCTTTTAATCTGTTCCATTCCTATTAAAACTCCTGCAGTATATTCAGTATACTGTTTTTGTTGCTGTTTTGTGTGTGTGTGTGTGTGTGTGTGTTTGTGTGTGTGTGTGCGCGTGTGTGTGTGCACGCATTGTAACTTTTGGCAGGCAGGGCGTCTCTGTGTGCATTTTGATGTCAGTGGGAGCAGCAGGTGCTTTGGCAAGCTTCACTCAATACTGCAGGCAACAATTCAAAAAGGGCTGATAAAAAGAAAGTGAAGAACGAAGGTTTCTGTGTGTGCTTGGAAATTCTGTGTGTGTGAGAGAGATAGAGAGAGTGCATGTATGCTGCTAAATGCACTTACATTTAAGTGATGTTGCTAGCTGTTGCAGTGACAGAAATTCTAAATTCAAAGCGCTGACCTAGTAGCTACAAATAACCTATTTAGAGATACACCCACATCACAGCTCCATCTCTCTCTCTCTTGTTCTCTCTCACTCTCAATGTGTATTTGGAGGTGTTTCAGATTTGGAAAATATTTTTTTTCTTAGTTAAATTCAGAAACATAACAGGCTGTGTGTGTGTTCATCTGTTCATTTTTGTCTGTCTACTTATGCTCCTGTCAGCTGTCTAGCTTTCTGTCTGGCTGAACAATATCTGTCTGTCTGTCTGCCTCAACTTTATTCCTATGAGCCTGCCACTCTCTCTCTCTCTCTCTCTCTCTCTCTCTCTCTCTCTCTCTCTCTCACTCTCTCTCTCTCTCTCTATCGCTCTCGCTCTCTCAATTTTGCTCTGCTATGTCTCTTGTGAATAAATTATAAAACACCTAAGTAAAAGCTGGTGGACCAGAACACTCATTGAAGTGTAGCTATCCTCAAAATTCTCCTTTGTTACTTTGTTGTTTCCCTTTTCTCCAAAAGAGAAGAGACACCCTCTTGAAAGTGAGTTGCCTTTGATGGGCTTTTACTTCTTTCATGTATTAACTAGGGAAATTATCACTTTCCCCCTCCTCCCATTTCTCCGCATGTTCTCTTCCTGTAACATCCAGCAATGTGTCGCCTTGTTTTTTTAGTTTGGTTTTAGTTTTGTTTGAAGACATTTCTCTAATATTATTTTTTTTTTATTGTGAAATACTGGAGAGTTTTTATGTGAAGGGAACATCATTCTTTGATTAAACTGCTCACAACTCATAGACATATTAAAAATGTGAGGAGGGTTTGAAAGTAGTCACAAACAAAAAAGGTTGTGAACCCCTGATGTAGACAGTTGTACTACCTAATAAAAGAAGTGATATGGGACAGAGACCCTGTCTAAACTATTCAGTTGGTGTTTATCTTTCTGGAACAGTTAACATCGACCTCTTGCTAACTCCTGCCAAAGTCAGTCTGTGTTCTGGGAACTTACTGTTGAAAGTGTAAGCCACATCTGCATCATGTGTTCTTCATTCCACCCTTATTCATCCATTCTCCTTAACAGTGCATCCATTGGTACAGATCAATCCATCCACTCATCCAGTCATCCGTTAACCTACCTGAGCTTAATTTTCTGCAGGTCATCAGCCAGGTTGTCTCTCTCCACCTCCACTCGGGCACGCTGGTTGGAGAGGGCCTCTATTTGCCTCCTCAGCTCCCTCATTTCCTCCTCATACATCTCAGCCACGCGCCCGGGCCCCTCGCGGCCCCTCAGCTTCTCAATCTCCACCGTCAGTGCTGCATTCTGCTGCTCCAGGAAACGCACCTTCTCGATGTAGCTGGCAAAGCGGTCGTTGAGGTGCTGAAGCTCGGCCTTCTCATTGGTCCTTGTGTTGAGGAAGTCCTGGTTCATTGCATCGGCCAGGTTGAAGTCGAGTTTCTCGCCGGCATAGGTGCGCATGGCACTAGAGGAGCCGTACCCTGCTCCCCCAGGACCAGAGGACACCCGGTAGCTGGAATAGGAGGGAAGACCGGTGCTCTTGACCTCATAGACTCGGGAGGACATGTGGCTTGCAGAGGCACTGCGGCCACCTCCTCCAGAGGAGAAGAGAGAGGACATTGGGGATGACCCAATGCCAGAGCCAAAGGTGCGACGGTACGAGGAGGCACTCTGGGCTGAGGAGGAGTAGGACTTGCTCATGGCTGGTGGACTGTTTGATTGTCTTGTGGATTTGATGAAGCTGCTTGAGGTGCTGAGACCCAACTGTCCCACTGGGCTACTGGGAGAGAAAGTAAGTGAAGAAATGCCAGGCACTGAGCACAGCTATTTGTAGATTTACCACACCCACTCCTACACCAAGCCCTCCCTCTGTCTCCATTCACCCCCCTTCGCACTCCCACTCCCTCCAACTCCCCCCACCCCACTGTACCTCAACCCCATTTCCCTTTAACTGATCACCTTGGCAGCATTTTAAATTCAGGGCCCAACCTGAAGAAAGTTCACAATGGACCCATTTTGGAAGATTTGCCCATGGGTTAAGATTGGTAAAACACAATGAAGATGACAATCGAATGTTAGCAGAGAAAGTTCTTCCATTCTTACCCTTAGGTTACTTTCATCCAATCATCTTAAAACTGCAAATGAGCATTAATGTTGCTTTTTCTTGAAAATCAGAAATACAATCCATGGATGGCTTTTAGTATGTGACTTCTTATTTTTGGTCATTCATTTTGCCTCTGAAATCTGTAGCATAAGTTAACTGCATCTTTTTTTGTTGACTTCACAAGTAAAATTTTAACTCAATTGTTGTGATAATGTTTTGTATAAGTGATTGCCTTATAATGAAAAAGGCATAATCTGACTCCTCTTGATTTTCAGGAAAAATAATATTACTTAGATGACATTTTTATAAATCAGTTTATTGCAGTATCTTGATATGTCCTGCATTATTCTCCAGGCCTTTCCTCTATATCTCCTCCCCCTCTCCAGCCACTCATCTTTTCTCTTCTCATTAGTCTACCGATATTGCACCTGTTCCCAGCTCTCGATTCAGCTGTTGAAGGGTCTGGTTTCAAATGCTTGAAAGGGCGGGGGCCCTCTGTGTGTGTGTTTGTGCGTTGGATGGATACATGGTTGAGTGAGTGAGTAAATGAGTCAGTCTCTGCATTTGTGTGCAGGAACTCTTACGTGGGAAGTTGTTATAGAGAAAGGACAGGCTTGTTTCGTAAATACTTCTGTATACCACATCCAGAGGAAAAAGTGTCCACTGGGGAGTTACAGCCTATATCTCACTAGACCAAAATAAATCACATCCCATTTTTAGTCAGTTTTAAATAGCATCACATGTTTGAAATAGACATGGGATACTTACTTAATTCAGTTTATTCAAGTTTAATGGTGCTAAATAAACTGGATCATAAAAGCACACACTGTTGAGACATACAGCCTCCGTTTTGATTGCCACGTTTTCAAAACCTTAAAATGTATTATTTTAATCCAGTGAATCACATAAAACTGAACCTGATTGCTGCACAATAGGATCTATCATATATAATGTTTGAGTTGCTTACCTGACAATTATAGAGTTACAACAGTTATGTATTCACCCGTGGTTACAAAAGGAGCAGTACGGTTTGACTAATAGAGCTGCTGCCGGGAAGGTCAGTCAGTCTCTCCATTTTGTCACAATGGCTCTCGACTGGTCTCACTCACACACACACCATGAGTGGGTGTACAGATCTACACCATTGGTGCTTGGCAGTTAGCGTAAAGTGGGTTAACTGGAGCTTGTTTGGTGAAAATAGCTCCCTGCTGCTGGAAACGGGGTTGAGCAGCAGGATTTAGCTGTAATGGTTAAGGTTATGGTTAGGGGGTAGGGAATGCATTATGCCAATGACGGCCTTCAGTCGAGAAGTACAAGGATGTATCTGTGTGTGTGTGTGTGTGTGTGTGTGTGTGTGTGTGTGTGTGTGTGAGAGAGAGAGAGAGAGAGAGAGAGTATTTGAATGAATGCTGTTGGTCTATTAAAGACAGACATGTCAGACACCAAGGGCTGCAGTTGACAGCCAGCCCAGACTCGTGGGGCAACTCTGCCCTGTCCTGTGTCATACTGTGTGTGAATGTGTTGGTGGTAAAGATGATGAATCTAGTTCTGTAAAATGCTAAATATTCCTGAGAGCTGAATAGAGGCATAACATTTGCCTGACTTCCTAAACAAGTACATACATACAAAGGTCCCGCACACCCACTCAGGTGCTTTTATTTACTCTTGATGATGCACCTCTTGTCAGGTTAAAGCTGGGTGAAGCTAAGCTTGGTATTGTGTGATGTCACAAAACTCTATTGAGCAATAAGAATGATACCAGGGTAAGTTGTAACAGATGTAACAAAACTAACAGGGGTAAGGGAGATGTTAATTAAGTGTTTTCATACTTCGTGTGTCTTCTTAAGTCTTACACTATCCAAACAACAGGTCTATGACCTACTAAAGCAAAAGGTGGGTGCCACCCAAATCATATGAAGGCTTTCAAAAGAATCTGCCGTCATTTGCAATTTGACTGTCTGAACTGAGAATGACTCAGCAGATTTTTGACAGGGATATTCAAGTGTTCCAGTTTAATGAACTTACACACATTACATATCAAAATGTTCAGCTACACTGGCTGACACAGCAAGTCACTTACAGTTTAGGCGAAGCTTCTCTGTCTGTCATGCATGCACACCCACCTACACAGACACACACACATCCCAGCCACATGAGAGTTTGTCAGGTGCATTCAGACTGAATGCAGAAATGGAATTGAGAAAGGGGAGGCAACTCAGTTGCATACAAAGGTAATGAAAAGACATGAGTGGGCATGAAATGATCCTCTAGGTGGTGCAAATTGTGGCAAGAACACATCTGTTGGAGCTGAAAATGTTTTACAGTAACTTGAGCAAATCATTTGTGTATATCCTAAATTTATGGAAATTAATTTACAGAAACAACAGCAGTTTGTGAGTTTCCATGTGTTTATGTGTTCTGTGTGGGTGTAGAGTTTGGGGAGGGGGGTCGGTGTTCGTGTGTGGTCCTGTGTGTATTTGGGTTTCACAGAGCAGCGTGTGTGTCAGCTGCTAGTGCTGTCAGCTCTATTTTTAGCTTTCCCGTTTGAACTCTGTTGTCCAGCCACTTTCCCAAAGGACCATGGGACTGAAGACAGAGTTGTCAATAAAAATAAGGATAATGATGCTGCTTTTAAAATCCCCTGGATAAATATAACTGCTAACAATCAAACTCTGATATCAAATAACAAATGAAAATACGATTTGACTTACACTGGCATCCAAGCACAACTGCAAAGTATGATTGAGGACATTTTAAAATAAGATTGCTTTCTCTTGGAAGTTGCTTCCTTTGCCCTGTTGTGCACTACATAAAACAATCAATATGTGTGCCAGAGAGATAAATGAAGCCATTGTTGAACACACTGTCTCATATTTTCACTGGCAAGTATTACTTCGACAGTCCTTGTGTGTTCAGTGTTGTTTCACATCTCAAACCGTTGTCTCCTTGCAAATATTGTCTTTTAAACTTGCTTGGGGTATACCTGATTAACCTTGTAGAGATAAAATACCAAAAAATATAAAATTATAAACAGCAGTATTTAAGTATATATATATAAAGTTATATATGAATACATATATAAATCAATTATTATTATACAGGTGTCTAGCCTGGATTTTGCAAATGAGTCCTGGCCTCATGACATGAACATCAACATCAACTGCATTTCCTTTTTGAGCTAAAATGTGATTATTTGTCAGATTAAGCATTCATTTCAACCATGATTGGAGAATTTGGCGAAGTTTCTTATTGTAACACATTTCCCAGTCTGGACCCTTCTATAGGTTATAGGCCCTGTAAAATACAGAATAGGAATTCACTTTCTTTAAATTCTTGCTGACTATCTTCATTCTTTGACAGTAAGAGCTGACAAAGATCCTGGATTGCCTTTGAATGTACTTCTAAAGACAGCCAACTATTAAGGAAAAGGGGTGCTCAACATTTTTTCTCTTTCATCTTAAAATAAACCAAAACAGGTGCTCCCCACCTACTTACTTCACTTGCCTTCGCTATCATAAACCAGTGTTGCCTGTGACAACCACATGGTGAAACTACTTGAACCACTGGCAGAGTATAATATAGAGTTCACTTCATATTATACTGGTCAACTATACTTGTGTTTTGCCTCACATGCATCATTTGATGTAAACCTTACTATCTTTATGCTACTGTCCCAAACCTGTTTTTGATGTATAACTGTGTATGTTCCTCATCATCAGATAGTTTTTCCGTACTTTGTGGCCATTGAAATCCAGGACTTGCCAGGCCCCCTTCCAGGACTATGACTTTGCATGTTCCAATGACAAAGGCCCATGTGGGTTTTGGGTAAGAGTCCTGAATAAACTTCAACACACAATATTCTAATGTTGACAATGACACTCCACCACCACCAACAATAACAATACTAATAATAATAATCATAATAATACCTTTATTTATATAGTGCTTTTCAAATCAAATTACAAAGCACTTTACACATATACAATATGCAAACAGTTATTAAAATAATATGATAAAATACAATGAAAGATAATAAAACAAACAGTAAAATCAATAAAGAAGCAAGTATACAATGGGGAGTTTTTATTGACTTGAAAGAAGACATTGTGTTAGCTTGATCTCCTCCGGCAGGTCGTTCCACAACTGGGGGGGCCCTAACAGAAATGGCCCAGTCACCTATAGTTTTAAGGTTTGACTGAGGAATGGCCAGGAATGACCTACCAGAGGATCTCAGGTTGCATTTAGGGTCGTAGGGGGTCAGGAGGTCAGCTATATATTCTGGAGCTAACCCTCTACGAGCCTTAAAAGTGACCATAAACATTTTAAAGTCTATTCTAAGACGGACTGGGAATGAAGTGATTTTTAAACCAGTGAGATGTGTTCTCTCCTGCTGGACCTGGTTATGAGCCTGCCTGTGGCATTTTGAATCATCAGAAGTTTATTGATGTTCTCCTGTGTGATGCAAGAAAAGATTGCATTGCAGCAAACGGTATTAAATGAATGCATGAATTACTGTTTCTAAGTTCTTGGCAGTTATAAATAATATGCTGGTCGAAATTGAGGTGGTTATTTTGACCAGCATAATTAACTCTGTCAACCAATTGTGTTTTTCCAATTAATTAAAAAAATTTCAAAAATCAGGTCATTTTTATCTGCCAATAACTTAGAAACAGTAATTAATGCATTCATGCAACAATGACTTCACTTCTAAAAATTTCAGGTATGACTTTCAGAGTCATATGTTAATTAAAACTTGCTCTAGACGATTTACCATCCCACTGCACTCACATACCAGAAATGACGTGGGGGCGTTTCACTGCCACAGATGATGTGAAATGACCTGATATGAGCATGATGTGACTTGACTGATCTGCCAATATGACGGGAGCAGTCATCCTGGAGTTTCCCAGTGGAAGACCACATCATCAGCACTTGACAGAAAATGAGCTACCTACAAGTTGTTAGACATATGAGCAATACCTGACCTGTAGCCTAGAAAAAAATGCTCTTAAATTAGCATCCAGATTGCAGCACGGCTGAGAAAATAGTTATCACAGACACACGCACCAACAGTACATAGCAACCAAACCTTACTCTGCCATGGAATTATTCTATTTTGGGAATAGGAATCTGTATTGTAGCATAAAAAAATCAGCTGTAATTACTTTGCATTATAAATTTGCAATATACAATACACTATAGATCTCTATGACATGATTTAAAAATATGACAGAATGAGCAAGTCAGAGAACATTTTCACAAATTAATTACATTTTAAAGCCCATTTAAAGCCCACTCCTCCCGATATCATCACTGCCATACATCCTGACTGGATTTGCATTTTTTTGTATATTTCATGTACTAAAATTACATGTATTGAGAGATAACTGTGAAAAAAAATTCTATCTATCCTATCATCCTTACTTTACTCATTCACCACATCCCATGGGCTGGGTATTTGGGGGTATGGGGTGGGGGGGGACTGTTGAATGCTGGGGCAGTCAGGAGCCAAGTAGAGTGGATGACATGATGGGGAAATAGCATAATGGCAAATTATCTGACGATCCTTTTTTAACCACCAAACATGAGGAACTAAGACATAAAGACAATCTGCGTTTTCATTAAACAGACAACATGACAAAGACACCTCTATTTGAGTTAATGTTAAGCCGTATAGATAGTAATTAAAACAGTGACAGATTTATATTAGATCTGGCAGCTCCAGAATGTGATAATAGTGGCATTATAATAGCACTAGTGAGAGAAAACAGAGTGAAAGATGGTGAAAATCCTATGATATGACTTAAATAGTTTGTATAGTCGAGGGGTGTTCAGCTGGTTTCAGCCTTCATAAACATTGCCTTCAATACAAGTTGCCCGGCAACCAACCAAACACGCATACACACATGCCAATGAGTTGAGCTGTCGCACAAGAGTGACACAAAGACGAAAGGATGGGAGTAAAGGAGAGAGGAAGAAAGGGAGATAGACATACTGAAAGTGTGTGATTGCATGCAACTGTGTAACATGAAAACCAGAACAACTTTATGGACATATTTACAAGGAAAACTGTTCCAGGTCTATTTTAGGTCTATCTTAGGAGAGATATGATATCAAAAGCCGGCGACAGCACAATGTGCCTGAAATAGCGAGCAGCAGACAGCAAACCAAACCATGTGATTCATGAGTCATACTAGACAAAAAGGCTACTTCCTGTTTTAACACAGTCCAGTTGCCCCAGACTTCTGTCAGTAAAATGAGCACTGTTTCATGAGAGGAAAATGCGCAACTTAATATTCAATACAAGTAAACTCTTAGGGGCTTAAGTGATGCTAATCCCATGAAATTATCAGACATTGGATGCTGGCTACAGTATGCCAAGGATAGTATGACTGTGTGAATATCAGGCCCAAAGCCACGAACCTGGTCTGCCATTGAGCAGTCTGTACATGTGTTAGTTTGCTTACATTAAGAACGTTTTCAGTACTGTTAGGAAATGGCCAACACAACAGGTTTTTTTTCTTTCAGTTGTATTTTTCATTCTTTTACAAGGTCAGAACTGTTTCCTAATTTCTATTATATTTAGTAATATTGTTTTAGACATGTTATTCTCTAGGATGGAGGGCTTCAAACGTGTAGTTGGGAGGAGGGGTCATAGAATTATTCTTCACCAGTTACATCATACAGCGCTGCCCATGGCGGCAGTGCTAAACGACTACAGACTGAAAACTAGTAGGCAAGGCCCATGCCTTTAATTTATAATAACATGTCTCTTGTTATTATTATTATTATTAGTAGTAGTAGTAGCAGTTTTTTAATATCCTCCAAAAATCCATAACAGAGTGGAGAACAAAACCCAGCTCTATAATAAAATAAGGGTTTGATTGCAGATTGCTTAACATTTTCCTACCTGGACAAAAGATCATGTGTGAATGTATATACATCTTAAAATTAAATTGCATGAACAGAACATAAATCACCCAAAATTTGCAAAACTAGAAACATGCCTGTGCATCCTGGAACAGCTTAGGGCACGAAAAATGTGGACATTGCAGCCTATTCCCTCTCAAATCTCATGCAATGTAACACCATTAAAACTCTATATGGCTTTATTAAACAAGTCTTTACACTCAACATGTAAGTAGACATTTTGATTCATTATTGAGTCGTTTATGAATGGATAAACACTAAGCTACAGCATGCAAGTTCAGTCTGATTTCTGTTTGTGTTTTCATAGACACAAGAGGGAGCAAGAGGACAACTAGACAAGATGAACTGCAGTGACACCACCTCCTCAGGGGACGTATGGCTCTCTGCCTCTGCCTTACAAGGTGCAGAATCCAATCAGAAGGAATAAGATAACTGATAAAGTATTGCACCTTCAATCTGGACATTCCTCAAGTGTGCACGCCAGACTGACGAATATCTTGAATGACAATAGCAATGATTTTAGGAAATATCAGCGTGCACCCAAGTTATCACATTTGTCAGGACACTGGGAACCTGTACTAGTAGACCTAGGCTAAATAGGAATATACAATAGAATATACTCTTTTTGATTAAATGTGGATTAGTTTCCACATATTGGATCTCATTTTACAAAACTGTGTGACACCAGTTAGCCTACCAGTGTTCATGTCAGATACAGGATACCAGCCCCCCCTCGGCCTACAAATCCTAAAGATTTCTTGACAGCTGTTAAACGACAACTAGAAGATAAGCTTGAAACCAGTGTGTTTCTTTAAAAAGAACATATAAGCACTAGCTAAACAGGCGAGACTTGGATTTATATACCTGTGCAGACCTGCAAGCTGTTTTGATGGGATAGAAACGTTATGCACATTTATGAATAATGAACGCATGACGTTTGTGAATGTTTAATATCCCCCCCCCCCCCCCCCCATCAAGACCCGGGAGGGGGGGGGAGGGGGGGCCG
>CM022488.1:16993273-17027244 GCA_011952105.1 Coreoperca whiteheadi
AATTGAGGTCCAGGTTTCAAAGTTAAAACTTGGACAGTGTGGGTTTCTGGCTCTTATACCCATCTAGAGGTGGAAAAAAAAAAGGTTTTACCCCCCCCCCCCCCCTCTGTTGGAAAGCCGTGGTGACGTAGCTGCAGGACGACTCCTTCTACCTCACAGAGCCCCGCGTCTTCAGGTTGCTCGCTATTTCCGCAGTTGTGCAGTCGTGAGTCGATACTAAATTACTCCTCCTCCCCATCCCCACGCCCCGCCTTTTCCCTGTGAGAAATTAGTTGGTTTTTTTTTTTTTTTTTTTTTCTGCAGCCATTTAGTTTTATTTAGATTTTTTCCCCGTCAAATCGTGTCTCCGGGTGTAACGTGAGCTGTCGACCCTGGCTCGTTTGAAACATAATGGGGGTTTAACAGAGGAAAAAAGGGACCAAAGTCAAGAGACACTCCGCATCTTTCTGTCTGCATCTCCTCCGCTGCTGGGAGGCTCCAGATGATCATGCAACACCTCAAGCCATGGCGAACTCTGCTGCTTTTAACCGTGCTGTGCCAACCAGGAGTCTCAGACAAATACGGTAACGATGATGATGATGCTGATGATGGCACTGTTCTTATCTTATCACGTTGATATTCCTGTAATATGCCTACATGGTGTGTCCAAGTAGCTATAATGACTTTACGGTGATCTCATCCGACTGCAGGCTACTTTATCCCGTGTGCCATCGCTATCATGGTGCGGAAATGTTCCTGCAGAGACTACATTTAGGGATATCTGTATTTATGTATTGCCTTAGGGGACTGTCTGTACTTATGTGTCATTCTTCCAAAATGAACTGAATTGAAGTGCAAATGATTTTCCATAGAGATGGGCTGTGTGGATAAATGTAGAGGCTGCTGAGAGGAAACTGAGGCGGGGGAGAGATGGAGGATGGAAAGAGTGATAGGGAAGAGAAAAACTGCGTCTACTGAGTATTTATTTTTCTTCTTGTAGAGCATGTGATCATTTCTATGGAATTAAGACCTATATCATGCCACCAAACATATGCTATTTTTGGCTATTATATGTTATTATTTGGAGTCTATTTTGAGAAGGGAGTAGGGACATCAGCCACCAAATCCAGATGTTGGGGGATAAATGAATAACTCCCAAACTAACATACAGTAGGCTACACGATAAAGAAGTATCACTACATTTTATAGGATACCAAACACTGAAGACTGATTCCAGCCAACAGGTTTTAATCAGATATATACTGTATGTTACAAATATTCTATATTGAATAAAAACTAAAGAAAACAAGTTAAGTTAAAGAGTTCCCTACGTTTAAAAAAATTTGTTTACTGATGCCTGAACAGTGCTGAATTCACATTTCACTCTCAGTAGTAGAAATGTTACTAACATTAGCAGGAGTAGCTGTTTATATTACTGACAATGGCAGCAGTAGTAGTTTCAGCTTCACTATTTCACACTGATTAGCCTATTGCTAAAGATAGAGCGATTTAATTATTTTAGCTTTTTGTAGATTGATGCATTGCCGTAACTGGCGCAATTTCAATTGATACAATGATGCAACAAGTGTTTGTGTCTATGCTCTCTATCCTTTTAGACCTCCACCCAAAGATAGATTTTGTTTCCTTTTTTTTAGACGGTTTTGCCGACAAACATAAAAAAATATCTGTCTGACATGTGTAGGTGGAGATTTGTGAACCATGGAGTGAATTCAATTAGTGATTCAGGCTGAGATTGAGAAAGGCCAAATGTTATTCTCTCCCTCAGATTTTCTCTGACAAAAACAAGCGAGCGTGATTTTAACAGAAAAGTTGCCACCCTCATCATTTCCCGTCCACCCTGTATATGTTAAGTCATTTGAATTATTTGGGGCACATTTCATATGCTCTATTACTTCAGTTTTATCATTTAACTACAATCGAAAATGTGAAACAATAAACAGCTTGGAGAACAATTGATTACAGTTTATTTTAGACATCTAAAGCAGCTCATTGTATTAGCAAGGGATGTAAGAGTTTTATGTTCCGTGAAATAAATATTTCAAATAAATCTCAAAATGTGCCAGCTGTATTGTCATATTGGTTTGAACACTGTAAGACCATAATATGCTAGCAATTAGTCAAAACATCTATAGAAATAAGCAACATTGAACATAAAATGCTGGAAAAATACTGGCATCTCAGTACAGTTTACCATTAAAAATTACTCATAATTGAGGAAACCTATGAGAAATTACAATAGCATTAAAAAAAACCTAACAATAAACAATGGACAGACCAATGGGAAGCCATTATGTCCCAACGATTTCAGCACCATGGAGAGAAACCAGTAACCACTGTTGCTTCCCTTTGTCTATTCAGCCACCTCTCTCCTTCCATCTCTGTTCTTTCACACGTGCATCCATCCGTCTGTTCAGCGGATTAGTCATCCATCCATACTTCGTCCAACCGTCCATCCTCACACATACAATATGATGTTCATGTCTCTGCAGCCAGCTGTTTTCCTAAGGGCAGACGTCCCCTTATGACAAATGCTGTTTAACAGGTCAAGTTTCCACACAATTTGCCCACCAACGTTTCATTGAAACCTTTGGGCTATTTTACCATGTTAGGGTATGCATTTTCCCTTTTAAGTAAAGATAATTGTTCTTATGAAAAATTATTATTGTTGTTGCTGTTGCTACCAGCCCAACTGTTTTGCCTTAGGAGGACGTAAAGTACCTTCTGTCTTTCTCTGATAAAGCTGGACTTGCAAGCCACTTATTTCACATTGGAGAGTTTTACCATGAAAGTATACCATCTGAAAACCACTCATGTCTTTCTGCTAGTCTAAAAATGGGTGTCTCTTTCAGACATTCACATTCTTGCAAGGTTAACTTCTTCAATCAATGTTGCATTTACTGAACCAAAGTGTAAACGAGATCCAGAAATAGAAAAAGGTTTTAAACCCTAGAAAATAAAATAAAAATATACATTTGAAGTGTTTTGGCCATTTGTTTCTTTGTTATTAGCTCCATGTTGCTTGTTGGCTCAACACAACCATATGTCCTTTCCTGGACAACCAGTCTGATGACTAGTACTGGCATTTACGCACAAGTCTTGTCGACATTGTGTATGTCAGTCCCGATGCAATAATATCCATCTGTGCTTTTGCTGGAGCTTAGTACACTTAACCTTCCACAGACTGGAGAGCTCAGGTCCGGATAATGGGCAAGTTGCAAAATGGCACCTAGACATTCTGTTGATGTTTTTTGAGAAGTCCGCAGATTTATGT
This sequence comes from Coreoperca whiteheadi, assembly GCA_011952105.1. Classification (NCBI taxonomy): domain Eukaryota; kingdom Metazoa; phylum Chordata; class Actinopteri; order Centrarchiformes; family Sinipercidae; genus Coreoperca; species Coreoperca whiteheadi. Next base: position 16,996,545 of record CM022488.1, read on the forward strand.
ATAATATTGAGAGTAAGGTTTTGTCCAAATAATTTCACATGAAGTTTGAAATTCCTGAAAACTGTTTAGTTATACAAATCTAGTCTCAGGTTTCAAAGTTAAAACTTGCACAGTGTGTGTATAGTGCGTGTGTTTCTCTTCACTGAGTCACTGAAACTACTAAACCGCTTCATTTAAAGGTAGAGAAGATAGCTTTCAATCTTCTCTATCCAAGTTTGTGTTCAGATAAGCATTATATGCACAGATCCATCCATTCTGCCAGCTACTCACCTGCCATCTTTTGCATTTAATTTGGGATAATAATTTGTGATCCATCTGTCATTTCCTCACATTTGCACACACAGATTTCATAGCATTTAGTCATTTGTTTTTGTCTTGTACGGGCAGAGACAAAAGGTGATTTTCCTGTGGAAAGTAGGGACAAATAGAGACACGAGCTGTGACGTGAGAGTGAAAGACAGACAGACAGAATAATCCAGGCATATTCTGATGTGTTACGTTCCTATCTATTGCCAGCCACCTGCTCCTTCCCACATTGCCGAACCCTGCAAGGTCTTACTCGCCACCCTAAAATAAGATGTAGAGGAACAGCTGAAAATGAAATACAAAGGAATAACCAAAAACTACTAGTGACAACACTGTATTTGTGCCCCCTGTTCAATTACAAACCAGTTAACAATTTAATTAAATTGAATCATTTCTTCCCACTAATGAATCAGTATTTCACATCCACAAAATGTGGGTCAAAGTTTTATCTTCAGGCATGCTTATCAAATATATTTGTAGAAACACGGATAGTCTATTCAACCTGTCGTACATTTTGACAATGTCTATGCAGCAGCACAATTGTTCAAATGAAAATATTAATAAGATCGTAGACTAAAGAAGTTCCAGGTTTTATGTTGATGAGTGACACCACTAGGGGTAAGGGGGCTTATTAACACATCCTTGAGCAATTGTATAAAAGTCTTATAAATGCAGTGGAGGTTGGCTTTGGCTATGGTAGCATTTAAATATTAAAGACAGGGTGAAGGTTGTGGGTGCGTGTGTTTTTGTTACCACTGTGCAGTGCATTTGAGGCTAATTCTAATGAGCAGGCCAGGGTTAATTTCACTTTGTTGTGTTCTCATTTCAACCCTCTAAATGTGAATTAAATCAGTCGTTGCCATGGAAATATGCTGTGAAAGATTTCACTCTGAGTATCTATAAGCCCTCTCTTTGTCTTTCTACCTCAGGTTGCCTGTTTGAGAGAAAACTGTGCACACGCAATCAGTTCTGCTCAGATGGTGAGTTCAACACACACACACACACACACACACACACACACACACACACACACACACACAATCAAACATAATCTCTTTCTTGAACGTGAACATTAAACTTTTAAGACAGACTACTTTATTAATCCTTTCTGTACCTCTACAGCATATTACATTATTCATCCCCGAAACTGGACACACACACACACACACACACACACACACACACTATATGTCACTGGAAGCATGCTGAAACAAACACTGTATATGAAAATATACACAAGTCAAGGATTTTTCCTCACTTCAGCCCCATGTGTCTATCCCTCTCCGTCACCTGCCCCTCTTCCCTTTCCTCATATTTATCCAAGCCCCTCCCCCACTCTACTGTCTCCATAGCAACAGTGACATCACTGTGAGGCCGACACCCCCACAATTGTGCTAATACAGCGATGAGTCACTGACACACACTTACGCACTTCTCTGTGGAAATTGCCCTTACGCACACTCGCAGCCATTGGACAGAATACAAAATGGATCAGTGTACTTGCAGCTCAGGAGCAGACACAGGGCTATATTTATTCACATCTGTGGGTCTGTGGATAGAATACAGGAGAAAATTATTAGGTGTAATGACTTCTCAACGGTTGTTAGTCTGATTGGTTGAAATTAGACCTTTGTTTCTCTGTCTGTCTCTCTGACAGTGCAAAATAAGCTGTAAACAATCTGCATGTTTGTTAGACATACTGAACACCAACAACTACGAATCTTTACCTACTTTTTTAGCTTGTGTGAGGAAAATATAAGTCCACAGTCAGCGTAACCACCACAGTCTCCATAGACACATACAGGTCTCCCAGTGACTAACACAAAGACTACGTAGCTACTGTGTTGAGTTTAGATTGAGAGGCTGCAGAGGTGTTAGAAAGAATAGAAAACATTCAGATATTCTTTTTGGTCTTCTGAAGAAACACCATCTCATCCAAATGATGTATACCCTCTGTCTGTGTTCAGTATAGTCCCCTTGAACCAAGTATTATAAAATGCATCACTGTAAACTGTCTGTGAATTAATGATTTAACTTGTTGGATGACATGTTTGGCGTCCTAGGCATCAAAGATGTTATGACATATTCTAATACTGGCTATTTGTAACAGCTGAAATGCTTGTTGCTCTATTTCCCTGTTTTTTGACCATCTCATAGATAATGCAGACATGCTACATTGAAAATATATGGCAGTTATTGTAAAAATGTCTCTTTGTTGATCTTTTCAGATGCAAATTTAGTAGTAATTAGCAGTAAATATTACCACTTCATTACTCCAACATTTTTGATGCAGGCTTGTTTGCTGACGTACCACACGTTGAATGGGAGTATCACTATCAGTTATGTCTCACTGTGTTGAGGGATGCAGAGACTGATCTTTTAAGGAGGCTGCTGGCCTCTGCCAAAAAAGAAGGAAGACGCCTTCTAGCTTAGCTTGAAAAATGAAAGCACTACATAATCCATGACTTCAAATCGTTTAATTGAACTAAACAAAATTATTTGAATCAACAAAGTAATGTCTAATTTTCACTTCTACCCTACACTAACTATGCAAGATACCATCTTATTTTATAGCGTCCTCTAAGGTTTTGCCAATCTGCCTTTGAGGAATAATTTGTCTAAAATGATGTCTGCTCACTGCACAGCACATTTCTGAAGCAAATGTCAGACTTCAAGTTTTCCTGTAGTTAGTCAAGTCAACTCAGTTTTATTCAGCCCAATTTCACAAATCACAATTTGCCTCAAGGGGCTTTAGGGGCTCAAGATTTGGCTATGTGCCAGGCAGAGTGGAATTTCTGCAGGTTGTCACCGTTTACAACCTCTGTACATTTGCTAGGAGTGGTGGAGCGTGCAGTGTTGGCCACAGGACTCTTCCTCTCTTTTCACCCCTCTTAAAGAAAATCAGTGGATTTTCTTGTTGTTGGCCTGTTTGTGGTACTGTGTAGGGTTAATCAGGTTCTGCTGGTTGGACCCTGTCCTTCTCCAGCCCCAACTGTGGAACATAGTGCTAGGGAAAAGGTTAATATTTCTGCATGAACCATGGACATGTTTATGTTGTTCTTGCATGCATCTCCCCTGTAAGCCTGTATATTATATTAGAGTGTGAGTCCTGTTTTAAACAGAACAAGGTCATACATTGTCACTTGAGTTCTGTTGTGCACAGGTGTTAGCTGTGTTGGTGTTGTTTAGGTATCAATGGATATCAATTAGAACTGAAAAATTGAAGATCATCAATAAACCATCTAGTATGGCATCTAGTCATGTCCCTAGTTTGGTTGGCATGACTTTATTGTAAACAAACACTTTTCTTCTTCCTTACACAACCTTCCCTTACTGTAGAACGCAGCACTGTGCTTGTCATCACAATTAATTTGACAATAGTTTATTTGGAGCATTGTTTTAAATCATGTAATTTGAGCCAAACATTGCATTTCTTTTACATTTAACAGACTGTCCAACTCTGAATACTACTGTGTGTTCCCTGCCAAAAATTTATATCTGCAGAAATAACCCAAGCTCCAGAAATAGTCCCAATCCAATCAGGGCATGCAGTTTGTTGACTTCTTTCCATTCATCTTCCATTTCCTCCTCCTCATGCCCCTCTTCTCTCTGCCATCAGTCAGTTCACCACCAGGAATAAGAGCTACTGTATTTCTACTCTGCTAGTGCAATTCATTGCCAGGATACACTATCCTGTGTCATATCACATTATCAACATCAGCTATTTGTAATTTGATTATGGGAGTCATTGGCTGGGATTGGAAATATGTATGGAAAACTGTCTCTTTTCTGTGTATCTGTAGTCAATATTCTATACCTCTTGTCAGACTAAGGATCAACTTGGTAATAACACTTACTCGTGGCTAAGATATTTACCTGATTGTATAACCATCCACCTAGAAGGAGTTAACTGCAAAACAGAAATAAAGTCAAAAACATGTCAGTCTACTTACTCTTCAATAGCTACATCAAGTGGCAAAAAAATAAGCTGCACTGTTTCCTATAACGTTTGTGGCTATATAAACACATGAATTCTCTCTATTCTGTTCAGCATAACAATTCACCATTTCACTGTGGCAGGTTTGGTTGTGTGAGATTTAACCGGTGTAGTGAGAAACTGTGGTGACTCATCAGTGCGCCAGATAATACATAGTCTGCTCTGCTCAATCGTTATTCCCATCACATCGCAGTCTGACAATCTTTTTCTTTAGAAATATCTCACTGAGACTTCACAGTGGAAAGACAGGCCTCATTGAAGTGATTTTGTGTTACGGTATAGCTCTGTAGTAAAGTTAGAAATTTCCGATTGTCAGTATCTAACTCATTTGTTTGACCTACATTTTGTGGTGGACGCCTGAACCACTTGGTCCTGATTGCAGCCAGTATTGATTGTGGCTTATGTCTAACCTAGTTATTAAATTATAAGACTTCAATGATAATGATATAGGCCTACAGCAAATACTAACTTTGTGAACCTTAGAATGATGCATCAGCTTATTTCTGGCTGAAGGGTGTATGCATGAAATTGTGTGGGCTACGGTTGACATAATGTACGGAATTGGTACATTTCTTCACATACTATACATGTTCAAAAACACGATTAATTTATGATCATGATATGTGAACGACTCACAGATAATAATACTGAGCAAATGCTATTATTATTTCTGTTGCCACGAGGCTGCCTGCGGGTTAGAAACTGTTTAAAATGTTCTAAAGCGCACACACTGACGGTGGCAGAACCTCGTCAAAGGGACGGTGACAAACAGTGTAAGTGTGTGGGCTGTACTTCAAAACTATGACTCATTGCTGTGGGATAGTGAGGTGTGGGCTACGATAAGAATTATGGTCTTACAAAGTGCTGTACTGTACCTCAAGGGCAGCTTCATTGAAATATTTGTGGTAAAGTTTATACAGTTTTAGCTAAACAATATAATATATATATATAAAAACTTCAATTGATGCCTTGTTAAATTTGTTCTCAGATACTATATTTTCTATAGGCCCTTTTCACAGCAGGCATTTTGAATTGTCATAATTGGAAACGCACAGGTGTTACTAATAGCATTAACGATGGCTCTGCTCTATTCAACTGTTCCACTACTGTAAGCCATGACAGTGTGACAGTGAGCCAGCATGCACAATACCAGAACCCTGAAACCACAGCAGCTAAATGGAATTCAGCCATAATTCATTTTATTATTTACACCTGTGTTTTTTCCTAACTGCAGCATGTTATAATGTTGCTTATTGTCAAATAAGTAAATAAATCTCAAGAAAAAATAAGGGTACATTTTTTTTTACAGTTTTGTGTGTGTGTGTGTGTGTGTGTGTGTGTGTGTGTGTGTGTGTGTGTTTGTTCCAGACGGACTGTTCGGTCAATGTCGTAGCACTAAGCAGGACCAGGTCCAGTACCAGGTGTCAGTTCCTGTTCTGAAGAGGATGCAGGAAGTCCTCAAACAGCTCATGCTGCAAGGTGAGATAATACATGAAAATCATCACTAGTGCTCCTTGACAAAGCTAAAACTGTTTTTATATGAATTGCATTTAAATTTATTTTGCATTCTGTCTGCATTATTGTAGCAATAATTTCGATTTCAGTCTAAGTAAAATAAAAGAAAGCCAATACAAAATAAAATATTTTTAAACGAGACTAAAAGTCTACAGCCATGCTAGCAGCTCTGTGAGGCTATACTTAGACACAGCAGTGCTTTGTGTAAATGTTAACATCAGCATGCTAACATGCTCAAGAGGACAATGCTAACATGCTGATGTTTAGCAGGTATAATGCCTACCATGTTCACAACCTTAGTTTAGCATGTCATCATGTTAACGTTTGCTAAATAGCACTACAAAAAAAGTACAGCTGGGGGTTGATGGGAATGTCAGCAGTTTTTTTATTTGGTCATAAACCAAAGTATTGGACAACTTGAAATTTTGACCAGATAGTGGCGTTAGAGGAAAAGTCAGGGGATCAGAAAAGTTGTTAAAATCCATTCTCTGGGGAGTGTGAATATCGATACAACATTTTGTGGAAATCCATCCAATACACTTATTAGATATTGCAGTCTGGACCGAGGTGTATACCGACAGACAGGCCAACATTGTCATCCCTAATGCCATTATAGTCATAGTGAAGTTCATTTGTTCTTGTACTTAACCCGTAACCACTGTGCTGACCTGATGGACGCTATGTGAATACAGGCAGAAATCCATTTTATCCTTAATGCCAGCACTTCAACTCAACTCCAATTAGAAACACTATTGATTTCAGAGAATCTCTCTCTCTCACACACACACGTCGGTCTTGCACTCTCACTCCTAGCTGCTGTGGCTTTCTTTAATTGCTGTGTGTGTGTAGGTCTTTCCTGGCAAGACGACATCACGCAGTATATTTTATCAAAGGAGCTGAAGAGAGTTCCCCATACCACCCAGCCCTCTAAGCCGAACTCCTCTTCCTCCTCTTCTCATTCGTCTCAGTAAGTACTCTCCAGTACTCTACAGTGACATTTAGTGATATATATACATTTTACGCAAAACTAATAAGTGGAGTCAGATCCATCCATTCATTTCACCCTGAGCCACCGTTTATTTCCCTCTGGACCTATTCCTTTTCCCTTCCCTCATTCCAACCCCTCTTTCTCCATCATAATCCTCTCTCTGTTTCTCGCTGGGTTTCCAGGTCCAAACAGCAGATCCCTCACCACCACAGTTCTAAGTCGGGGTCCACACCTCCTGTTGGCAACTATGTGGACTACATGATTGTCGAGCCTCCTCAGTCGCCACTACGCATGCAGACAGCCTCCATGGACCCATACGCATACCACCAGGTACACATACACACACACATAATTATTTTTGTATTACCAAAAGCAAGTGTGTGTTAGCTAAAAAAAAATAGTCCCATGCATAAGTATGGTTACAACAGAAATTCACACATGGAGTCCCAACTCCTATAACAAAAGCACATCACAATCTAGAATGAGGGGTAAATACATCAAAAACCTGTTTTAAAAGATAATTACAGCATCATCAAAGAAGAGAATGCACATTGCACACAGTACTATCTCAGCACAATATCTCTCCTGATTCCAGCATAGGTACCAAGATGAAGTAGAGAGATCACTCATTGGGGCAGGAGGCGGTTTTGCCCGCCCCTCTTCAAGGTCCCAGGCCAATCAGAGAGAGCGAGAGCGTGACAGGCAGCTGCTACAGGAGGCCTTGTCTCTCTACATGGCATCCTCACAACCTTCGTATCGCCACCGAGGGGCCGCTTCCATGGCTCCTGCAGGTAAACAGGATTTTCAAATTTCCAAAATAAAACTAGCTATTCAGGAAAGATGAAAACATTAAACAAATTTTTAAAAGCTATTTCTTAAACAGTGACAATATCACTAAACAATTCTCATTCACTCTACAATCAAAAACTATTATGCTATGAGCAGGTCTGCCTTATTATGAGGCCATGGAACTGGAGACACCAGTGGACTATGTGGAAGACTACACCCTAGAAGAGAGACTTGGTACTGCTGGCAGACAACAAACGCTGCAGAATAAAAAAACTCCTCAGGATTTTAGCACTCTGTCAGGAAACAATGGTGAGGAAAAGGAACTTAGATGTTCTTAAAACTTAATTTTCAGGATGCATTACAACAGATTTATGCTATGGGCGTACTTCCAAAGTGTGCATATGCAGAACATCCATTCAATTTTGAAATTGGACAGTGCAAATATAATGCTAACTTTGCTATTATCTGTTAGATGGCCTGCTCCAGAGGATTTCAGGAGTCTTGCGGAGGTACAGAGTTGACCCCAGAGAGCTCAGTCAAGAGCAGCTCTACAAGCTAGCCCTCATTCTGCAGCTGCTGCAGGCCCAAGACAAAACAGGTAGTCCTTCACTTATTACCAGTGTTCTGTTCAGAACATTAGGTCAAACAAAACCAAGACCCTATATCAATACATGCTTTTCTCAAGTATAATGTAAGGGGGATATTTATTTGGCTTTCATATCGACAGCTACATAAGTCCCCTTTCCCTTGTTTTACACATAAAATTGGGATTATGAAGGTACAATATGAAGATTCAACATTTATATATGTACATTTGAAGGATTAGAGATTGAAATCTGCAGCCTACTACCTTTTTAAGATGGCGAGGTTCTAAATTTGGAATAGAATATTATAAATTTGAGTAGATGGGGGAAATTAATTATGCTGAAACTGAATTGTGTTTTACTGTATTATTTGTTTAAAAACATCAGTTTGTCTCTCTTAACACAGATCCAATTGAGAAAGACCTCATCACCCTCAAGGAGGTATGTAAGCATTCATTGTCAGCAGTGTTCACAAGAAGCAATCATACACTTTTATCACTAAAAGGTCATCTATCATTCCACCCCGTAGATGCAGCTGTTAAAAACAGACAGTGTGTCCCATAACCCAGAGAAGCCTGCCCCTGTTCCTGGTCCCCCTGATGCCCCTCCTGCCCCCTCCTCTGCCTCAGTCCTAGCAAAATCTCCACCCAAGAGCACCAGCCTCCCCCCTTCTGCCTCCCAGCCTCCGCAGGCTGCTCCTGCAGAAGCTGGACAAGGCTTGAAGGAGCAAAGGCTGCCAGTGGTTGAGGGTACAGGGGCCAAGGAGGAGTATGGGTACATTGTCACCAATCACAGGTCAGCACTCTGTTTATTGCAAATAAACTGCTAAAACATGAAGCACATGTCTTCCTAATAAGTAAAATCACTAAATGCCATATGGCCATTAAAGAACAGCATTTAGGACATTTATTAAACATGGTGTTTACAAGGAGGAAAATTATGTTTTTCATTTGCAGTCCTCTGAGTTTGTATGAAGGAGTGAAGCTGTTGGAGCAACTGGCTGATAAGATACACCTGACAACCAGCAGTTTCATCAACATCAGGTAACACCACCATTATGTGTTACTCTAAACAAGAAGAATAGTTTTCACAGTTTCAAAGCATCCAACATGTGTGTGTCCCTGCGGTTTTGTGTTGCCAGTGTGGTGGGTCCTGCGCTTACGTTCCGTATCCGCCAGAATGAACACAACATGACGGCTGCAGAGGTGGCTGCTAAAGCTGGTGAGGCTCGAAAAAACTCATACACAGACACACCAACACCTACCTACCAACACAAGTGAAAAGTATGTGGGCACATTGTACATTGTACATTGTACATTGTTGTCACCCCAACAGTATCTGAAAAGAACTTCCTGGAGTCTGAGACAGGCCTGAAGATTGTACAGACTGGCGTGGGAGAGGTACTGGATACACACATACACATGCACACACTTAGCCTCTGAGGAAATTTTCCTTTGTAACCCCTCCTATCAGTAACATATAGAGCAGTTGTCAAGTCAACAGAGATATAATCACTGCTGTTTATTCTTTACCATTTTCACTTCACTTTACACTTTCCCGACTGTCTTGTTTTCCCTTTGTGGCTACCACCAGCTCTTCACTGTATTTTTTGTGTGGCTGTACCTCTTGTGAGATTACTTGATATGTGGCTGTCTTTTGTAGTTAGATAGAGTGGTTTGATTCAGTGTCTTAACTCAGGGATGGTATCATGAAATGGTTCAGATACACAGCCAAGTTTGTTAGTGTTAAGGAAAATCACCTAACACATGACGTTCAGGATTATGAACCGGTTCCGATATGGTGTGTTTGCAAATGTAGAGTATATATTTGTTAATGCTCAGTGGGAAAGTTTTGATTAGCCCTAGCTTAGTCTTTCACACATGCAGGAACCCTGCTATGGTAAAGTTGTGGACCAGGTCCCATGCAATCCTAAATAAGAGGTTACACAATTAGAAGTTTATATTGCACAAGGAGTGATATAAATGTATCTCCAAAAACCTGTGTATTTCTAAGTTTAATACACAGCTTTTAGTGACTCAACCTAATATTTTACATCTCAATATGAGAATAAATCGATGCATTATTTTTGCCTTGCTGTCTCCATCATCAAAAACCATCAAAAGATGGCAAAGGCAGTACATACATCTCCTGTACCACCTATAGAGCTTGTTTTCCATCCAGCACTACACTTTGTGCTGAAATGTTGTGTGTATGTGTTTGTCTGTGTATGTAAACCCCTGTGTGAGTGTGTGCCACCTGGAGGGCAAGTGGCCAGAACAAATCAGTGAGGCGACGCCTCATAGCCTCATAACAACCAGCATTTCACTTGTTGCCATGGTGCTTTATCTTCTACCCCCATCCCCCCACTCCCCACCCCCGAGCAAGATCCAAGGTGCTATGGCAACAGTCACAGGTGTCATTAACATTAACCTCATTATTTGCTGTTCACAGAAACAACCTGATTCCAGGCCTCTGAATCATCGCCTGCATCTCAAATGTTATGTATAATGGCTAACACACCAGTTGAATTCAGGGCTGCAGAGATAATATTGTAATTTTCCTGCCAATACATTAATAGAATGTGTGTTTGTGTGTGTGTGTGTGTGTGTGTGGGTGTGTGGGGGGGGGGGGGGTTAATTCAGTTATGGTTAATTCATTCAAAAATATAAGTATTTTTTGTATTACTAGTATTAGTAAAGTATTAAATTACTTTCGTATATTTAAAAAACACTAAGGAGAAAATCACGTGGCCCCTGGATACTGATTTAAGTATATGATTAAAACTAAGACACACACACATCAAGAAGGAGTAAAATAAAAGAAAAAAGTAAAATAGAAATAGAAAAGTATCATGAATTAATGGCTGAGAGGGTAAATACTCCAAGTCAAAAAAAGGGGAAAGATACATATGATGAACAGTGGTGAGACTAAAGCTGGGGGAAGGCATAGCTATTGTAACTATTCTTTTAAGGTGGTTCGGTTTATTTACTTTATTGGTGAAGCTGCATTTTTTCCTTGGAGTGACATTTTGAGTGAACAGGAGTGTGGTGATTCAGTCTGTGTGTGTGTGTGTGTGTGTGTGTGCGTGTGTGTGTGTGCGTGTGTGTGTGTGTGTGCGCGCGCGTGTGTGTGTGTGTGTGTGTGCGCGCGTGTGTGTGTGTGCGTGTGTGTGTGTGTGTGCGCGCGTGTGTGTGGGAAAAGAGCACTGGACACCTGGTTTAAATTAAAATGGCAAGACTGTAATGTTGAATTCTGTAGTATTGGGCAGCATAGTGAAAACTGTTTTGAAAGGTGGAAAAGAAGATGAAGCAGAGGTGGAATGACACACTGTGGCAAACTAAAACTGACAGCATGGATAATGGCGTGTACTGTACCATCGTTCACTGATCCATCGAGCCTCTGCTGTCTCTTTAATGTGTTCCCAGTTCATACTACCTTGACTTCTCAGACCTCTGTCTTTAAAACTCAATATCAACCTCTCACTGAGGCCACCTTGCTGTCATGTACACTTACATTGAAACAAATGTGTTTTTAAAATTGAATGAGTGACCCTTCCAGAATTCCAGTAGTGAGAGCAGATCCCCTGGGGTAGCTCAGCTTGGGTTGACCACTCTCAAAAGGCAAGATGTGCTTGTCAACAAATGGAGATAGCACTCTTGTGAGATACTAATCTGTCCATATCTTACTCACCACTCTTTATTATGTCTTTTTCCCAGAGGACAGATGCACGGGGTCTCCCTCAGGTAACTAGAGTCTCCCAGGGCTCCAGTGGGACAGTCATCACCCTTGTTTCCATGGCAGTCGTAGGAGGTGTGCTGGTATTGGCCATGGTCGTAGCTTGTCTCAGGCACTACGCTCAGCAAGTGGCCAATGGCAAGCTTGGCCTGGGGCCAGAGGGAGGAGCAGAAACACACTTTGACTACCAGGTAGGGCAGCGCAAGGAGATTCAGGACTGAGGAAAGGCCCTTTTACATGATTTCTCAGAGGTTTTGTTTGTTTGTTTTAACTTTTGTCTCGATGGTATGATGGATTGGAAAGGTACATGAAAACATATGTATGGTCATAAGGGCAATAAATGTGTAAATTTACATTTGTTATTCAGAAAACATAGGTTATAATGAAGAAATGTCTCTTAGATCAGGCAGATGAATGAGTACAGTATACTATGTATTACCTAAAACCTTATATTATGCTTAGAATGTTAATGAAATGCCATAAACATAACATGCCCATATTAATGCTGAAACAATCAGTTGATTAATCCAATCATCAGAGTGTAGTCTTCAATACTAAACAGTTACTGGTTACAGCCCCATACATTTTAATGCATTTGTCATAGTTTTTGATTTTTACTACACAAAAGTATACAGTAGTTAATCAATAATACCAATGCATAATTTCAGCCCTTTCATCGATTAATTACCTATTTTTTACTGTTCTACCTTGCCCTCTCCTTACTTTCCATTCAGGAGCTATGTCGGCAGCACATGGCATCCAAGTCCTCCCTGTGCCGCCAGGACTGTTTGGCCGGGGTGAGTGGCACCATGGCGGGGTCTGCCATAGCAACAGGTGCTGGCGGTCGAAGGGGTACGGACACGTCCCGTGTCAGCAGCGTTTCCTCCCAGTTCAGTGATGGTCCCCAGCACAGCCCATCCTCCACCCACAGCTCCACCCCGTCCTGGAGCGAAGAGCCAGCTCAGTCTAACATGGACATCTCTACTGGTCACATGATACTGGTGAGTTTATACAAAATCAGAGCAAAGGAATCTCCTTTTGTAAAATTCATCCTTTTCATTGTAGATAGTAACCTCCTGCATTTTATTTGCATGTCATGTCTCCGTCAGGCATATATGGAGGATCACCTGCGTAATAAGGACCGCCTTCAGAAGGAGTGGGAAGCTTTGTGCTCCTACCAGGCTGACCCCAGTTCAGTAGCTGTGGCTCAAGTCCCGAGCAATATGGACAAAAACAGACACGCTGACTCGCTCCCCTGTTAGTTCATCAATGTGTCACTCTGTCTGATCATTTCTGTCTTCCTCTGTTAAGTTGTTGTACAGCACCATACCAATTTCAAGCATTTTACTAGATACTGCATAGTAAGCATTAAATGGGGAAAAGTAGATTCATTCAGTGACTCATTCTTGCTTTCCTTTGCAGATGATCACTCTCGGGTGAAGCTGAAGACTGAAGTAAACCCCAATAAACAGGACTACATCAATGCCAGCATCATTGTAAGGATTCTTTAAACAATCCAAAACACTTACAGTATTTGATGATATTTATAATTAGTGGCCAAAGCCTGTGCTAAACCCTTTCTCTCTATCAGAATACGAACACTTCGAACAATCTAATCTGTAAAATTCCATCCATTTACCATTATATATTATACTGTATGAGAATATATTGCTCTCTTGCTGTAACTCATATCTGTTTGAGAATCCTCAGCAAGTGAAATCTGCTCTCTTTCTTTTCCTTTTTAATCCACAGGTCGATCATGACCCTCGCCAGCCAGCTTATATCGCCACGCAGGGACCACTGCCTCACACTGTCGCTGATTTCTGGCAGGTCAGCACAATCTTCCCTCTGTTGCTTCTCTCTTTTTCTCTTACTCCTAATTTAGTGGAATTACTTTCTGTTTTAGGGAAAAATTAAAATGATCTAGGCTATTGGACCATTTAGTTCAGGAAATCTGCCTTGTAACTTACAGATGTCACAGATTTGTTTTACATCTCTGTGTGTGTGTGTTCTCTCCAACCCACAGATGGTGTGGGAGAACGGCTGCACAGTGATAGTGATGATGGCAGCTCTGGTGGAAGATGGAGAGAAACAGTGCGAGCGATACTGGCCTGATGAGGGCTCATCACTCTACCACATCTATGAGGTTGATTTCCTGTTGTAACTCATAACCTTTATTTCACATATAGCAGTAGAGTCTTTTGATGATGCTTTTACAGTAACAAACATTAGGTGCAATAGGTACAGCTTCCCTGCATTAGACCTGTTGTCACAAAGGTTTTGTTCAAAACCCACATGTATAAAAGAGGGGCAGGGTTATATGTTAAAAAAACTTTTTTAAGATTAATCTTAGATTAATCCCTCCCCCCCAAAAAACAATAGAGAATTTAAATGTCAAAAAATGAGTTTCTTTTTATGTGGCCCTAATTTTCTTCAGATTCTTCAAAATTTTCTGCAGAGGAAAATTAAGGCCAGTTTTCTTCTGTTCCTATTAACGGTGTGATCACCTGAAGCCCCCCTCATGTCATTTACCTTATTCGCTGTGATCTGATGCAAAACGTCATGGCCTTTCTGCACCTCCGTTAGCAAGCTTCGCAGTAACATCAGAACTGGCGATGAATGCATCTGCAATGTAGCCCATTACAATGAGCTACCATCAGCTGCCTGAGTATATTAGCATTGAGAGAGGTAAAAAGTCTGTAACTAAGGTTACTTGGTTTGTTCCCTCACATCTGTAATCACAACATTGAAGGATTTTTCATGTAGCTGCTACAATCCCAATTTTTTGTTACGTTTTATATGTGCATAGTAAATCAACTTGGGATAATGGCTATTATGTTTATTGTACGATCTTCTATTTTTAAGTGGAGCTGTCATTTTTTTGTCTATATACACAGCCTGCTTTTGGTTCACGTGGATGTTTGCCTATCAAAGACTCTGCTGGTTAAAACAGTGCATCATAACATTTTTTAGAGGTTGCAAAATGCATGCCGACTACCTCTCCTCGACAATGTCCAGTCACATCTCTTTTCCGTGTGCCACCCCTCTCTTTCTTTCCCTCTTTGTGCCTTTGTGTTTATCAGGTGAACCTGGTGTCAGAGCACATCTGGTGTAAGGACTTCCTGGTGCGTAGCTTCTACCTGAAGAACGTCCAGACGCAGGAGACCAGAACCTTGACACAGTTTCACCTGCTAAGCTGGCCGGCTGACGGCATCCCCACCTCCACGCGACCTCTGCTCGACTTCCGCAGGTAAGAAAGTACGCAATTACACATGCATGCACGCACAGACTGTCCCCACAGTCGCTCTTAATTTCAACAGGTGCCACAAGATTCAGTAATGAGTACACACAAAATGGAGGTCAGGATGACGTGTGTGTGATGTTGCTGTGACACTTCTACCCTAACACCTCAGTGGTTTTGAATCTTCCTGATCACCTTCACCACATCCACCTTTTTTCTGTTTCCTATCTTTTATTCTGCATGGTGTGTAATCAAATAAGACCCCTTATGCTGTATATTTCATACCCAATCCATCATCTCAGCTCTCTCTCTCTCCCTCTCTCCCAGTGTGCAGGTTGATAGGTTTGTATTTTAACATCTCCCAGTGTCATTTTTGTGGTTTGCAGCTAGTACTCTGGCTCCAGTTGCATAGTCACAAAAATGAGCATTGGCAGGTGTGACTGGCTACTGCAGGAGGGACAGTGAATCTGTGGCTTCCTCTTCACCTATTCTTTCCTGTTTTACCATCTCATTGTCCTCCACGACCTCATGCTGTTTCTATTTTTTTCCTGTCCTGACATTCTTTACCTCATTCCTAATCTTTCTGTTCCTCTGTCATTTACAAGTCTTTACAAGTCATCCATTATTCTACTTAGTCACAGTATGTTTTCCTCTCATTGCCTTTCATTTAACCACAACCCACAAGTACTTGAAGCTGCATAAGGGATATTAATAGGTGTGCTCTATGCATTTATTAATGTCTTGACATGTCATTTATGTCTATTCTTTGAATATGTGAGCGTGGTTAGTTACAAAGTTTATAATAAATCATTTATAATAAAGCCTTTTGTCTGTTCTTTGTTCTCCTTTCTATCTCTGCTGTCCCTTGTTTCTGCTTTTCAGGAAGGTGAATAAATGTTACAGAGGTCGTTCCTGCCCAATCATCGTTCACTGCAGGTAAAAAAAAGAAGAAAAATTCGAATGAGTGTCAGATTTCTGTGAAACACCGGAATTTGCAGAAATATAAAACATGAACAATAATAAGCAGATTGAGGTAAAACACTGGAGAATTACATGTGCATTGACATTTTCCTTCTTATTTCTGTCACTCCCACAGTGATGGCACTAGCAGAACTGGCACGTACATACTCATTGACATGGTGCTGAACCGCATGGCAAAGGGTGAGTTGCTCTCACACACACACACACACACACACACACACACATAGATGGGTATAATTCAGTAAAATGGTAATGGAACATTTCGGGCTGCCGGTGGAATTATGTCAAGGTTTGATCATAGGAGCTCAGTGTGTACACTGATAAGTTATCTATTATGGACAGCAGAGGGGGCTATAGTCAAATGTAGTAAAATAATTCTGCATTTGTGACATTTGAATCATTATTCCACTCTAAGGTGTATGCACAAATTCATGTACCATTTATGTAGGAACACTTAAACAAAAAGTCTCATGAAATATACAATTTTGGTTGCTTGTGCATTGGCTAATAAATGGAAACTCAGATGTAATTGATCTTCCTATTTACCTTTTGTATAGGTTGAGTGGATTTAGAGAGAAGGCTCTTATCTTCTGTAGCAATAGTGGCAGGAACCCCTTTAAAAACTCTGGTAGTGATGCTCTTACTGTTCCTGTTGTTGTTGTTAGGAGTAAAGGAGATCGACATCGCAGCCACACTGGAGCACATCAGAGACCAGAGACCTGGTTTGGTCCGCACCAAGGTACCATCAATCTGTGTGTGTGTGTGTGTGTGTATGTTTGCACTATTTGAGCACTTTTAAGGTGGACATCCATCATAATCCAACTGTCTCCCTCTGTCCTATCTCTAACCATCCCTCTCACACCTTTCACTCACCCTTCTCCCCACCTCTCTGTCTCCTGCTCACCCTGATCAGGACCAGTTTGAGTTTGCGCTGACAGCAGTAGCTGAAGAGGTGAATGCCATCTTGAAAGCCCTGCCACAGTGAGCTGTATCAGCTGAGGACACAGCGAAGACAGGCCCAGGCACACAGAAATAACTACCCATGAGGACACACTCGTACAATCCAGTCATGTATGTCTGGCCATCACTGTAAATAAGAATTTGCTTTACCACACTTGGAGCAGTTACTGCTCTTGTTTTCAGCATGCAGTATTTTACCATCTACTCACTCTCTGGGTTTTTAAATCCTTTTTGGAAATTAATTTTGTGAAAAGTGCATTAAATGATTTTTGGCAGGATGTAAATATGAACAGAAGATCAAATAGTTTATGCCATCATGGCATAAATTCGATCTCTGTCATTGGCACTTCTACCTAATTGGACAACAATGAGGCCATCAGATGTGAACTACAAAAAGTAAAAACTTGCATATAATGTGCCTGTCTGAATCAAGATTTCCACATCTAGGTTTAGTCTGATAGGATAGAATACACTTCTGTTGGTGTTTTTTTTAATTGACATAATATTGAAGTGTAATAATTTTACCTATCTTACTGCCATCTGATTCCACCTTTGCGTCATCAACCCTTTTACTGAACACGATGACATGATTACCTCAAATTAACACCAACAGATGATTTGCCACCAACACTGAGGGTTTGCTTAGCTGTTCTGTTGAACGTTACACTTTTCTTGGACTAATGTTAAAATCATGTTAAATCCCAAATGTCTTAAATTTCTATCCATCTTGCTGATATACAGTTGGGTTTCAATCCATTTTAACTCTCTGAGTGTGGTGTTACGTGTCCACCACTGTATGCTACTGTCTAGTGTGTGTTGATTTCTGGCAAGTTTTTATATGTGAGGCTTGTCCTTGCCTTGACAACACGATTGTTTGCTTTAAGCACTGGTCCGTTTGGATGCTGTACATTGACCACAAAGTACACATCGCCTTCTCTCTCTCTTTCTGCACACAGTGCGACTTTGTTTGGGTTCTTTTATTGTCTTACTTAGTGTTCAACCTTGTGATTCATGTAAAGAATTCATCCTGATGATGATGTGTTTATTTCATGTAGCAGACAGATAGAAAATATCTATAAAAATGTATTTTTGACTTGACCTGAATAAATTTGTGACGTGATGCAGCAAAAAAACAAACAAAAAAAGCCTCAAGTGCTCATTTTCAAAACCAACGGTGCCGTTTTGTGGGTGTGCTTTTTGTTTTATAAAAACAAACTTAAAATAGGTTCTTCTTCTCATGTATTTTATCTATTGATTTTAAATCCATGTATCATTCAAAATGTATCATTAGTCGCACTTTCAGAGTTTTTCAGACAGTCTCCTCTGCAGCTCTGTGGCAACAATTGTGAAATAGCCAAAAACAAGTGTATTATAATATTGTCAAGTAGCTTTGTTTTAACCTCTTCAGTTGTTTGATATCAACCCTGACGTTTCCTGTTGCAAAGAAGTACCACCAACTGATACAGAGTAGTCAGCAGGAAATGTTTTATTTTCTCTGCTTCATGTTTCGATGCATTTTTCCATTTGCCTTGTTCATCAGTTTCCACTTGCAGGCCTAATTCAAATAAAAATTCAGCTGAAACACAGTTAGTTAATGCAGAGATGATTAGAACAATTTCCTTGGGTTTCAAAATACAAAGTTTCCAGTCTTTCGCTCCACAATTAGCTATGTACACACACACACACATACAAAAAATACACATTTGTATCTTTTTTAAGTATCATTCAGCAGGTAGGAGCCATGGTGGGCAGAGAGAGAGAAGTACATCATGGGGAACTGACCTTTGACCTGTAAGAATAGATGACATGTTACACTTCCATCAGTAATATAAATACTGTAGGCATCACTTATAAATATGACTTCTAAGAAAGATTAGAATTCAACATCCGATCCGATCTACATGGAGCGCATGGGGCTTTAGGTTCACACTGGTTCTTTACCTCAGGGCAGGGCTAGGGCACAGAGCAGCATGAGCCAATCAGGTTAGCTTGTGAAGGCCTCGAAGTCTGAGTCTGAAACAGGAAGTAGGAAGACAAAACGACAAATTCCAATTTAAGTCCCAAAAATGTAGTATACTAATGTGTGTTTGTCATGATTTTCAAAAATAATGTTTTATTTCTTTGATGTCACAATGAGATCAATTCACAGTAAATAAGAGCTCATAACATGGCAATGCAAAGCAGGCATTAAAAGGTGATACCAGCACATCGTTAGCTAATGAACAAAATAAAAATGTAAGCAGAAGAGATCAACAGAAAATTTGATGTTTGACAGCAACAGTTATTGATGATTGATGCAGGATAGCTCTTTACTATGCAGTCTGCATAAACAAGCCTGGATATCTACATAGCAGCTTTTGTTTCGACAGGTTATGGTGGCAAATTTACTGGAAAACAGAAAATGAGATTTTGAGTTATTAATTAACAATGTCTTCTTTCTTATCAAGATCATGGTTACAGTAAAAATCTTAAAACAACAACACAGGTGAACCTGTCTTGTGAAGGGAACCAGATGATCACACACACGGATCAGAGAAGATTGGTACTGTTTGCAAACCTGCTAAAGGAGTCAAGGGGAAAGGGCTGAAGATGCAGAGATGAGCAGAGAGACCAGATGAACAGCTTTTGAGGGAGTGTAAACATAAATGTAAGGAGCCGAACAGGTTCTGTTAGCCCTTATTATTACTTAAATTGAATGATATGCATTAATTTAATTATTTTTAAAATGACTGATTTATATTTGTTTTGTTTTAGAAATCCGAAAAGACCTGATCCAGTAACCATCATTGCAGTTCATTTCATTATTCCTATTATCATTACTAATGTATCATTTTTTGTTGTAGTAGTAATGGTAATACTAGTATCACATGAAATCAGTGACAATCAATTGGAAAATGCATAACTATCACTGCCATATTCTGAAAAAAAATCAAAAATCCCAACTCCTCTTCAACTCTTCATCTTTATTTGTTATTTCCCTTTTAACAATCTGAAAATAATAATAACAAAAACACATGACACTTCAATGTAGTACAAAGAATACAGGCGGATATATATATTTATAGGAGAAACCATCTGCCTTTCTCTCTCATTCCCTCTCCACGTGCTTTTAAAGAGGAGAAATGATAAATAACTCAACAGAGTCAAAATCATTTTTAAAAATGATTGAATTTGTTTTAACTGATGTGTTCTCACAGCTGTGCTTATTGTTTTTGCCAGTGATGATAGTTATCCTTTAAAGTTAAAGCAAAACTCATGCAATGTAAAATAAACCATGTACTCATGAAAAATATACGATTAATGACCAAATAACAAACTTATAGCGCTCTCTGAGCAGTGTAAACGCAGGGCAGGGAAAGAGACAGTGCCTGTAATGAGGTACTTATTAAGGCAGGCATGTCTTTGAACAGTCGTGACTATTTCTTTAACCATATTACTGGTACCAGTAATTATTTTAACACCTTTGTGTTTTGGCACCAACAACTTTCTCTTACTTTTAGCCTTATTTTGCAGATACAACAACAATCACATTTAAAACGGTTATTAGTATTTCACTATGAATGTGTGTGTGTGTGTGTGTGTGTGTTTTGTAGTGTAGCTCAGAGGCTGGGTTTTCCAGATAATCAGACTAAATTTTGAATTTAGTTTTCACTTCATTCGAGGTCTGGAATAAGGCAAGTTTTGATTTCACTCAGCAGCAACATGGAAACTAACTCAGCACTTCAGTTTTCTCTCTCTCTCTCTCTGTCCACATGACACACCCACACCTTGGGCAGACAAGCTGAATAGTTTTCCAGCAGCGGTCACAGTCACTGAATTGTTCATCTTCACATTTCCAGGACTGTGCACAGACAGCTGTGCCTAAAACCATTTACTACATTACTGATTTGAAAGTATGCCTTGCTCTGGTGCAAAGGTGGGGACATCTATGCCAACAAACCTGTATATCGTTGTGTTTTTAATAAGACATAAAACCTATTCCAGAAATACAGCTCTGGAAAAAATGAAGACTTCTCCATGTTAAGTGGTCTCTTAATTTTTACCAGAGCTGTAGATAATGAATGACTGTAAACTGCAAAGATATAACATCACAATTTGGAACAATAACACAGACTATTAAGATGTATTCTCACCTCAAGATATGTCCTTCATTTTGGCAGATTTCTAATAATTATTTAATAAAAATCATATTTCAGACAAAGGCCTAAAGAAAATCATTGGAGGTGGAGGGAGGGTTATGGAGTTGTGCTGGAGTACAACAGTGTGTGTAATTTTGCTAAACTGGTTAATTAATCAACAGATGTTCACAGAAGGAGAATGCAGCTACAGTATCTCTCCTGCCCTGACAGTTCAAACCACTCCAAGAGAAATCAAACTTAGCATTGATTTGGTGATTAAGCTCCATATTTTTAAACATTCGCAAAACCATCACAATGCAGTTAAATTCAAAAGCTGAAAAGAAAAAAGAAAATTCAAAACCAGAAAATCCCCATTCAACTCGACTATTGATATTTCCGACTTGGAACATTTGCTGTGGTAATGCACAGTGCAGTAAAGTAGTTAAAGCGTGCAAAGTCACCACAAGGATCAAAATAAAATATCGGCTGCACAATGATTCGCAATATTATCGAAATCGCAATATGGCCAAGTGCAATATCCAATTTGCAGAAGCTGCAATCTTTTGATAAAGGTAAAATGTATAACAAAATAGCCTTATACGGGCGTACTGTGGTGCTGCAGAGATGCCCCGGCCTACAAATCTTCTTCTCCAGATGTTAGAAAACAGGTTTGTTTGGTACAGACACCAACAAATGTCACATCATCATGGTTTTAATATTATTTTCAGTGGAAAAGAAAATTGTGACGCAAAAATGATCATTCCCACTAATTGTGAATCATATTGCAATCGTGATATCTGTCTAAATAATCGCAGTATGATTTTATTTACCATATGGTGCAGCCCTAATAAAAAAGATTTATATAATGATTATTTGTAACTGTGGTCATAATGCAGTACATATTCTACACTGTGATTTGCCTTCCAACTGCATAAAATGCCCCCCCTCCTCTACATTCTGACCAAATATGGTTAGGATATTTTAGTAAAAGTGCATTAAGCCCAAGGCATGTACTTGCATTGATTGATACATGAGTGCATTACTATAGCAACTTTGTAACAACGTAAAAGCTGGGCTGCCGGTTTGAACAATACTGACTGGGAACACTGTGTCTTTACAAGGTATTTGCATTAGCAAAGTCTGTGAGTGTGTGCTTCAACTGCTTTTCTATAGATATTCTAGAAATTAGTATCAGCTGACCAGTAAATACAGGTCTTTTTTTAATCAAACTAGTGTTTATGTCGTGATGAAAATCATCAGAGAAAGCTCTGTGGCCTTCTTTAGATCTTGATCTATTGTTTCAGACTGCGCTGAGGGTGACAGAGTTCTCACACATTCCCTTTACCAGAGAGTTGGAATGAGAAAATTGTATGGCAGGGTCTCAACTGACCCAAACACACAGAAGCACACAGAAAAACATGCACACACGCACACACACACACAAAACACTCTACCAACACTACCAACTTGGTCACATCTAAATCCCTCTTTATCCCACTCTTGGTCTATGGTTATATTTTGACAAATTTACATACATTCAGAAACTATCCTCTGTATTGCTTCGCATACATAAAAACAGAACGACTTTACGACACCATGATCCCCGTCAAAGTTGACTCATTGTCTCCTTAGAGGTGTTAAAGCTTCAGGAAAGCCTTGTGATCATTTGAGGCACTGCCTCAAATTAAGAGTCTGGCAATAACATTACATTAGAGTCTGGCTGTAGGCACAACACTGAGGTAAGTATAAAGAATAAGGCATCCCAAATACACACACACACACACACACACACTGCATTAGCACACAATACACCCGCACTTCTTTTTCTTTTTCACACTGCCATCATTATTTTTTATGGCAGGTTCAAACTCTTCTTCACTGCATTGGCTTAGTGGTGTAGTGTTGGCAGTTGTGGAAGACTCAGGAGAGAAACCTGGTTCCCTCTTTCCTTTTCCCTCCTTTTCCCACCCACCTCCAGGCTCTGAGCCCATTTTAACCTCCCCCTCTTCATCTTCCTCCCCTACAACAATCTTATCACTACCCGCCACATGTAAATTTGAAGTCTTTACAACCCTGCCTCCTTTATGGCCACCAGGTTTTGCTCTGCCCCCACCCCCAGCACCTGATATGAAGTCTGTAGCAGTTGCTCTCTGCTGGGCTTCCATTTCTGACAGGCTGCATGCCAAAGCCAACTGCAGGTCTTCATCTTCTTCGTCATCCTCGCTGCCTCCCGCAACCCCGTAGTGGTAGAAAGGGGCGGAGCTAAATGACCGATGTGTGGCTGCAGAGTAAGGACTGGGGCGGGATCTGTCAGACTCGGCAGGTGATCTGTTTTGGATTTGTGGCTTCTGAAGCGAGTGACAGGGCTGTCCCTCTCGTCGACTCAGCTCCAGTGCGAGGGCCATTTCATCCTCCACACCTGGCAACAATAAACACAGCAACACAAGTGTGTAATGTGCACTAGCAACATGAAGTACATATGCACACACGTGCAGAAATGTGGAACTAAGAGGAGCAACGTGATCTGTAGGGGTGTCACCATGCCACATCTTCAATACCAATATCTAAAAACTCTGCCAATACAATATTGTTAAGCAAATGTAGGTCCTGTCTTAGATAGATATATTACTCTTATTTTGCATGTGTACCAGTTTAGCGGAATTTGTTGGATTCAGTTCAAGATGTTGTGGACTTTGCTGTTTGACGTAGCGCTTTACTTTCGTGGAAGCACTAAAATTCACTTTTGAACTTTTTTTGACAAAAGTGGTTTGAACAAAGTGATGGGATAGAAAATATTACATAAGACTTAAGTTTATTTGTCCTTACATTTCTTAATCTTACCATTTAGTGAGTGTGGTCTTACCATTTATTAGGACACTCTTCAACACCCCATCCTCCTCAATCTCTGTTCTTTCCTGCCCGTTCTCCTTTATCCTGTAAGCAAGACGAATACGCAGACCAATGGTAGTATGCCTCCATCACTGTTTTTTTGTTGTGTGTGTGTGTGTGTGTGCCACCTTGTCTGTTACTTTCTCTTATCAAATATAAATGCAGACATAACGCTTTTTAAATTCACCATGTACATTATAAGAACTTAAATTCATTTAAAGTAATTAAATATTCATGTGACCTTTGATTACAGTAAAATAAGCTCCACCAGGGTAGGTTTATAGAAAAATAGCACTAACTTATGAGGGCTCCAGTGATAGTTCTACAGCCATTCTTTGTAGCTATTTTTTTTTAAAAGCAATAAAAGAAAGGTTTGCCACTCTGCTTAACTTGTTTTGTATCTTCAGGTTTGCCGTTTTATAGCATTTGCATGCAAAATGCCATCACAGCCTCTAAAAACTATAAATGTAAGAATACTTTCCAAATCAGAAACTAGATTACCATCCTGACCTGCAAACTAGTGTTAACGTTAGCATCAACCTCATTTCAGTGAGGTTTGTTACATCAAGAGAATTGAGAAGTGTTGGAAAA
Source organism: Coreoperca whiteheadi (assembly GCA_011952105.1). Classification (NCBI taxonomy): domain Eukaryota; kingdom Metazoa; phylum Chordata; class Actinopteri; order Centrarchiformes; family Sinipercidae; genus Coreoperca; species Coreoperca whiteheadi. The sequence goes on from CM022488.1 coordinate 17,021,239, forward strand.
TACAACTGTACAATAATGACAAATCATTTTCTATTAATATTTCTCTTTTATGCCTAAGTGCATCAAGCAAGTTGATGCAAGTTGGGATAAAAAAATCATAAAATATTTGAAAATACTATATTTCCCAGGTTGGGTAACTTTTCTAAGGGCGACATTACATACTTCTTGGTAGTGGTGCGTTTCCCATTTATGATGCGAGTGGAGGTGGAAACTGATTTGAAGTTGCCCATCCCTCCACCCATGCTGTCCATCCCATCCAGACCACCCAAGGAAGAGGAGAAGGAGGTGAATTCAACTGAACGAGGATAGATGATCAGGAAAGGAAAGCAAAAGAGAAGAGACTGATTCATTTTGATGTATCCTTACAAAACCTCAGTCTGTGCAAAGATAGTACATACATTTTAACAGACGTTACAGTGAAATATAAAGTCTGTCTCTCGAACAAAGTTCCCTCATATTTCAGCGAACTATTCTCCAGCCACTTTTAGCTGCCCTTGCTGCTGTGGTTATGTTGTGTAAATTGCCAACACTTCAAAACTGGACCACATTAAAATATGATGCAGTTGTTCTTGATGCTTTTAATGCTGTGGCCACAATATGATACGCCATTATGTCTACTTAGACAGCAGAGAACTCATAAAGTATGTATTACTGTTTACCTCCTGCTGAAGGAAAAGAAAAAAACCGACTGGGGCCGAGGCGAGAGGCCGAGCCTCCAAAGGATGAAAAGTCATCTGGAAAAGAGAAAGCGGAAGAGACACTTACATTATTAATTGTTTAAATACTGTACTGTTAGATAAGATATAATATTACAGTAGGTTTTTATGATGACAACTAACTAAGAAGTCAGACTTTAGTCAAGCAATGGAATCTTCTGTTTTTGAGGGCTTATATTTGATTATAGTATTCATTTTCCCCCATACAGCCCCCTGATGTAAAAAGAAGAAAATTTAACTCTCAACTAAATAAAAACTTGGTGGAAAAATTAATAAAAATGCTAATATAACCCCACATGTATACTGTGTATGACTTACCAAAGAAGCTAGCGAAGGGATCCTGGCCACCAAAAAACTCTCTGAACACCTCATCTGGGCTGCGGAATGTGAAGGTAAATCCTGGGAAATCTGATGAAAAGTCTGAGCTGGAGGATCCTGGAAAATGAAGTCGTTGGGGTCAGGTGGGTGAAGAGCAGCCACGGAAGAGAATGAGAGTGAGGAGGGAAGAAGGAAAAGAGGAAAGAGACGAATGAGGAGAAATGAAAAATGGAAAGGGAGAATAAGTGTAATAGAGGTAGGAGGATAATGATAGCCAAAGAAAGAAGGGAGAGGGGAAAATGAGCAAAAATTAAATCCTAACACACTATCAATCCTAAAAGTTAGCTGTTAGAAGTCACCACCATTAATGTGTCCCTAATGTGTAGGATTTTCCAAACTACTACTGTAATGGTTGCAACAATATCTACATATCTCATTGCAGCAGGTTTGTATTTACCTCTGTGTGGCACTCTGTCATTTCCATATCGGTCATATGCATCTCGCTTGCTCTCTGCAGCAGAGGAACAGAGCACAATGTAATGATGAAATACAAAGCCATAGACACCAATACATGTCTTTCATTTTTTTTCTCATACAAACACCCAACGCACACACATTCCTCTCTGAAGATCCTGACATTATCACACAGAGATGCAGATTCATGAGTCACAGCATCAATACAGATCAAACCCCAACAGTCACTTGACAACCGCCAGTCATCTTATAGACACACACACCCACACATACATATATATATATATATATATATATATAAAGATACACACTGTCCTGACTTACTGTCAGATAGGACTTCATAGGCCTCAGCAAGTTCTTTGAACTTTCTCTCTGCTTCCTCCTTGTTGTCTGGATTTTTGTCTGGATGCCATTTAAGTGCCAGTTTCCTGTACCTGAACACACAACACAAACACTGACTCATGCATACAAGTAAATATATATAGATGAAGACACGGACCAATACCATGGTCTCTTCAACAACAACAAACAGTGCACTATCGAGAGCCTTAGAAAAATAAGACACCACTCCATATTTTTGAGGAATCTGTATTTTTCATACCAGTGGTTCTCAGACCTCTATTCATGGGTTTAGTTACAATGTATAATGAAATATTGTATTTTTGGTGTTTGTCATTTTTTGTACATGTTCTGAAAGGCAATGTTTTGGCTTGAAATCCAATTCAAACGTGGAATAAAGTTAATAAAATCCAGACACATAAAACTAAGAAACTGCAAATTTTGAAGCAGCCTCAATTTTTTTAAGGCTGGCAAATTACACTTCAAATTCATTGTCATAAACTCTATTATATATCAAAGGGAAATATTGGTTTATTGTTGATGAATTGGTGTAAAGATTCCTAACCCTTAAGAGAGACTCCCAGGATACTCACGCCTTCTTGATGTCGTCCTGGGAGGCTGTTTTGGACACTCCCAGGATGTTATAGTAATCCACCATGTTGCCTCCTGTCACTCCTCACCACACCGCTCCTACGAGGAAAATGCAACTGAGTTTTCTTTTTCTTTTGAGTAGAGAATATACTAAACTCCGATTGGATGTGCAGATCCCGCAATTACCAAATTGATGTCTCTAATAACAAAAAGGTTGTAAAACCTTAGTTTCTATGGTTGTGGCAAACCAGGGAAAATGGCCAAGAAAATCCAGTGCAGGAGGCTTAGCCCCAAACCCAGGTTAGGGGAGGTGGTAAAGGGCGTGTTCTACCCAGTGCAGGTGTTGCAGCCACTAGGCACATGGCACTGGACACACCTGTGGCCCATCAGGAGGTATTTAAGCACCCAGGTGCCACACAGCCGGAGTTGGATACCGGAACACAGAACCAAGCAGGCCACGCAGCTGGCTCCAGGAAAGGACCCTGACTCCCTTATCCCCGAGGTAACTTTTTGAAGGACTCACAGCTCTCTCTGCTCTAACCCACAGGCCGGGGAGGGAGACCCTGCCCTGAGAAGGACAGGAGGGAAAAGAGACAAGGACCCCGAACGGGAAGAATCTTCAGTTTTAATTTGATCCCCGCCCTTTCCCCCAAACGTTCTTTATTAAAAAGACCTTTTGTTAAATGCTCACTGTCTCTGAGTTTCCTATTTCACTGTGAATCCTGCCTCCAAGCCCCCGGGTTGCCACAATGGTATTGCCTAAAATCCAAACGGTAACCGCTCTATGCTCATTATTTATTTAATTTGCAGACAGGTGGTCATATACGGTAGGGGCAATACCTAAAGAAGGCAATGTGGAATATAAACATAGTTTTCTGGAAGTAAGGGATCTATAAACCAATGGAACAACCACACAAGCGTTTTCACTTATTTTGCCTGTTAAGACCGTAGACTGTGGTTTAGACCTTTTCTCAGGACTGTGTGGGCATGTACAGACAGAACTTGATTGACACCCCTCTCAATATTCTGCTAGTTTTGCATCTGTTGGGGGAACTTCTATTAGTACATGTTGTTTAATGACATCATGAAATTCCCAGGGTTCTCTGTCCAGCTTCAACCTGAGCAGAGAGCAGCTAATCAGCCAGAGTAATTGAAAACACCTGTGTGGTGGGTGTTAATTAGTGTCTATGTACAATATCCCCATAATTTTTCTCTATAATAATTCAATTCACCTCAACTGATCTTTTGCCTGTTGAAAAGCTCCAACTAAGTACATTTAAAATACATTTTCCCGAAGAAGTTTGTTTATTTGAAAATGAGTTACAAGGAGGATTTCTTTTTTTTGTCCTGCAGGTTACATTAGCTATAGATGGATGCACACATATTGTGTATGTCCTATTAAGGTTCAAATGTTCATATTCAAATGTTTTGTATTTTTCTTGTAACTTTTTTTTTTTAAATAAAATATTTAAGCTTATAGCATGCGTTCTGGAAAGTGCAACGGCCAGGTGTGTCCTTGACCTCAGTGCAGTCAATAGTTCCATTATACCCACAGTCAGAGTAAGCATGCTAACCAACATGTCAATCTCATTAGTGGACTAACGTTACAACAGTTTCAGGGCTGAGGGGCGCTTTCAAACTGGGGTAAAGTAAAAAAAAACGTAACTGTCTCGGGAACAGCCATGCGCTCGCACAAGTATTATTACTATGTTATTTCTAGCGTCATGGCATCTAACAACTGCTGCATGCTGACGTGACAGTGGGCCTATGCAAACTTACATACAGGGGCAGATGCACTTTCAGGCACAGGTGCTGTCTATTTTCAAGTAACGTTACGTACCATTCACATTAGAGCACCATCAACATTATTTGGTGTTTTGGTTGAGACAATATTTCCTATTATGGTAAAGTTGGACATCTATTATAAACTGTGGTAGCTACATGGTCTATTGACTGTGGGTAGCCACAACTTGTCACGACTAGCCGAAGCTATGGACCTACCGTGTGAGTTGGGCCTAATGAGTGGGCAGTTGAGCCGCCTGTCCACCGGTTTGGAGCGACTATGAATTAGTTATGGTAGCGGTGCCTCTGGAATGCGCTCCCCTTCTCTCCTCTTCGTGACAGCCGCACAGACAGCCTCCTCCCTCAGCCTTCCTCTCCACCGCCCCGACACAAATCTTCTCTAACAAAAAAACACAATATGTCCGCAGGGTACCGTTCTGCCCCAGCGGTCTGCGCCCCCCCCCCCACCGGGAAAACACGCAGACAGTCAGTCCTGTTCGCCCAGTGTGCTGGCCTAAGCTGCGCGCGCGCGACGTCACCATCAGCTGAGAGGGGAGAAAAATAGAGCGTCTAGAACATGCCAGTGTTTGGAAAGCTCACCAGACCCGCCCTGCCTCAACGTCTGCCTGTTGCTCTGTTATAATGTGGCTAGATAAAACCAGCAACTTCTGACGGTAGTCACGGATACCAACTACGGCCAACCATTCAGGTTAGACATATACCCAAATGATCAATAATTTCATTTCTAAATCATTATGTAGGCAATTAAGTAGGCCTACTGAAGTTTTATCTTGAGGTGCTTGGGACCATACTTCTAACGTACTACATCTGTATGACAGCTGTAGTTACTTTGTGGATTCAAATTGTACATATAAACATAAGGCCAGTTTATAAAATATGACTCATTGTTATATAGTGAAGCACCCAAGTAGTTAGAATTGGGTCGGCGTTATTGTAGGTAATAACAATCCAATAGTATAATATACAGGCCTATACTGATACTAACAGGGCTGGTCCCCCCTGCATAAGGAGTAATTTTGTTTTTGATAGGCTACTTTAAGTACATTTTTCTGCTAATAGTTCTGTACTTAAGATTTTGAATACATCACTGTTACATGTAATAGAGTATTTGTACACTGTGGTACTAATACTTTTACTTAAGTAAAGGAGCTGAATACTTCTTCCATTACTGACTGTAACTTGCAGATAAGTGTGTCCACACAGAGTATAGAGCTATTGTAGTCATAACTATAGAAAATAATAATAATAGCACTTGATAATCTCACCGAGTAAGATACGAGTTACATTTAGTAGAACAGATAAGTGTAACTTACCAGAAAGGCCTTTAGTTCAGTGTGAGTCATTATGTAATTTTAGTAGTTTGCAGTGGCCAATTATTTTTAAAATGACTTAATCTCTTTATATTCAGTCTAAGGACTAAACCAAAACATACAACTTTACTAGCTGGTCACATTCCTGCCATCTTGTGGCTGAGGAAAGCAACTGCAGGTTCAATGGCCAGCCCAGCCTATTGTATCTTTTGTGGCTAATCAACAGAACACAAAAAGGCAGAGAAATTGGGATTGCCTTTGTAAAGGAGTGGGAGCTGCATGACAAACAAAATCCAGCAAACACTGCTGGGAAAAAAAAAAAAAAATCCCAAGTATAACTAAATGCATGTGGAATTTATACCACCACCCCCCCCCCCCCCCCACACATCAAACATATTAAACAACCATATAAACTATATTATTTTTTATTTTCTCAAAACGACCAACCACAAACA
>CM022488.1:17027269-17197170 GCA_011952105.1 Coreoperca whiteheadi
CATTCATGAGCCAGGCAGGGGGGGTGCAGGTCAAAAAAAGTGGCTTGGGCACTTTTCTGTTTTCCCACCATAGTGGTGATAAAGGAACACCCCCCCCCCCCCCCCCCACATACTTTGATTAAAATATTTGAACACTACTAGTGACTTATTTATTTTTACATACCTTACGTAGACCGTAAGCCTTGTAATTCTCACCAGTGCAAGTGTTACCGGTTTCCTCTATGAGAGAGAGGTTATCCCTATATTATCGTCAGTTGTAAGAGTTAAATGCAAAGTTCAATAGTCTGAGATCACTCAATATATAAAAAGGCTTTAGTCTTCCAGGCTAACATGGTGGTTGACTATTGTTGGAATATTCACTCTACAATAATATATTTGCTTAATGAATGCCGAGCTGCTGGAAGAGGTCAAGAATGATCACAAGTTCATTTAAAGTGGTTCAGCAGAACTTTATTGATAACACTGGCATGTCACCACCATAGGTTATCATGGCTAATGTTTTACATTCATGATAACTTTTGGAATGTGTGATGTAAAGCCCGGACGATGTTTGGCCCTTCAGTACTCCTCTCCTTCTTCATCCTCCTCCCCCATGCTGTCAGTGCCAACCTCTTCGTAATCCTTCTCCAGGGCCGCCATATCTTCTCTGGCCTCCGAGAACTCTCCCTCCTCCATTCCCTCACCAACATACCAGTGGACAAAGGCTCTCTTGGCATACATGAGGTCAAACTTGTGGTCGAGACGGGCCCAGGCCTCAGCGATGGCGGTGGTGTTGCTCAGCATGCACACGGCCCTCTGCACCTTGGCCAGGTCTCCGCCAGGAACCACTGTTGGAGGCTGATAGTTGATGCCCACCTTGAAGCCTGTGGGGCACCAGTCCACAAACTGGATGGTGCGTTTGGTTTTGATGGCTGCGATCGCAGAGTTGACATCTTTGGGCACCACATCCCCACGATACAGCAGACAGCAGGCCATGTATTTACCGTGACGCGGATCACACTTCACCATCTGATTGGCTGGCTCAAAGCAGGCATTGGTAATGTCAGCAACAGACAGCTGCTCGTGATAGGCTTTCTCAGCAGAAATGACAGGCGCATAGGTGGCCAGCGGGAAGTGGATTCGAGGGTAGGGCACCAAGTTGGTCTGGAACTCTGTCAGGTCAACATTCAGGGCTCCATCAAAGCGAAGCGAGGCTGTGATTGATGACACAATCTGGCCAATGAGCCTGTTCAGGTTGGTGTACGTCGGCCTCTCAATATCGAGGTTCCTGCGGCAGATGTCGTAGATGGCCTCATTGTCTACCATGAAGGCACAGTCGGAGTGCTCCAGGGTGGTGTGGGTGGTCAGGATGGAGTTGTAAGGCTCCACCACTGCTGTGGAGACCTGGGGGGCTGGGTAGACCGCAAATTCAAGTTTTGATTTCTTTCCGTAATCAACAGAGAGTCTCTCCATCAGCAGGGAGGTGAAACCAGAGCCAGTGCCTCCACCGAAGGAGTGGAAGATGAGGAATCCTTGCAGGCCAGTGCACTGGTCAGCCTGAAAAGAAAATTTGCCTTGATTATTTAAAATTCCACTCCAGCAGCATCAACTCAAAAGGGGAAAACATGAAGTGACATGTTTTGGCCATTTCTTCCAAAACGGGATTCCTTTTACTTCAGTTTTTAGAGAGCTAAATCTTGTTTAGTCAAAAGATAAGCCTGCCAGAACGCTAAACCTGTCCAGAAAACTAACCAAACTCACCAGTTTACGAGTCCTGTCCAGAACCAGATCAATGATCTCCTTGCCGATAGTGTAGTGCCCACGGGCGTAGTTGTTGGCAGCATCCTCCTTTCCTGTAATCAGCTGCTCAGGGTGGAACAGCTGCCGGTAGGTTCCTGTACGCACCTCATCTATGAAAGATGAATTGAAAACACGAGTAAGCGCTAATGTCCATGAGGTATGAAGGTTTTAAACATCATGACAAACGCAGACACTAATGAAATATCGAGCAGCAGTTAAGTTGAAATACTTTGCGTCAGTATAGATTATCGTTTATTATCGTTTTACAACTTAGGAGTTGTAAAGTTAGATGGGTTCATGGGTTTGAGGGCTTTTCAAAATCAAAAATGATATGGAAATAAGGAAGGTAATGTCCAAGGAGGGGAAAATGGTCAAAAAGCAGCTTATTTGTTAGCTTTATGAAAGAGTATGTCAGGTTTATGTACACATTACTGACCAATGACAGTGGGTTCCAGGTCAACAAAGATGGCTCTGGGAACATGCTTTCCTGCCCCCGTCTCACTGAAGAAGGTGTTGAACGAGTCATCCCCTCCTCCGATAGTCTTGTCACTGGGCATCTGGCCGTCTGGCTGGATCCCATGTTCCAGGCAGTACAGCTCCCAGCAGGCATTGCCCATCTGGGCTCCGGCTTGGCCGACGTGCATAGAAATACACTCACGCTGAATACAAGTGGGGAGAGAGGTTGGTTAAAGGAGGCTGCCAACTAATATGTTAGACACATTCACTATCCAAATGCAAGGATTACTGTATTAGCTTTAAGTATTGCCTGACCCAACACTAACCGCTTGCAAATAATACAGCAACAATTAGGGACTTTAACAGTGTGGGTCATTGTACGTGAGGTCAGCTCACGAGTATGGTCATTTGAGTCATGTTATCTGCTATAGAAAAGGCAAACAAACCAAACATCTATTTTATTTCATTATTGCGCTATGGTGCCCATGTTCTGTCTTTGAACGTCATCTCTTATGACAATCTATGGCCGGATGTGTTCACGCCGTTCAGAGAGGAAATGTTATACGGTGTACTGGAGCAGAATGCTGAAGCCTTCAGCTGCGCCGCGTGCACGACAGCAAGCCAGCATTTCAATGCAAGCAGCTATTCGATTCTGGAACTATGGGGTCGTGACAATAGAATCCAGAAAAACGTGGGCAGGGAAGGTAGCTACAGATTTAATGCCGTTTGGAAAAAATGCCCCCTCTGCGTAAGAGCCAGTTTGATTGGGTTTCCAGGAAACAGTGGAACATGCAAACTAAGGCAATATGTGGCAGACGGGAAGCCCACGCGTCAAAGAAGATGGGGAAAACCTTCCCCCACTTCTCCATCCCCTCCCTTTTCGGGTCTCTCTCCTCCCCCATCCTGTCCAGCTGCATAGTGCTGTGTAACAGTCAGGGATGGCTCCCTCCCTCCCAAACCAAAAACTCCCAACAGCTGCAAAATGGCTGCCAGCTAACTCATACTGCCTGGGCCAGACCACTCCTCTTTTCTTTTCTCTGTTCTTACCCTCCATCCCCCCACTGCCACGATTGCCCAGATCACTTTTTGTCAAGATTAAGTTACTGCAATTTAAACAAAACACAATTACTACACCAGCCCCCCCCCCCGCCTCCTTTAGTTACATATCTTTCCTGCTTTTGATAGCTGTAGTACAAACAGGTATGGAAACGAAAAAGAGGTCTTAACTCGTAAAGTGTCATCTGATCTAACCTTAAGACTGTCCAGGAGCAACGATAGAGAAAGGACCTAATGAAGTCTGACAGCCATATGTAACGTTACCTATCCCAATGCGTTCCTCTCCCTGAACCCTCCACACACATGCCTTAGAAAGTTTTAATGAACTGAAATAAATTCATCTTCAAACTGCTATCACCAAACAGGTGAAAGCGGCTTCTGGATCAGTAACGTCCAGCTCCAAGCAAAAGCCTTATGAGCGCTACAGGGGCTCGGCTGTTCGGGCCATCGAACGCTCAAGAAAATGGAGACAAAGGGAGGCCGGAGGAAAGAGCGGACATCTCAAGGCTACGTCACCAGCCCAGCAGTTACTCACCATTTTGTTCGCTTGTCCTTCGACTGACGTTGAGGATTCAGACACAAGGCAGAAATGCGGCGGAGAGGGAGAGTCGCGGTTTATATAGGCAAGGATGTGGAGGGGGGGCAGGCAGGAAGCGGCAGCCAGCAGCTGCAGAGCTCATTGGCGGGAGGGAATAGCAGCTTTTTGAAAAAAAAAAGAAGAGGGAAGTGCCAAATACTGTCTGTCACGTTGTCCGCCCTTACCGCCTTTCTCTGCTTTGTCTTTCGGTTTGCGATTAGGCGCTTGTGCGTGCAAAAAAAAACAACCCTCTTTCATTTGCTCTGTAATCAATTTCTACTGTTTTCTCTCTTCTTTTTTTTCTTGGTTTGGTGTGCGACTGTGACCATTCAATAAAATGTTGCTGTTTTACGTTTAAGATACGTATCACGTCATCGTTTGCAGTCAGATGGCCGAGGTTGCAAAAAGCAGCAGAGGCCTCGGTTTGCTTCCTGTTTCAAACCGGCTGGGGGGTTTTTTTTGCGTGTCGTCGGGACATTTGTAGCCGGTTTTGTGGCGACAAAACCGGCTATTTTAATCCAAATCGTGATCTTTTCCTAAACCTAACCAGACCTGAACCACGGCGTTTTAAAAAACAAACGTAGAGATTCAGCGTATCCGTGGTTTGCAGAAACGTAACATGGCAACATTTAACTCTGGCGATTGGTTTGCAGCAGGGGGCTATTCCCGAGGTAGTTTAATTATATACACAGCTTATCTGCATGAAGATGTCTCCACATATATGTGAATTTAACACGGGCTGTGGGCTGGGAGAATGATTATGCTTATTTTATGGATGTATCTGTGCCCAACACACATAGCCTCCTGTAGGCTACATACCGTGTCTGTTAACTATCAAAGCATTACATGAATAATCACACAATAACGATCTGGAACAACAGAGAAGTCTATAAAGTTCTTTATTCTTAATCATTAAATGTAATATATATGTTCTTCAATGGTAGGAAAAGTAAATGGTAAGCAGTAAGTAATGTGCCAAGATGACACAAATGACAAGGCATTATGCAGTGTTTCAGTTGAATCCGCTCAGAGAAAACACACAGAGAAACATCACATTGGAAATTAACACACCACTGAAATGTAAAAGATTTAAAACAAAAACAAAAATTCCAAGAAATGTCGAGGCCAGTGTTCTGCGTATCCTTGGTACAACTTTTCTACAGCCCTCTTAGGATCACAGAGCTGTGATTCATACATAACTGGGATCCTATTGTTGCTGCAGGCCACTGTCTGAGTATGAGCTACACAAACAACACGAGTCAGTGAGTTAGTCAGTTATTTTCTCTCTCTCCCGCTCCCACAGAGTCACAGCTGAATGGCACATAGGAACTGACATAGGAGCCCTTTCATAGCTTACATTCCTCATGGGAGAGGACAGTGGGGGGAGGTGCACAAAAGAGAGGGTTTGGCCTAAGTTTCAGTGTTACGCTGCAGAAAGAAAGGATCTTTAAAGGCCCAAAACAAGATATGTTTGTTTGTTTTTTATTTGGATACAAATCAAAAGCTTTTTCACAGTACCATAACTGATAATTCAGTAAAATGTAGCCTAATCTTTTTGTTTTCAAGCTTAAAGAAGTTCAGCTAAGATTCTGTAGTCTGTTTGTTTTGTGAATTTGTGTCACAATATGCAGACTATTCTTAAAATGTTTAAATTTTGTTAACCGAATGTTAGTTTTGTTGGTTTATTCTTACATACATTTGACATACATTTTTTCTTCAAACAAAAAACTAAATGCCCCATTTTAAAATCAGTATTAAATATCAATTTACTGTGGCTTAAATGCAGGCCTTAGGTCAGTATTCTTCTCCTTCATCCTCCTCCCCCATGCTGTCAGTGCCAACCTCTTCGTAATCCTTCTCCAGGGCCGCCATATCTTCTCTGGCCTCCGAGAACTCTCCCTCCTCCATTCCCTCACCAACATACCAGTGGACAAAGGCTCTCTTGGCAAACATGAGGTCAAACTTGTGGTCGAGACGGGCCCAGGCCTCAGCGATGGCGGTGGTGTTGCTCAGCATGCACACGGCCCTCTGCACCTTGGCCAGGTCTCCGCCAGGAACCACTGTTGGAGGCTGATAGTTGATGCCCACCTTGAAGCCTGTGGGGCACCAGTCCACAAACTGGATGGTGCGTTTGGTTTTGATGGCTGCGATCGCAGAGTTGACATCTTTGGGCACCACATCCCCACGATACAGCAGACAGCAGGCCATGTATTTACCGTGACGCGGATCACACTTCACCATCTGATTGGCTGGCTCAAAGCAGGCATTGGTAATGTCAGCAACAGACAGCTGCTCGTGATAGGCTTTCTCAGCAGAAATGACAGGCGCATAGGTGGCCAGCGGGAAGTGGATTCGAGGGTAGGGCACCAAGTTGGTCTGGAACTCTGTCAGGTCAACATTCAGGGCTCCATCAAAGCGAAGCGAGGCTGTGATTGATGACACAATCTGGCCAATGAGCCTATTCAGGTTGGTGTACGTCGGCCTCTCAATATCGAGGTTCCTGCGGCAGATGTCGTAGATGGCCTCATTGTCTACCATGAAGGCACAGTCGGAGTGCTCCAGGGTGGTGTGGGTGGTCAGGATGGAGTTGTAAGGCTCCACCACTGCTGTGGAGACCTGGGGGGCTGGGTAGATTGCAAACTCAAGCTTAGACTTTTTACCATAATCAACAGAGAGTCTCTCCATCAGCAGGGAGGTGAAACCAGAGCCAGTGCCTCCACCGAAGGAGTGGAAGATGAGGAATCCCTGCAGGCCAGTGCACGGATCAGCCTGTAATAGTAAGAATATAAACATAAATTCACAAATCATTTAATCATTTAGTCTACTAAAAAAACAAGTTTAATATACTAGAAAGGTCCATCCCACTCTCATATTGTCTCACCAGTTTACGAGTCCTGTCCAAAACCAGATCAATGATCTCCTTGCCGATAGTGTAGTGCCCACGGGCGTAGTTGTTGGCAGCATCCTCCTTTCCTGTAATCAGCTGCTCAGGGTGGAACAGCTGCCGGTAGGTTCCTGTACGCACCTCATCTAGGGGAACAGAACAATGATACTTATATTTATTGAATGAGTAAACCTAAAGTTGAATCACTATCAACTGCTTGGTACTAAAATGTTTCTACAATGGCACAAGAAAACATTGCTGTCCCTGTGTTTTATTTTCTGTTTCTGTTAATATGTATCCATTTATTGTAAAGAACGGAATGTGATGTTGTAGCAGTCATCCTTGTGTTTTACATGTTTTCCATGAAAAATGCAACAACCCCAACCCCCAATGTTCATTCTGTAATACACACTTTGTTAATAATAAAACTACTTCAATACATGAAAACATCCAATCTATGTAATATATCATCGACTATATAAAAGGCACTGACCGATGACAGTGGGTTCCAGGTCGACAAAGATTGCCCTGGGAACATGCTTTCCTGCCCCTGTTTCACTAAAGAAGGTGTTGAAGGAGTCATCTCCTCCTCCAGTGGGCTTTTCAGTGGGCTTCTGTCCGTCTGGCTGGATTTCCATGTTCCAGACAGTACAGCTCCCAACATGCATTGCCAATCTGAGCCCCAGCTTGGCCCACATGAATAGAGATACATTCACGCTGCAGAGTGAGCAACACTATTCAGTTACCAGAAGCATCTGTTTACTTTGCAAATTTCTGCTATACACAATACAACTGCTTAAATACAGTTATCAAGATTCTACCCTGTCTGTCATGGACTGTTGCAGATTAAAAAAAGGTTAATTTTGTCTTAATGTACAATATCTCACACTTTCATTTAAAAATCTATTTTATTTTTAATACAGTACATCTTACAATTGTTAATAAACACAGTAGTATGCATTTACAGTAAGTTTCACAGTAGCAAACAATTATCTTACCATAGTTTATCTCTCTTCTCAAATGTCCAGGTATCGGTAAGAAGATGTAGTGCTGGAGACAGCTGTACTACTCTGCTTTTTTATACCTGCAGCTTAAGGTGAACAGTGATTTGATCTGAGCTGTAATCAGAGAAGCTACTGATGAGACCAGGATAAGATCATCCGCTTGACGGACATACACACAATGCAAAAGGAGGTCACCACCCTGTTCATTGTGTGAGTCTTTGAGTGTTTTGTACTGGTGTGTATGTGCACCTCATATTTCAGAAAGCAGAAGCAGAACCCCAGATGAGGGGAAGGTAACCTAATGTCGTTTCACTTGGCAGCTTCTAATGCATGACTTTATGATGTAGCTTATGACCTCGTGTAGCTTTGAAATTGTTTATTAGTAGGAACATTTATGATCAGTGAACAAAGTCTGAGAAAGAATCCAATCGCTTAAGTGTGTCAGTCAAATAACTGAGTCCTATATTAATTTGGACAATTTGGAAGGTGGAAACAATACAGTTATTCACTATTATTGACTTTTTCATATTGTCATTTTATAATATTGACATTATCATGCGACTTTTCTGTATTAACATGTGGACATCTGAGAATTTGATGGTTAAACGTTTAAATCTGAACACATTTGCTGAGTACACCAACTTCTTCTTTCATTGTAAGGAAGCATCTGAGCAAAAACTAGACTGATCTTCAAGTCATTGTTCTTCTGAAAACGATTTGTGAGAATACTCACACAAACCGTGTGCTAAAGATATATGGTGAGACTTAAAATGTTTGTTAAAATGTATTTTTATTTTTAAGGACAAAATCTCCAAACACGTTATGTCTGTTCTAAATCCTAATGGCACCTTTAACAAACTAAAATGTACAGGTTTATTAAAATAAAATACTATTCATTGTCAAGCACACCACTTTTCCACACTCTTTTCCTAAGTTGAAGTCAACATCAGAAACAGTATAAATATCAGGCACAGAATAATGGTTATTTAAGTCCACCTTGAGAGTCCTTGTCATTCCATTTTGATTTCTAAGCCCAGAAAGCCCTTCGTGAAAATTATACTAACTCAGCACCAAGATAAACTGTCACTCACTGCCTTTAAGCCTGTTTGTAGTGAACATATTTGTGGCAGCCAGGAGGCTAAGGGTGATACCACAGCGCCAACTGCACCACTGTTCATTTTAAGGTCAGTTTCTCTCCTGAGGCTGTGAAACTCATTGGTAACAAATAAGGCAATTGATGTCAGTATCACATCCTCTTAACCCAAAGCTCGCAAAGCACTATGATGTAAGTGTTATGCAGTCATATGAAATTAAAACATTTTGATGTCAAATTGGTGCTTAAAACATGTACCTGCGGTGTGTTTTAGAATTTAAGCAATCATGCATTACTTTTTAACACTGTACACAAAATATTGCAAAAGTGAACACTTTCCTGCCAAATCTTTAGGTCTGGTTCCTGTTCAGTGAGCTGAATTAAATATCACTGGGAACGCACACACCATACTGTTGTCTTCTTTCATGTGTTTTCCCTCATAGGCGTTGCCTGAGTCATAAAGCTTTGCCCCGCTTCCATTGTTAGCTTCCCAACGTCCCACAATCAAGTCTTTTCACCAACGGGTCATAATAATGCTAGTGTTGGCAAAAAAGAAGGAAATACAGAGACCCAGAGCAGAACAAAAAATGAGACGAAGAGATCACTTGCACAATTTTGAGGTCGTGAGAAATAAATATGTTGAAAAAACCATAATATATTGGCAAAATATATTTTTATTGAGCAAGCCACTTATGGTATATAACATTACATATTAGAAGCTTACAATACCAATTTACACAGAAAGCAGGGTAGTTGGAATAGTGACATAAATACAAAAATACTTTGCAGGACCCACTGCAGTGTAGTGGTGAAAAAAAAGACTTGTACTCCAAGATGACACATGGACTGTCTTTCACACTGTTTTACTCATTCAGTGACTCAGGGTGAGGCAACGACGACCTCTAGCTTTCAAATGGTTACAATGACAGCATAACCAGTAAAATGGCCGTTGGAGGAGGGTTGGTGTTATGGATTGGTTTGCAGAATGTCTGTCCTGCCCACAAGATCCCTTTCATACACATACACATACATAGCTCTTGCAAAAGGGACATTCACATAATCAGCTGGCCATATGGGCAGTTTGAAAAGATGGAATGGGGAGGATTGGATGTCCCGGGCACCAGAAGTGATGGGGCTTTGAAATGACAGCAAGGCAATACAAATGTCATTAAATTACGTAAAGGCAAGCAACATGCATGACTTAATTAAATCTTAATTAAGATTGCTTGCCTTTCTTAGCAGAACAGTGTGTCCGGAAATTATGAAAAATAAACAAATGAAATATTATAATTATAGCCTCAAAAAGCCAGCCATTTTTCTAACTAGGCAAAACACCCCTTAAACATTAAAAGTTGAACACGTATTTCCAAGCCAAGGGAAAGAAAGACACTGATGGACCTGCAGCCTTTAATTGTGCAGAGAGGCGAACTAACGTTACTATGTCGTCAACAGTCCAACTGGACATAAGTCAAGCTAGAATAGGTGTACAATTCTCATTGGATAACAGGAATTCAAATCTATTACATAACAGAGCAAAGGGTGGGATTTGCCATAGTCAATGTCCACCTGCCACACCCCATGCACGAACAAAAGAACACGTAGCTAAATTAGCTAGCTAACAGTTACCTCTAAATATGGATTTGGCTGGGGATAAGTTACTAGAGGCGGTAAACAGTCTGGTGAAGATTTTTAATTTTATTCTGTTGATGGTTAGACGTTATCTGTGTCTGAACACAAGTACTTGCCTGTGGTCCTGGCAGTCACCAGCCATTGGACTTGTCATTGCCCGGTCCGTGCTATACAGCCATGGTGCCGACCGCCCGATCCGTTCTGCACATGCGCAAACGTGGTCCTGCGAGTCAATGAAGGTTACGGCAAATGTGCCTGTTCAAAATTGATCGCAATGCGAATGAACGATGATAAAACAATCCTACTCGCACTCAAGATAGGGAAATTGTTTTTAATTATTGCAAATGTAATAATTCGGTCCGTGGGTCATCGGATAATCCTTACTTCATTTGTAATTAAAAACGGGAAAAAAACGTAATTCTGTGTTTATTCAATACAATTAAATTGATGATGGAATCTGGGGAACATAGTCCAATAGCAAGCAAAGGTATCAGGATGAAGGACACTGGTGACTTCAATCCCCAAATTCCCAATTACTTTATACATAAAAAAACCCATCAAAAAGTGTTTTCATGTGTGAATTATTTCAAAAGTGCAGTCGGCTTCTAAATATAGATTTGCATTTTATATTTATAGGCCTATATTTAATTTATTTAGACATCTTTCAGAAGCTGGGGGGACTCCTGGGTTGCAGCTGCCCCAAACCAATACAAATCCATTTCTCTATACGTTTTCCTCACTTTATAGATGCTTTAAAGACTCATCTTAAAACTTACTTTTGTCCATTGGCCTTTAACTGTGAATCACTAATCTGCTCCTGCAGCCTCTTGCGGAGTTTGCTGACTCTGTGTGCATTGTGTTAACGGAGACAGAAACCCATTCTTTTCTCTTACCATTTTGGATCAACTACAAGTACTGAGCAATGTGTCAGTATCCTAATTCAAGTTCTGACGCCAATTCTCCCCAAAAACCTCCCCCAGTGACTGTGTTTGAAACTGAGACGCTCATCACAACAACAGCGGGACTCGTGGGCTCAGGCTTTTTGCAACGCATGACGCTGCACTATGTAAAGTGGGCTGCGCGCTCACAGTGCGCGCTCGCGTCAGAGAGACAGGTGGGAGTGGTTTGCACTGCAGTTGAATATAGCGTAGCAGCTCCTCGCCCACCTGGCATTACATACTCACCCGGACCACATTGACGGCCGCTGTGAGAAGCTCCCTATAACCTGAAGCCAGCTGCAAGTTGCTTTTCCTTCATAGGATTTCATAATAAGAAAGTAAAATGGTACGTATATTTTTTCCAGTTGGGGCTGGAGAGGAATGTCCCCTCCTGTTGGTTTAGCTTCCAAAACTGAGTAAATATGTCTTTAGCAGTGTCGTTTTTTTTGTGCGTCAGTGAAGCTTTAGTATTTAAATGTGCCAGAGTAAAGGAGCGCAGCAGCATCTTTGGACAGCTCCCCCTATGCCCTCTGCAGCAGGACACTTGCGTCAGAAATAGACTCACTGACTGGCAGTAAAGCTGAGCTGGCTGCTGGCCTGGATGAGCAGGTGGTAATGATTAGTCTACATTTTCAGCACTTCCGGAGAAACATTCATATTTAACATAGATGATATATTTAGTGTGGATGTTGTTTGTGTGTGTGTATTTATTGTATAAATAGTCCAGTGTTTTTTGTTGTTGTTGGGTTTTTTTTTTATATTCGGTGAAGGAGAACTGCCTGATTATCTCAAATAGCATTTTAGAATATTTATTCTAAGCTTCCAAGGGAGCTAGGTGTATGGTTAGATGTATGATCTAGGCTCTGTTCATATGCATCAGTAAGGGATTAATGGGTGTGTTACATAATAAATCATTATTATGTTGTTCAACAAGTCAGCACAGATTGAGACTAGGGAAGTGTTTCTGCAGGGCAGGGAAGAATCCTTTCCCTCCAAATTCAGACAGCCATGACAAAGTTGTAAATGTGACTATTTGCAAATAAAATTAACATGGACTATGGCTTGGTTTGGTTTGGGCTTCTTCAACAATAGCAACGAGCTTCCATATGGTAGAAAGCAAAGGCACTTGCTAATAATAGTAAAATGGAACAAATAGTTAATCCCTGCCAAATGAAACAAATAACCTTGCAGCCTCTGTGAATGGGACTATATATATAAGACACACACCCTATGGTTAGACTTAAGTTTCAGTGTCAGGAACACACACACACACACAGTTTGTGTTCTGTTTGCAGAGTGTTGTACACGGTTAGTTTGTATTGTCAGTCTTGTGCAAAAAACCACGTGGTTTCATTATGTACAGAGTACACTATTACAGTATACCCGCCCTGAACAAATAGTCCTGATCCATAAAATATAGTTCCGTTAGTGTTAGCATGTTTTTTTTGTTGTTTTTTTTTTTTTTCAATTCAAGTTTTAGAACTACACTACATGTCTACAAGAGCTACACTAAATGCGTGGCATAAAACTATACATCAGTTATTTAACCTGATTACTGGCCCTAAACAACAACTTAAAGGAAAGCCGTGCATAAAGGAAAGGGTTAAACCAAGGATCATAAGTAAATTCACATGGCTGCTCCACACCTTGTGCAAGATATTTTTATAATTGGCATAATCCATGCTTGTAGTACAATGGGGTGCAAGTCCACCTGCTGCAGCATGACACAACAGAATACGTCACGGCGGCACTAAATTCAAAAGAGAGGCTTACCTCGGAGGCATTAATGTGCTCAGCAAATGTCTTGAGCCAATCGATTACTTGATATAGCGTGTACTGCTCGACCTAGCTCAATTCAACGTTTTTAACAGTTTAAAAACAGTTACAGAGACCAGAAGGGAAACAGATGTAGAAGAGTCAGCCAGTGAGGGCTTATCAAGTTGGTCCACATCAATTGAGGCAGATCGAGGCATCACCACAGGATAGACTAAGGGGTTATCTATAATTCATCAGAGTCAATAGTGTTCATCCATGATCATGAATTTACACATCAAATTATATGACATTCTGAGCATTAGTTTACAGTTTACAAATATGATAATTTGATCTAATGCACTAGAGGAAAGGGCATTTATTTAACAAATGGACCATGGATTGGATTTTGACATATTTTCAAGGGGCGATTTTGGCCTGAGGGTGGCAATAGAAGAAGGTGGACCATGAATATCCATAATAAATAAATTACTTCCAATCCACTTGTTAGATACAAAGTTAACACTCTGATCTGTGCGTGGCAGATTTCTGGCTGATGGTGGTGCTACACAAATGGTTAGGGTCTCAAAAATTATTGTGAATCCTCCTGAAAGTGCCATGAATATCCATACCATGTCAACTGTCATTATCTGGTCTAGACTAAGGTGTCGGACAGAACAATCGACTAAATGAGAAAGGAAATTAAAAAAATACACAAAAACAAAGTAAGCATTCAAACAACACGTAAACATACACAATGGAAAGATACACAAGGTTTGACTTAATAGGTCTGCTTTTGCTCTTGAAGCATGGTTAACTGGGGTCAACAGAAAATAAACTAAATACGTGGCAGTTTGGGTCTGGACAAGATTCCACTGAATCATTATCCATCCTCACCTGGTCGTATCTATGTCTGTTTCCCTGTTACAGAGGCAGAATGCACTGTGACAATGGGGTATTAAGGGATCTCGGTTCCCAGGTCTGCTGACCTGAAAAAAGCTTTTAACAAATGGACTTCCTCTCTTTTTTCTATCTCGTTGCCTTTGCCCTTCTCTCACTCTGTCTTTGACAGTATCTAGAGTATTTATTTCTACTTAGTTTTAGTCACTAACAAAACTGGAATCTCAGGTCCATGGGGTGGAACCTCGGGTATGCCCTATTGATATCATAAACAGACACACCGGAACGTTTGGCAGTTTAAAAGTGCTTTGTCTTTAGTGCTGAATTTACTGTTAACTTACTCATGCTTGTACTGATGAAAAATAATATTCCTGCTTTCAAGTAACAACATAATTTTGACGCCTTTACATTTATCATTTTCAACTGTAACATTAAAGAAAGTGTTTGCAGATTACAGAAAACGTTCAACAGATCAGGTGTAAAATTCAACCTGGCAGTCACTGCTATTTTGGGGACTGCCGGTCAGTGGTTATTGAAACAGTCCTTTGCTGCTAGGTGTCGGGTTAGCATGAGGAACCTAAAATAGCTGCTACGCAGAGCTCTGCTGACCTGGACACCCAGGCCAGTCTGGGGTGGGATCATCATTGCTTTAGATAGCTTCCTTTGACGAAGTATTAAATATAGCTTAAAATCCTCGTTGAGCAACATGGATTTAGTGAGATTTTACAGACTCTAAAACTATACAGTATAATTCAGGAAGGATGGTTTCACAATGCTTACTTGTCTAAATTCAAGACCCAAAACCTACATATTTTAGTCAAGGTCCTAAAGAGAGTGCAATCAATGAAAATAAAATATTTCTAGTTCGTTTCAAAATCAAATGTTTGTTTTCTTCTCTCTGGTTCATGTTATTGTGAACATTTTGAATTCTAACAATTAGCAATTTTAAGTCATCACACCAGGCTCTGGTAATTTGTGTTGGACATTGGAGTATTTTTAACATTCTGAGCTAGGAAAAAAGCAAATTGTTGGAGGAATATACTAACCAAACAGGAATGTCTTGTTTCTGGCTAAGCCAGCAAATAAAATACCCAACAAATCAATGTTCTTTATCAAAAATCCAGTATTTTTTGTATAGCCAAACGGTCATGTAGTAAAATAACTGTAGGGAGAGACTCATGTAAATACAGTAATATATGTTAAGTCTAATAGAATCCTGCAACTAATATAGATGACATGACTAAGACTTAATGAGTGTATTTCTGATGATCTTGATAAAATACACATCAATACTGCTGGGCTTCCTACGTTTTTCAGTGCCTTATTTAGAAGCCCAGGAAGATCTTTATTCTTCTAGCCACGTTTTCATTCAGCATAGCGAGCGCAAACAACGCCGTGTGGAGTTATCGTGTTGTGTGATTCTTCTGGTCGCTCCACTAGTGGTGTCTTTATTTGGGTCCTCTTTCTTTAAATACTCCGTTGTTCTCTGAACTCGCCCTCCATTTCAGCTCACTACCCTCGTTCCTAGAGAGTCACGTGAGATCCAGTGACAGCTGCAGCAAATCTGTTTTGCTTGTTTCTTCAACTTCAACATTCTTTCCCTCCATTATATCTCTTTGCTTCTACCTAGTGGCAGACTTTCTAAACAATTCCTTTGGCGACCCCGCAGCTGTAGTGTTTATGTGTAAAATCAGATTATGATAAAATGTAACATTTTTTCATTCATAATAATCTAGAAAGCAAAACTCAACATCCTTCACTATGTTTAAAGCTCTCTTAACTCGCTGTAAAGGACGACTCACAGTTGCTATGAGTATGCAACCCGTTCTCTTCCGTGCCTTGCTACTTTATCTTGCCTCCTCTGTCTCCCCCTTTTCCCTGCCCCCTTTTATTTTTCAACTTCTCCTCTTCTTCTCCTCCAGCGTGAATGCATCTCTGTCCATGTAGGCCAGGCTGGCGTCCAGATGGGGAACACCTGCTGGGAGCTCTACTGTCTGGAACACGGCATCCAGCCGGACGGCCAGATGCCCAGCCACAAGCCTGTGGGAGGCCACGACGACTCCTTCACCACCTTCTTCAGTGAGACTGGGGCTCAGAAATACGTCCCCAGAGCCATCTTTGTTGACCTGGAACCCACTGTCATTGGTCAGTAGTGTTATGATGTGGAGCTCGTTATGTTTTTAGATATCAGGAATGAGACATTTCAGAAGATGGTAGTGTCTTCCTTTGTGGCACAGATAGGAGGTTTACACAATATAGAGGTTATATTGAACTATGTTTTCAATATACTATGATTTATCCACTAATAGCACGTTCTATAACAGATTCATTATTTTCTCAACTGTTGCTTTTGTCTTTTTAATGTCCCAGATGAGGTACGCACAGGAAAGTACCGTCAACTCTTTCACCCTGAACAAATGATCACAGGAAAGGAAGATGCAGCCAACAACTACGCCCGCGGTCACTACACCATCGGCAAAGAGATAATCGACTCTGTTGTAGACAGAATCCGCAAATTGGTAAGGCACTTCAGGGGTAGTCATCAGGTTTTAATTCACGTTCACGCTGGCTTTTGCCTTTGACAGGGCTCCATACAGTTAACCACAATTTTTTTTTTTTCTCTGTGTCTGTAGGCTGACCAGTGCACAGGTCTCCAAGGCTTCCTGGTCTTCCACTCCTTCGGCGGAGGCACTGGCTCTGGTTTCACCTCCCTGCTGATGGAGAGACTCTCTGTTGACTTTGGCAAAAAGTCTAAGCTTGAGTTTGCAATCTACCCAGCCCCCCAGGTCTCCACAGCAGTGGTGGAGCCTTACAACTCCATCCTGACCACCCACACCACCCTGGAGCACTCCGACTGTGCCTTCATGGTAGACAATGAGGCCATCTACGACATCTGCCGCAGGAACCTCGATATTGAGAGGCCATCTTACACCAACCTGAACCGCCTCATCAGTCAGATAGTCTCGTCCATCACAGCCTCGCTTCGCTTTGATGGAGCCCTGAATGTTGACCTGACAGAGTTCCAGACCAACTTGGTGCCCTACCCTCGAATCCACTTCCCTCTGGCCACCTATGCGCCTGTCATTTCTGCTGAGAAAGCCTATCACGAGCAGCTGTCTGTTGCTGAAATCACAAACTCCTGCTTTGAGCCAGCCAATCAGATGGTGAAGTGTGATCCGCGTCACGGTAAATACATGGCCTGCTGTCTGCTGTATCGTGGCGATGTGGTGCCCAAAGATGTCAATGTGGCCATTGCTACCATAAAGACCAAACGCTCGATCCAGTTTGTGGACTGGTGCCCCACAGGCTTCAAGGTGGGCATCAACTATCAGCCTCCAACAGTGGTTCCTGGCGGAGACCTGGCCAAGGTGCAGAGGGCCGTGTGCATGCTGAGCAACACCACCGCCATCGCTGAGGCCTGGGCCCGTCTCGACCACAAGTTTGACCTCATGTATGCCAAGAGAGCCTTTGTCCACTGGTATGTTGGTGAGGGAATGGAGGAGGGAGAGTTCTCGGAGGCCAGAGAAGATATGGCTGCCCTGGAGAAGGATTACGAAGAGGTCGGAATTGACTCATTTGAAGAGGATGAGGAAGGAGAAGAATATTAAACAGGCTTACCTGTCATTTGCTGGAAATATTTAAGGAATTATTTTGCATGTTGGTTTCACATTCAGAAAGATTTGTTTTGTGCTTTTAATTTACCTTTTTTGTTGTTGTTTTTTTTTAAATTAAAAATCGACCTACTTGTAAAGGTCTGAAGTAATTTCTTTGTTGTGCATCAACATGATTACTTTTGACAGCTTTTGTGTCAATTCATACCAGTTCATTAATTAGTTTTATCGATAAAGATAAAACATTGTGCAATAACCTGATTTTTATAAGCTTGAAACCAGTGTTGCTCAATAAATCTTGCCCCCAAATATATTGCCTTCGTATTTCTTGACTTTCAAAAGTGAATCCCTCTGTTTCTACAAGTATTGAAACCATTTTATATATAATTTGTGACATGATCATCTTAGCTATCACATTTTACACCCACTTAAATCCATTATAATTCTTTTTTACCACATACATACTGTTTAACCAATCTTTTTATGTAACCTCCTCATTGGATTGAACCATGTACTGTACTTTAAAACTGGGACAAGCAATAGCAAGAGTATACTTTGACTTCTTTCTAAGCATAAACTATGCTTTGTATACTTGCATTGCTGTCCCTTTCACTGCAGACATGTCTCTGCCTCTCGCTCAGTGCATGCTGGGAAGCCCAGCCCTCCGACCCAAGTTCATCAGACATTTCTGCATAACTTTGCTGAAACAGAACTGCTCTTTTTACCACAGTTCTTTGATGAATGGTAAGTTATCACGCCAACCCCGCAATCTCACTGCGATGCATGCAATCATTATAGGATATCCCACGGGGTGCATATCCAGTGTGGGGGCGCCCCCTCGTGGACGCGGTTGAGGTTGCAGAAAAGATCAACGAAAAAGATCGACCCTGGGAGGTCGGTCGCGGTGCTGTGTATACGTACCAGCTAAACTATGCTAGCTCACTCTTAACTTAAGTCGTTACCCATAGCTAGCTCGCTATGGCAACCCGCTGGGGAATATGCAGTGCAGGCAAAATCAGCCACGACTTCTCCGCCGCTTTACGGACCCTGGCTCCGGAAGAGCACCGGGTAACTTTTGTGGAAGTGTATTTCAGATCATGTAAAACAGTTCATCATAAACTCCGCGTTTTAACCGCGGACTAAGCTTTAGTACATTAATGGGTTAACCTAAGAGTATTGGAAATGAATGAATGTGCCACACGTAAACACATTTACAGTAGTTATGCAAGAAAGAAATAACAACTGTCCCCATTGATGTTAGTCATAAAGGTGCGCTTGAGCAGAGATCTTAATCCCAAATACATGTCCGACTGGTTGCACTGGAAAGCTTCCGGTATGAATGTGTGTTCTGTGTACACGTGAATGACTGCATTCATCGTCCAGGGCTGCAGTCACCTGCTAAATGCATTCTCCTCTCCTCACAATGCTGCCCATCATATCTTCACAAGCTGGCGACAAACACTGAGCGAGCCAATCACTGTGATGCCAAACTTTCCAGAATTAAGTAAGGGCTGCACGCAGCTGACAGAGAGGTCAGCCCATAACTGCTGCACAGGATTTTACATAACGGTGCCTCCCATGCAAGGAAGAAGAAATGTGTGGTCATGGTGCTCACATCCATTTCCCACAAAACAAAACAAAAAAAAACAAACATCCATTTCCCACAAAAAAAACAAAAAACAAAAAAACCCCATCCATTTCCCACAAGTTGCAACACCTGTACTGGACAGCACACCCACTGTACTGTGACATCATTAAGCAGGGAGCACAGAAACGTGTCAGTAAGTCCTGAAATGTATGGGGTAATACGTGAAGTTATCTTTCAAAATCTATTGCTTTACTCGTTTGTCAGATTATGGTTGCTTCTGCATTTCCTTAATTGCCAGATTTCCGTAATTTATATTTAACGTTTGGTAAATAGTCACTCAATATAAATCACTGCACATAAATGCTGCATCACCGAACCTCTGCGTTGATCTGCAGATAGTGGCAGTTGCAGCGAGGGATCTGCAGCATGCTGAAGAATTCGCCAAAAAGCACAACATCCCTCGAGCATATGGAAGTTATAATGAGTTGGCAAAAGATCCAGACATTGGTGGGTTCTTCTGTCAGCATATGGCAGAGTGTTGTGGTCTAAATTGAATTTATTAAATTCTTCCCCGCTGAAGCGTCTTTATGCCTGTCGCTGAATCTCGACCGCTCTAAGAATGCTAAACTCTAGTGGACTCTTTCCCTCTCTCCCTAGATGTGGTGTACATCGGCACCATCCACCCTCACCACCTGAGTACTGGCAAGCTCTTCATGAAGTCCAGAAAGAATGTGCTGATCGAGAAGCCCCTGGCCATGAATTCAAGGGAGGTCCAGGAACTCATCGCTGCAGCCAAAGACAACAGTGTCTTTCTCATGGAGGTAACTAAAAATATAGTCATTTTTTCACCAAAGCCACATTCAGCATTCACTCTTACTCTTTTCGACCCATTCTATGACTCCTTACAGGCAGTTTGGACACGTTTCTTTCCTGTATCCCTTGAAGTGAGGAGACTGCTGGGGCAGAGTGAAGTGGGTGATGTTCAGATGGTGAGGGCTGATCTGGGGGCTCCACTCACCCACGTCCCTCGCTTGGCTGAGAGGAAGTTGGGAGGCGGGGCACTGCTGGACCTGGGCATCTACTGTCTGCAGTTTGTCCTCATGGTTTTTAATGGCGAGAGGCCCGAATCCATCCAAGCCACAGGGCATTGCATAGACACAGGTGAGTGTGTCAAGGATGTCAATGTACCAAGTAAATATTTTAGTACATGACAAGGTGTATTCTTTGATGGAATATTCACTATTTATAAAGGAAATTACAAGGCACTTTAAGTGCTCTCACTACGTCTTTTGTCCAGGTGTGGATGGAACAGCGGTTTTGGTCCTGAAGTTCTCAGGAAACAGACTGGCCCTTTGCACTTGTTCAATCACCATGACGCTGACCTGTGACGCAGTTATCACTGGGACCAAAGGCACCATCAAGGTAAAGGGGAAGCAGAGCACGCAGTAAGAAAAATCTCCATACAGGACCAAATAACACAGGTATGGTAATATGCTAATGTTAACGTTAACCATAGGCTGTCGTTCGCTGCACAGCTTGTGAGCAGGAATAGCAACATTTCTATTTGTTATCCATTTCGTGGTGTGTAAAGAGTTTTGCAGCCATTGGAGCCGCTATTATGTCTATAGACTTTTTGTCCTGTTGATTTATTAAATCATTATTTGGAACAATAGAAAAGTATGTTTTTTATTATTTCTGTCTGTGAATTGAAATTGCGCACTTAAACTGTTGAATCCAAGTGTTGTACAGTATAGTAGTTGGATTGTTAGTAGGATTTTACAGAGACTTGTAAACTGAATACAACATAAAAACTTCATAAACATGGTAAAACACAGTAGACCTGGTGAAATACTAGTTTTATATCTAGGCTTAAATAAATAACAGTCATTTTTACTTGATTTATGTGTTGTAACTACTTACCATTCAAAAGCAATCCGTATTAAACGCTCCACATTGGAAATACAGCTATTTATCTCTTTGTATGAATGGCTTAAACGCTTCATGCAAGGTGAGTTACATGACACTGATTTCCACATCAGGTACCCCACCATATGTGGTGCCCCACAACCTTGGAGGTGAATGGGAAGGAGATGCAGTTCCCCCTGCCAGAGGCTGGCATGCCACTAAACTTCACCAACAGCACAGGTCTACGATATGAAGCTGAGGAGGTCCGCCACTGTCTGCTGAAAGGTACAACATGCCCAAATGCATAAAAATAGAACAGTGGTAGCATTTACAATAGATCTGGATTTATCTGAAATCTTTTATATATTAGATTTTAAATCTATCTTGACCAATCAGCTGTCAGAAAAAAATAATTCATTCAGAATTGTATGAAAGTGAGAAAAGCAAACACAAGTGTTTTTTATTGTTACGTGATACAACCAATAATGAATCAGTGCTCATTTATGATCATCAGTAGTTTAAGTGTTTCCCCCAAAAAGGGGGGAAAAACACAAAGCATGATTATGGGTGTACCTTTAGTGACAACAATTTCAATGTGAAAAGGTATGATTGGCTTCTTTATTTTTATTACACTAATAATGTAGTCTAAAAACACCTTGTGACATGATGCATCCTGAGATTGTCTCTTGTTGTGGTCTCTTGCTTATCATTGTTTGTGATTTATTGTTCCCCTCTAGGAGTGAAGGAGAGTCCCGGGCTGCCGTGGGCTCACTCCAGCCTGTTGGCAGAACTTATAGATGAGGCCAGAAGACAACTGGGAGTGACATATGACCAGGACAACATCCAGTAATGTGTTCTCAGCGACAGTTAGGGAGCAGACGAGTACCTCAACATGCAGAATGACAGAATCTGAATCGAGTTTCCTATTGAATTCAGGCCACACGGATCATTGTAGATGTTTTGGTGCTTGGACTATTTGCCCTATTCAAGTGGTCCTAGTAAGCCTCGACAGTGTGACAGTTAGTCATCGTGCACAATAGAAGGGCCCTAAAACCAAAGCAGCTAAATGATTTTCAGCCATCATTCATTTTATTATTTACACCTGTGCTTTTCTTACTGCGACATTTCAAAATGTCTTCTGTGTGAAAAGAAGCCTATTAGGATTGTTATGGTAACCTCTTTCACTTAATGTTTTCATTTTCATTCGTTTAAGCACTTTGTACAATTTGAATTGAGTCTCTTGGCTGTTTCTAAAGCAAATAAACTCAAGAGGAAATCTAGCTGGGTTAGTGCTTTTATAGTTTTATTGACTAAAATGCGGTAATAAGTATAACATTTCTTTAATTAATTTCAGATCTCATGTTAATTTACTACAAATTTTTGAAGAAATTGTTGAAAGATTCTGTAGCCCTTAGAACAACATGCTTATAAACCTATCCACACAAACAATACCTTTGTCACTGCAGGCACACATTTAGTGCTGGCTGCATGTCATCACTGGTTGCTCGGCAACCGAACAGACGCTCTTTACCCTTCCGGAAGTGCGTGGCTCTGTGTAAATATGGCGCACGGAGCAGTGCATATACCAGCGGTATTCATTTCTTCAATCTATTCTTTTACTTCGTGCTGTTTGTCTATCTTCGTCGCTTCTGCAGCATTTGAAACAGTAAACACTGACAATGTGTTCAGTGCAAGCCACACGGCTACTGTACCCGTCGCTGCCGCTAGGGATCTACGGTGAGTTTACTGACGTTAACTGTTAGCTAGCTACTCTATGCTAACATGAGATTAGTTACAGATATTTAGTTTTGTTCAACTGTGAGGGTAATGTTTATTTCTACGGGAACTACGGCTTCAGGTTACAATTTTGCCTTTTAAGGCTGTATTTCTATGCCGTTTGCCAGACTAGACCCCTTCTGTTGAACCCTGCAGTCTTGATGAGCGGTAACGTTAGCTAAAAGTGTACCTGACTCCATTCAAAAAGTTGACAGTTTAATGACTTCTTGCGTATTAGAACCACATACACATACATACATATCCCCTAATAAAATATGCACAACATTGTTATGTTGTTTTGAATTTCGGCGTATAAATAGTTCATTAAGCGCACTTGATAATAATGTTAAAACAATCTCTTTTTAAACAACGTTGTTGACGTTAATAATCGGAGAATCGGGGCGCGTTGGGGCTAAGTTAATTTGGTCAGGACAGTAACGTTAGCTGCATTTTCTAAAGGGTGGATTTATTGAAATAAACCGAATATGGTATGGTTATTAAGAAATGATGGATACGAGTCGTGTTTAAATTTAATTTAGTGTTAGTTAGGGGATGTGATATACAGTATGTGTCACGTAACGATGTCTGATTCCATTTTATTTAACGTTATATAGCGCCAATTTATACCAGAAGTTGTCTCATTGCACTTTTCCTATAGAGCAGGTCTAGACCGTACTCTTTGTAATGTTATTTACAGAGACCCAACAAGTCCCACCATGAGCGACAGTGGCGAGAATTATGGCTACCAGTAGGTCCTGGAGTAAACATAATGTGGACGGCAATAGCTAGCCCTGCTCTTGTTATACAGATGATACTGGACATTTTAAACTGGATCAAAGTTGGTTTATTACTGAATGTAGTAGGGTTTATATATTTTAAAGACGGAAAACCTTCACTCTTGTTGACTGAACAAAGAACGTGCTGCTGCTTTTTTCCATCCAAAGACTTTTCAAACTCCCAAGATCTCATGTGCTCTCTTGTCATCTCAGGTACCTTTTGTATGACGTGAACCCCCCAGAGGGTTTCAATCTGCGGCGAGATGTTTATATCCGCATGGCCTCCCTGGTGAAGACTTTGAGGAAGGAGGGGGATGACTGGGTATTGGTGCTTCCCCCATGGGGTCGCCTTTACCATTGGCAGAGCCCCAACATCCACCAGATCCGCATCCCATGGGGAGAGTTCTTCAGCCTCACTAGCCTGCAGGCCAATGTGCCTGTCATTGAGTATGAGGAATTCATCGCTGGTGAGTTTTTGTGAGTTACATTTCCTGAAAGGTTCTCATTTATCTGGCATGGGAACCATTTGAAACCTCATTACCTATATGTGGTTTATAAATACATTTAGTATTGCTTAAGCTTTTTATACTCTAATAAATACTAATGGTTCTTTTTGACAATGCACAGCCAACACTGTTTAAACAGCTGTAAAAAAAATGGGCGCTCCTTGGCCTGCTTTAAGTGTGTTGAAGCCAAACACCCAGTGAGTGTGTTTTGTTCCTCCCTTGGGTCTAGAGAATGGAGGCCCATTCATAGACCAGGTTCTGGTACTGCAAAACTACGCTGAGGGATGGACTGATGGGAAATGGGAGGAAAAAGTGGATGAGCGGCCGTGCATTGAGAAGTTGATGTTCTCCAAAGATAAACAGGGCTACTACAGGTAACGCAACACGAAACCCACAGCAATTTAAAACGTAAGGGCGTGGAGTTCATGTGGTGGCTGCGTGTATCAGTTGTTTGAGTTCGACATCAGAGATTGGGGTTTTTATCCTGAGTTGAAGTATTTACACTCGGCTACAATTTTTGACGTTGTTTTCATGCCACGGATGTTTTCTGAGTCCAGCGGCTATCAGAAGTTTTCTTTCACGCCCTTTGTTTACTGTTCCTGAATGAAAGAGATTAATTTAGCTTAAGTGCCGAAGAAATGAATTGTAATTCTAGAAGAATAACTCCGTAGACATACTGTACTTCAGATAGTGATCGATCACATTCACAGTATTTCTGTATTAATGATATTCATCTCTGCCTTCCTGCTTGCACATCCCTCTTCTCTCCATTCATCATCATCTGTCTCATTTATCTTGTTTGTGTGTGTTTACAAGGGGCTGGTTTTGGGGCTACGAAGAGACGAGAGCTCGAAATGTCACATGTTTATCAGCCCAAGGCCATGCCTCCATAATGGCCGCAGTTCTTCAGAAAAACATCACAGTGACGTGAGTCTACAGAGCAACATGTTGATATAAAATGCACTGACCATACACATGCATACACTGTGTGCGTTTGTCAAGCAACAGTGGCCAAAAAATATGTCTTTGGCAGATAAATCAATACTATTATTTTTGAATTTTGGGGTTGAATTCAGTTCTATTGAGCGTGATTATTATTGTCACAACTTTTGCTAATAATGTTTGATTCAACCTGGTACCTAATTCTACTCAAGTAGCAGCACTGAAAATAGTGTGAATGAATAAGCAATGTACAGCATATTAAGTGTGCTGGTAAAGGCATGAGAAGGTATGCTGTGAAAAAGTTACAGACCTTTGCAGATGAGCCTGAAAAATACATTTCTGACATTTCTGAAAATACGTTTCTATGGGTAAATTCAGTAATGTTATGAGAGGGATTGATGCGAAGAATTTGAGGTTATGGTGACACAGCGAACTGTCCTGTCTTTAGTGTCTATTCCGACACATGTCTGAGTTACAGCATGAGAAAGAGCAGCTTATTTTCCACGAATAAATCATTGGTATTTGGCTGTTTTAACTAGCAGAACTATTTCAGGAAAGCTACTGAAGTTAAATGTAATATGGAGCTATCCTTCTTCTTCCAGCTGCTCCCGTCAAGCGTTGCCACAATGGATCATCTGTTATTATTGAGCTATAAACCAATAGATGACAGGTGTAGCTAACTGACTAGAGTTAACAAACTACCTAAATGACACTACCTAGACACAAAATTGATCGTATGTGACGAAACCTATCAGTCTAGTTAAAACAGCACTAGGCATAAATCCTCCATAAAACAGTGGAGTCTTTCTATATTTTCTATTTGAATAGCAGAAAGATGATCTGACTTCATTGTTATTTAAGGATGGTATTACTTGCTCAGATCTTCGTGACACTGACAGGGATAAACCTGTTTGTTTACCACTATTTTGCAGATCAGTCATGCTTGATCGAGCAGAAACACTCCTCCATGATCACTATGCTGGGAAGGATTACTGGGATGTAAGTAAAAGGCTAATATCATACCCATTTGTTTGGGTATTAGATGACATATTTCATTGAATATTTTTTACAATATTAACATTAGGCTATCTGAGCTCGGCGTTAGTAGATGTTGTGTGCTGTAGATGTAGTGTTACCCTGTAACATTGCTCACTGTATTCTAACTGAAAATAACACATGGTAAACCTGATGTGTAAGTCTCTGCAATTGTCTGTGTTTGATGTAGACCCGCCGCAGTATGGTTTTTGCTAAGCACCTGCGACTCATAGCGGATGACTTCAGAGCAAAGTACCTGAACTCCACGGATGACAGAGACCATACCATTTACAGTGAGGATTGGACTCGCATGAAAGTGAGTCAGTGTATCTGATTGTGGCATGATCATGTGACCCTACGGGTGAAATTAAGGCTGTGGAAATGTGCAGTAGATGATGCGGTAATTATCATGTGACCCATACCGTTTTCCATACATGTTGCCATGTGTTTCTCATTGTTTGCTGGGAGTGCATTTGCGCCATTTAAGTTCTGGCTCTTACGTATTTGCAAATTTGTGGAATTTATGCGCTGATCATATCAGAAAATCTGATCAGTCAATCACACCCTTTACTGCTGTGTACCTGTTTGCTGTATGAAATGCCATTGTTGTTTAGAACACTTTATTTGTTCATGTGAAAGCTGTTAACTATAAAACTTGACATCTTAGCAGCAGTAGAATTTTCACCCTGAGAATAATCTAAGTGTTGGGCGAAGAACTGCCATAAATTGCCGTGTATGCACGTATTGTTTGAGTCTGCATTTGTTGATTTTTCAATTTTTATAGATTGTCTTTCTGATCACTTATTTCTGACAACAATCATTGATTTTATGTATTTTGGTGCTAAAGTTTTAGGTTTTATGCAACAATTTAAACAGTGGTCTGTTGTTTCTTTATTTCCTCCTCAGGCAAAGCTGGGCTCAGCTAAAGGTGGTCCATATCTGGGCGTACACCTGCGCAGGAAGGACTTTATCTGGGGTCACAGAGAGGATGTACCCAGCCTTAATGGAGCAGTCAAAAAGATGCGCAGCTTGATGAAGAAGCACAAAGTCGACCATGTGTTTGTTGCGACAGATGCAGATGGGGAAGGTGGACGATTTGCAATTAATTGTTCATTTAAATGGCCCAAGGGCCAGGAGAAATTTCATTCGTAATATTGACATGAGTGCTTCAGTATTTTGCAGCTTATGACATTGTGTTTTGAAGGTTGATACAACTTTAACTACTTTAAGATTTATATTTTGTGATGAAATCTATTTTGTTTTTTTAAATGGAAAAAAAAAATTCTGGCCCAAAACCA
Organism: Coreoperca whiteheadi; assembly: GCA_011952105.1. NCBI lineage: Eukaryota > Metazoa > Chordata > Actinopteri > Centrarchiformes > Sinipercidae > Coreoperca > Coreoperca whiteheadi. Next base: position 17,054,775 of record CM022488.1, read on the forward strand.
CAGCTTTGACACAATAAGATAAGAATTCAGTGTATTATAGTGATGATAATACTGTAATATGAAGACCTAGTAGTAGGAATAATATTAATAAGTAGTAGCAGCATATAAATAAAATCATAGTCACTATAAATGCTTATAAACCTATGTAATCTTGTAGAATTGAAGGAGCTGAAAAGGTTGCTGCCAGACATGGTGCGGTTTGAGCCGTCCACAGAGGACCTGGAGCTCCTTAAAGATGGAGGGGTGGCCATCATTGACCAGTGGATATGTGCACATGCGAGGTAAATTAGTTGTTATGGTTTTGTTACTACACATCAGAATCAGCTTTATTGCCAAGTAGGTTTACACATACGAGGAATCTGCTTTGGTGTTTTTGGTGCAAAACAATACACATAGTAGGAATATAAAGAAACATGAGCAGGTACTGCAGGTGAAGAATCGTAATTCAAATTGACAGTTATAGATTAAACCAAAATGTTCTAAGAAAATAACAATCATCGAATAGAGTATGTACACTATGACGACATGTATTCATTACATGATGATCAGCATATCAGTCATCTTATTGGTATCCGACAATAAGAAGCACATATTTTACAAGTTTATGACTTGTTGGTTAATTAAAAGTGCTGAGCTGTGTCGTCATTCTTTTCAACTCAGACTCTGTTCTGCCCCATGTGATCAAGTGTAAATGCAATTCAATTTGCTGGACTAGTGGCCCCATTAATTTCCCCTGGACTTTTCATCCAGCACCATCATCAGATCAAATGACTTCATCAGCCTCAGCTGACTAATTAAAAAAAAATCTTTATTTAAAAGGTAAAATAGTTTTTTAAAAAATTCTGAGGGCATTGAATAATAATAAGTTAATGCTAGTTATTGTATTTCATGCCGTGGCCAACTTGGAAACAATGTTTTAACGTTGAATAACTCAGATATTTTAGCAGCCGTGTCACAGGCATGTATACTGCCCATGAAAAATATTTCAACTTGGAAAACTGTCAGGGTACATGCTGTTGTCACTGTGTTTTTCACGCTCATGTAACTTTTCATGGTACACATGTCTTACATCATTGCTATGTTTTGCTATATTTTTATTTTATTCATTAATTAATGAATTTTTTTTTCAGGTTCTTCATCGGTACATCAGTGTCCACCTTCTCTTTCCGGATCCATGAAGAAAGGGAGATCCTGGGTTTTGACCCCAAAACTACATACAATCGTTTCTGTGGGGACACTGAGAAAGAATGTGAACAGCCCACGCACTGGAAAATTGTTTATTGATGTGATGTCTGACTTTCTTGACACACACAAGTGCCAAAAGCAGTGTTAAAAGTGACATTTATTTGTATGGAATATACAAGATATTTTAACTGTTTTATGGTGTATTTTTTTTACTTTTTATGGTTTCAGAGTTGTGCATTCAGGTCTGTAGTGACCACTGTGACTGAACCTTTGCTCAAAAGGCCAAGATTGGGCTGCCAAACATGTATTACTGTAGCATTCGACAAGTACATCTGCAAATATTTTGTAGGTTATTTGTTGAATGTGGATCCTTCATGACAGCCTGGTATTTTACATCATTTCTGATATTTATTACTAACACCAGCACCACTGCTAAGAAGAAGTGTCTTATAATGACAACAACAGACAGTGTTGTATGGGAGTATTCTCAGTGTAACATTTTGTGAGATTCAAAGATGTTGAGCATCTTAAAAACTTAACTATTCTACTTTTAAAATCTAAGATTCTTCTTTTCTTTAATGGCACCACATAATTATTAGGTAGCATTCAGGGATCATAATATTGAGATAATGCATTTTTAATTAAAGGTACCCTGTGGCATTTTCTTGTAAACAAGTAAAGCTGTGTTTGCATTTAGTGTTTCTTAACAAGCGTTGGGTGGAACCCATAGGCCTAGTGAACGCATTGAATACATCTTCTTTATTCAATATTAGCTAACGTGTTTTTGAAGTACTTTGAAACTTGCGATGTTTTCATTCATATTTGCTAGCAGTCTTCTTTATTGCCTATGGTAGCCCATTGTTTCTTAATGCGCTACTGCCACCGACTAATGATCAGTGGATTAACCTTAAATTGGCGACAGGAAAGTGCATTTGGCCGCCACACTCCAGTGCACATGCGTCCTTGTGCCTTTTGCACGAGATCCCAACAAAAAGGGGTTCCATTCACGTAAACCCTGCTTCCTAGCACTAAGGGTGGTAAAAAACTCCACAGGGTACCTTTTAAAATAGAACCTGATGATTCCCAGTTCACAATATGTTAAAAAGATCTGCTTTTCTCTTCTGCTTACATTGTATTTCAGTGTTTGTGTGAAATAACTTTAATTTCCCATTTTTAAGCAGTGCCAGTATTAACATTTGTTACATGGGACTACATTACAATATTGTTGAAAAGTAGGAAATAACAATATCATGACAAATTTTATTTACGCTTAATTCCTTCAGCCTTCTTTTTAAACCAGACTATACTGTATATTTGGCATTGACCATTATAGTGTTATTGCTAATAATACTACCATTGAAAGGAATTGAAATGTCACGAAGGAGCCATTTTTTCTTGCTATCCCTGGCCTGCCATAAAGCTGTTATCTCACAACACACTCTGTTTTTTTCCAGTCCTGAGAATGCACACACACGGGAATGGTCTCATGACTTCGTTTGTACAGTAGATGTGTAATTTTCGGTTTTGAATAAAAGTTTTTAGCAGATTTAAACATGGCAGAAAGCACAGGTTTGGAAATGGAAACAAGGTTTGTTTGCTGTTATGTTATGTAAGAATTGCCTACTCTACCAACACCACATTTGCACACACACTTACAATACTTACATTTGAACCACATTAAGTCAACATCTGAAGTTTAGCAATGATGATGTAAATGTCATTGTAAATGTACCTACTCAGAATCCATGTACCAGCAAACGTGGATGTTTTTAGATACAGAGAAACTCGATCGTTCGAAAATTCACTTTATTATAGACTATGTTAATGTCATTGAACTGTTCCCTCAAATTAATTATTCCCAGTAATGGAATAATGTTGAGCATGTATATGTAGTCACTGTGCTCTACATGGCATTTTACATGCTATGGACCTTTACATTTATATAAATTGGGACCCAGACTCCATGGAGCCAGGACAGTGACTTTGAAATTTGACATTGAAAATAAAATTTGAAACATTCTCCGCACCAAAATGGCGACAGAAAGTTCAAACTGAAAACTCCTGTCACTGGGAAAAAACTGTCACTGAAAAAAGAGTAACATGAAGAAAAAATCTTAACATTGTCATTGAAAAACACATCAGAATGCGGAAATTATCAAAATAAAACGAAATATCTTTGAATGTCTGTGTTTTATTTTTTTTAGTGCCAATACTCGTTTCAGTGCCAATGTAACATTTTCCAATACAAATGTTACCTTTTTCAGTTCCGGTTTTGTTTTCAAGGCCACAATTTATTTTTGAAGACTAATTGTAAAGTCACTGTCCTGGCTCTGCGGTCCATGGGAACGCAGCAGAGATTTTTTGTATTACTTGGTGTGTTTTTGTATGCTAAATGTGGGGAGGTAATAGTGGTGGGAGTAATAAGAGGCAGTCCTCCTTATACTTTCGTTCTGGTGCTGCAGTACTTTACATAGCATTGTGTTTACCAGTAGCTTTGACACGTTATCAAGATGGAAAACCGGTAGAATTAGCTTGATGATGACATTCTTATTGATGTTTCAAGCTTAAAAGTATAATAGTGTCAAATATCACTTGTGCCCTTGTTTGACCCAACCCTGAGGCTTCATACTGTCCATTGTTTTGTCTTTTTTAAATGTGATAATGGAAAGAATCTGTACATAATAGTTCACCCAGGTGGCAGGTGTCACTGTCAAAATAAGGAATTCACAGACCCGTGTGTCTTGTTGGTGAAAGCTCACACTGTCAGGAAGAACATGTTCTACATGGAAAATACTGACATGTCATTCAGCATTGTCCTTATCAACAGTTGTATTTATACACACACAGGATGTGAGGGAGAAAATGACATTAGCTTCAGCCACATCAAGCTTTAATAACATAAAATACTGATTTTTGCTGAAATCTTGACCTCGTGCCTATATATAGTTTTGTGAAAATGTAGCAATTGAAACAGTTATTTTTTATATAGTATTTTAGTATTCTTGAAATCTTATATTTTTGTTTGTTACATCATAATGTTTCTGTCAGTATTACTTGGATTTATTTTGTTTTTGACCTCTCAACATAGTCTAAGATGTGCAGCGTCTAGAGAATTCACTGCATTGTTAATGTTTTTTTTCCTGTGGATCCCCACATGATATCAGTGTGATTTTTCCCTGTGGAGACCCATACCTCCTCAACAACACCTTAGAAACGTGGGTGGTTGAGTGTGTAACATGATGCTCGTAGTTGCCCTTCCCCCTCTAAATCAATTCTCTCCCTTGTAGAAAAGAATTGTGAAATGTTCTAGAACCTTCTAAGATTTAATCTTAGTAACAGATTTTGCTCCATTAATTCCTTTATCCAAGATATCCAGAAATTACCCTGAATAAGAACTGTAGCTTTGTGTAAAATACATTTGAAAGCAGCAGTCAGACTCTTATAAACTTAGGTCATTAAAGAATATATTATGTATAATCCTTACAGTAAATTTAAGACCATTGCAGCATAGGTAGAGTGATGGCCATTTAAGGTGAGATCTGAAATGTCAGTGGTGAAATAACTGTAGTGCTGGTGAGTAACTATGTACATTTACTCAATTTGTACTAAAGTACAATTTTTTAGGTGCTTTACTTTTTTGTTTTTACATTTCTACTCCACTACATTTCAGAGGCAAAATTGTTCTTTTTACTCCACTTATTTGATCATTAAAGTTACAAGTTACTTTGTAGATTCAGCCTAATAATGCAAAATATATTCAACAAATACATTATGATGATGTAATATTATAGCTTAAGATAAAACTTTATTGAAATTCACAGGCTACCCAGCAGAATATAAAGGAATTAAAATTAGCCCCAGCTTTACCTTTAGCTGCAAAATTAAAGCGACATTAATGCATAATTATTATTATTCTGAAATGGGCCATTATGCATGATGAGTACTTTTTCTTTTGGTAGTACTTTACTTAAATAAAACCAATGCATGACTCTCACTTGTAAAAGAGTATTTCTGCACTCCACCACTGTGAAGATCATTGTCAACCAGCAGTAAAAAAAAAACAAAAAAACCTTTTCAAAGCAGCTTTCATAGACTTTTACAAATATTTTAGCTGTTTACTGTTATTAGCTATACAAGTATATTAGAATGATTAGGCTAAAATAGTTGGATATTGTGTCATTTTCATGATAAAGCCCTTAAAGGGGCACTGCATTCATAGCCAAAAGTTGCTAGTGGGCGAGTAGCTGTTTGTTCTCAGAAACCACGAGCGTCTCTTTTGTTTTGGTCACACTGGTTGCAGCCAGAGTTGCCTACACGCCCTTTCTCAGATTTACCTTACTTCTCACGCACGGGAGGAGCCGCTCACGTGTATAGGAGACAAGGAGCAGAAAGGTTGTTGCTACACTTGTCCTTTGCAGTCACTGCGGCGTCACTCAGCGAGGATTTGACCGTTTCTGCTTTTGAGCGGGACCTTTGCTCTGTTTTCCTCCGACCGACCGACCGACCGACGGCCAGGGCATCCTGCTAGGGGCCACCTCGCCTCATGTCGCCCCTAACAAGCGTGCGAGCTACAGTCAGATAAATCACTTGAGCATTTCAAGAGGACAGACGCAGTCAGGTAGGTAGAGCCTACATTGTTACTATAAGAGTACACGCAGGGAAGCTGCTCATTGATGAAAATGACATTTTTTCAAGTCATTCAGACGTGACTTTCTGCATGTGGGCTTGTGGCAAGTTGTCATACGTTGCTAAGCTTAGTTAACGACAATGAATGTCAATGATAGTTTGATGAAAGCAATGAATTTAGTTCTTTATCTGTAATCTGAAATGTCAGACAGCTGTAAAAGACTTAAGTATGCTATATACATAGAGGTGACAAATTAATCATACCACAAGGTCCACGCAGGAGCTGTTCAGGAGCTTTCCATCTTCCTCAGCAGACAAGAGTTGTCAAGGAAATGTTGATGTTTAGATTTTCATTCCTTTGAGCACTTTATGGACTTCTCCTGGCTTTAAATCTCTATTATATATCTGCATTATATAATGGAACCGGTGTGTGGTCATTATTATTGAAAAAACACTTTTTTAAAACCATTTGTCAATGGACTGACCTCACTTTCTGTGACTGGCGGATATAGCTAATCGATGGTTGAATGGATGTGTCGTGTTTTCATTTTAGCTTCCTCCACTGATGGCTTTCTTCAAGCAGCTGCAGCTGCTTCTCTGGAAGAATGGACTGGCAGCCATCAGACAGCCGGTGAGTGACTATTAGGTGCAGTGGGATCTATAATTCTATTTTCACGCACTGTAAGCACGCAGATCCCTGTTTATCGTCAGCTTTACCAATACCTAAGAGAGATTGTGGGGAATAAATGACATAAAGAACTGCGCCATTACAGACGGGATACTCCATATTTCAGTATCATTTTGGAAATGAACTCTTCGTAAACTAATTACTGTTTTACTATATCTTGTGATACAGTTATGGTCCTTGACCCTGATCATCTGGCCTCTGATCATCTTCATCATCATTGCTGTGACCCGCAACCAGTTCCCTCCAGTAATGAAAGATACATGTAAGTGTAAACCTGCATAGAATAAAGCAAACCGGATGATGCTATACAATGTGCAAACAAAATAAACTGTTACCTGCCAATCCTATCTTGCCTATAAGCTTCCCTGGCACTACCAAACGTAGACCCTTTACTGAGGCATAGATAAACTCAATAATATAATAAAATAATTGGGTAATATTATTGATACGGTGTTTGTATTCGTTTATTTTGACTGAGAGCACATTTATTCATCCTCAATAGATGTGGGTAAAGGTACATAATGCATACATTTCTGCCTCTGTGGTTGTAGAGGGAGGGGCAGAATCTGAAACCAGTTGGTTTTGAAAAAGATACCACAAGCCTTTATGTTACCAGGAAGCCAGGTTCAGTAACAAATAACAAAAAGGTTATAGCCTCACAAAGGTGCATTTGATATCCGCATCAATACCACTATCACCTGTCAATATGTTTGATAAAGTAAATATTTTTTTGCATTATATACAGTCAGTACAGTATTGGCTGTAACCAGTTAACCCTCCCACTTTTGTTTGTTCCGTCTTTTTTGATCAGATTCTAATCTATTGATGCACTGATTCACATGTAATTTAATAAGCCCAGTGTGTCCTAATGTAGAAACTATCCAGTGAATCTGAACAATAGGACTTGCCCTATTTGTTTTTATCAGTGCTGGCCTTGAATCGGGTAATGTAGTGTTGCAAATTACTCTGCAAACACAGTCTGAATACGATCTCAGACGACCAGACAGTTTAATTGAGTATGGGCTGGGCTGCTGTTTCGCACAGAGCTATTTAATGCTATTATATCATTATCATAGAAATGTTCAATAACTATTTTCCATAAGATGGATTCTGCTGTATTTGGAGGCATGTGCTGAAGTATCATAGTTGAAAACTGATATAAATAATACTACAAACACTAAATAATTTGCTTTTTTGCCATTGTTGGGCAGTAATAATGCTCCTAAGTCCTGAAATATAACATTTGCACCCTTCTAGGTTTTAGTGCCTCCCACATTTTCATTATGATTGAAGAATTACAAAGCTGTTCCCATTATTGGATTTGTGCCTCTTGCAGTTCCATTATAAATGTATGGATACAAAGTTGTTCCCTTTGTTGAATACCTGTTTAACTTGCCTCTTTATTGTTCTTGTTTAACTTTCATGAGTGTTTTTTTTTTGTGTTTCACAATTTTCTCTCTAAATGTAAACTGTATATGAATTTTATGTAACTGGCTATGTCAGTGTAGGTGTTAACCTTGATGTATTTCTGAGATAATATTAACACCAATAAATACCAGAGAGGTTAGTCTCGTCACAGCGGCTTGACTGCAACCTGATCTTTTTATTTGTGCTGAATTTAAGCAATAGTTGGGATTGTTTTCTGACAAAAAAATGGTATGAGTTACTCCATTGGTAGTGATACAGACAGATGGAAATTAGCGCAGGCTCCTGATCCCGTGGTCACATACATCCCTACAAGCCAACAACTTGTCAAAAGGAAATGAATAGCAAATTGGGCCAATTCATAGAAACAATTTGAACCAAAACACAGCGCTAAAAAAGTTCAACCATCCACAACAGAATGCAACTTTTTAGTCTATTTCTGATGTATGGTTTTCCTTTTTAACCACTCTGTAACATTGTTGTTAAACACTTTATGTAGTGTTTGTGATACCTGTCTACGCCCTGCATATAGTTAATGATATGACATTGACTTGAAAGTAATATTTAGGCTTTCAATCTACCTGTAACTCACTTCAAGTAATGCCACTGAAAGAATTTTGTTTTCCAAATGCACATACTTAATTACACGGTCTTCTGGGATTTTGAAACAATTCTTAATGGAAACAGTGTTTTCAAGCATCCTCAGTACTGTGACAACTTTGTCATGTCTCCTCCAGGTTATGTGGGACCCCGAAACCTCCCCAGCACGGGCTTCTTCCCTTTCCTGCAGACCCTCATGTGCAACACAGACAGCCACTGTCATAACAAATCAGGCCTACTGGACCCAGGTGCATCAAAGTCAACTCAGAGATCGTCAAGGAATGCAAGGTACCCCCCATTCATCAGTAGAGAGTGTATATTATCTCTTATCGGACCTATACTCCGGAAACACCAAACGCACATGTTAGAATTTTTGTCAGTATCACTGTATCTAGACTGCTTAATATAAGTTCGACATGTTAAGCATACTGAATGTCTCTATTCCTGGTGTCATATCATTCAAAGAAAAAATCTGTGACGGAGGCCCTTTGAGTCACAAAGGAGGGACACACCTCAGCATAGCAACATCACATGAGTTGAATACTCAGTGTGGTCATGGAAATATACCAACAACAGTATACTTAGTACTTATCCCTTGCCTAATAATAACTCACCACAGTTTTATGAAGCCACATTCACCCATTTTTCACAAAGATGAAGATATAAATATATTTTTGACAATGTTTAAAAAGCAGCAAACAGCATGACTGTTACCCTTTTTTTTAATAAAATCCTTTTTACTGTATTTCCTGTAAATCAACAGTCAACACTTGGAGTTGCATAATCGTTAGAAAACAGGCACCTTTGTTTATGGAAACCTGTCTACTTTGTTGTAGTGTTAAATACCAACAACAGTTAATGGAAACGGCTTAGAATTGTTTTCTCTACTTTTGTTACTTAAGCTGTTGTGCTGTCACTGAAATGTAGAATAAAACAGCTGATAGTATAACCTGTTTGTCTAAACTTCAGCTATAATACTGATGAATGATGTTTTTTTTCGCAGACCAGCTAGACCTAGTCAAGCTATTATTTGGTTTTAGAGAGCCAAGCCTCTTTAAGATAGCCTTTAGTGAATAGTGAAATATGAGCACCTTGTCATTTTAACCAAGCAAAACCAAGATGACAAATATTTTGTTAGCCTACGACACCATACAGTATATGGGTTTTATCCACTAGCACATGGAAAGAGCCTCGCGGGACTAAATGCTAACAAAAATAATTGCTTTAATTCATTTGACAAATTGACACGGTGTTCCTATCTTACTATTGAGTTGATTATTTAGCTAAGAATATGAATACGACTGCCCTGGAAGATGTTTCAGCTTTTCAGAGAGATGGGTGAAACCCTCTATGGGAAAACCCTTTTGTTTAATATTGCATACATTTAGTTGAGTATCTTATAATTGCAGGTCGCCCCTTGTGCTGACGGGTTCCCCGCTGGCAGACCTGATACAAGGGGGAGATTTTTTCAAATTCACCAGGGACTCCAGCAATGATCCTGCAGCACTGATTGAGGCCTTGAACAACATCTTGGGTATGTGATCCTCATTCACAGACCCTTTTTACTATGTACAATGGCAAAATCACATTTTCATGTTTTCCTGTCAAGTTTCACACCTCCAATGCTGGAGAAAAGGGTGCCCTTCATATTTAACGGACAGATATGAAAGGGGTAATAGTCTTTTGATCTGAAGAAGAGAAAGCAAATAAACATATTTTACTTTATTACGTTAAGAGCCACACTTTGTGGACCATATGGTTATAAGTTTACTCAAGCGCCTTCTCACATTTGCATTATACAATGACTATGATATTAGGCATTGCTATAACTGCTACATTCAGCCAGTTTTTCAACAATGTTTTCTTGTGTTAAAGGTCCATCTTACCAAGGAATCTCTAATAATGTCTCTTTCATGAATGGCATCAATACCACTGCTCAGGCAGATCAGGTGGGTGTTGTTAAGATTCAGTGGGAGGAACAAAACTGCTGAGAATAAGGAAGAGCCTATTTCTTTAATCAAGGGTCACAGTATTGAAACCATATTGTCTCTTATGTATAGGTCATTGTTAACAGCAGATGATGACCCTTATTCTCTGACAATAAAAAGGCTTATAGGAATACCTAGAAGCTCTCTTTATTCTATTTCTTCTTTTGTAAGCAACACTACATTGCATGTGGTTAGACATTATGTTTTAGTAGAATGGAGAACGTGTTATAGTAGCAGTAGCCAATAAAGATCCAGGAAAGCAGTCGAGACAGTTGATCACATTTTCAAGTCTAAAGAAAGTCAAGTGTCACAGTAGACAAGGCCAAGTCAAGTCTCAAGTCCTGATTTTGGTGATTAAGGTGTGACTCAAATCCAAATCTCAAGCCTACAGCACAGCAATAGGTTAATACATTTCTTTGTTAGGCACAATTATATTTGATTTTATATTATAATTAAAACTTAAGACCAAATTTAAAACTGGTAAGTACCATGTATCACGCGATCAAAGTGTTCAGAAAATCTATTAATATTGGATGAATTTACCTTTTTTTAATGAATGCGTGACTGTAATCATCTGAATCTCATATCCATTGTAGGAGTCCGTGAACAAAATGCTGGAGTCAGTGAACGTGTTGAAGAGGGCCACCTGCACCATGATACTGCCCATGATAAACACCACCTCGCCCAACCCCCTGTCCTATGCTGTGGTCACTTTCTGCAACTCCAACAACACCGTGTTTGAAGTCTCGCTCCACACACTCAACCAGGTGTGTGTGTGTGTGTGTGTTTGCGTTTGCTTGCATACACACAGTATGTGGGTTTGGGCCGACATGTGTCAGCTTTATGTAATCAGATCTGTGTGTGAAAAGTTTGTATATCTATAATTACATTAAACTGTTGCGGTTTGTTTTGTTGACCCTGAAATTGCCTCCGGTTGTTAGATACTGATGGAGCTAATGCTGACAAAACCGGATGAGATGGCGACCGTGGCTGGGATGGCGGTGTTGGTGTTCGATCAGCTGCAAAATCAGACCTCCCTGTGGGAAAGCCTTCTAGCTATTCCCCAGCTATTCTCTCCTGGTTCTGTTGAGCAAGTACTGGGTAGCGCAGAGACCCTACTCACCAACATACAGGGGTAATGTACTTCCAATGATGGAGCAATGCAAAATGAATAAAGAGCAGCTGTATGAAAGTGTTTATTTATTTAGTAAGTTTAGAAAAACATTATGATGGGAGTAGTAGTAGAATTACACTGTTAGCATGCCCCCCTTTCAGTTTCGTAAATCCTGTGTTAGAAATTTTTTTTTGCTTCATATTTTATTAGATCACTATTTCTGCAATTAATTTTGGATTTAAATGCATAATATGTGCATAAGTTTCATATCAGGCATGCCACCCCCCCCCCCACCCCCCCCATGGTCTCTCTAGTGCTATGCAGGTCATCCAGAGCAAAGTCCCTGAAGCTGGTACCTCACTTTCCACGGTGCAGCCATTGCTTGTTGGAGGCATCAACCTGATCCACTATGTTCAAAACTGGCCTGGCAAAGGTAGTTTTGCACCATCAGCTCTTCTTAACATACCATATGTCAACCACAAAGACTTAACAATTTTGAGGGTTTTTTTTATCTAAATGCTGGATCACAAAAAAAGCATGAAGTCCTGCTGTTTTAGGGAAGCCACAATGCAAGCACAATTCACTTTGGATTTCAAAACCACCAAAGAAATATTGTCAGTTCAGTTTTGTGCTGATATACAATTAGGGTATAACATCTGACCACGTGATTTGATTCTGCTTAGATGTGTCCATTTCCCTCGGAGAGGTTGTCATGTTGCAGAATGGCTCACTAAGTGAAATTGTAAAACAAGTTTTACAAGAGGTCAAGATACCACTGGACAAGGTACGTGTTGACAAGTCATTATATATCCCCATACAGTAAAGTAAAGAAAGAGATGACACAGCATACGTTTCTATACTGTATTAAAATAATAGGGGATATCAAAACAATTATACCAATCTGAATTAGATGCCATTCTCATACACATTTTTCACTCCCAGTGGAGATTTGTATAATTTCACATTACATATTGCAAATTTCCAAATTGAAATAAAAACAGTAGCTCTATCTTCGGGGTAGATAAAACCCACCTGCCAGCACCTCTAAAGCTCACTAATTATGTCATGTTTGTTTTATCTGTACAAAAACTGAAGTGTAAAAACGTCGTCACATCTACTGGCCAGGTACAGTGAGTTAATTAGTGAACTTTAGAGGAGCTGATTGGTGGGTTTTTTTTATTTATACCATTGGACAGAACCAGGCTATTTAGCTATTAGCTTATTAGCTATTTCCCCCTGTTTCTAGTCTTAATGCTAAGCTAAGCTAACTATCTCCTGGCTATAGTTTCAAATGGACAGATACGAGAGTGCTATCTGCAAGAGCACAAATATTTAAGGTGAATGACCCAAAATGTCTAACTATTCCTTTGATGCAACACTCATTTACTACAGTTTGACTATTTGTGGTAATAATGAATCCAATGATATTTACTGTAATACTCTTCTCTTCTCTAGGCTATTGGCCTGACTTTGGACAGAGACATAGTGCGTTTGTACTTGTGCAACAACAGCAACAGCCCGATGTGGCTAACAGCAGCGTGCAGCACAGGCACTGTGGACATGCTTCTGGGCTGGATCAGCCCTGACAAGGTGGCAAAGCAGGTAGGTTAGAATGATATGATTGTTATCATCACCAAAGGAGGGAATCACAGACACTAGAAATGAGTCAGCTACGTGTGTGGGTGGCATTTTTCCTCTGCCCTTTTCTTTTGTCTCTGCTCTCTTTCTCACTGTCTCACTTTATCTAATGCTACATGTCTGTGTTCTTCTGTCCTTGCTCCTAGTCTGCATTCCTCTCAAGTGCCACCTTCACAAGTAATTAGATGTGCCAAATAATTAGTCTATGGCTGCAAGAAAGCTGTTGACCATAGCAACAAGCACACCTGCAACTCCCAGGTCGCACCTGGGGAGCAAAAAATGTCAGACATCCAATTAGCACTGCCACTAGGGCAGATGTGTTTTGATGAGATAATTCCCAATCAGAAGCTGTTAGCTAACGCTGTCATCACTCTGTGTACTTGCTCAAACAGCCAGCCAGACAACCATTAGCAATCTAATGCTGACATATAGCAATGGTGTGCATGTGTCTCAAACATGTCACCTACAGATTCAGTGTCATGGTGCATATGTGTTAATGACATACAGTGTAGTGCTAGTGACTAACCAGTGTATTTGATCTCAGCTTTGATTTAATCTCTATAGGTTAAAGTTATAGTATGTAAGTCACAATTAGCCTATTTCACTTTTATATTTTAAATATATATACAGAATCAATAAATTCTTTTATAATATTACTAAATACCAAATATCACAGAATTGTACTAAAGCCCTTTTCTTGAAAAAAAAAGATTTGCCGTATAAATGAGTTTTTATTCAGTGAGTTTTTTGGAGTTTGGAGTTTAGTTTGACAAATTTGCATAGGTGAATGGATATGTGAAAAATACACAATACAGTTTTATGCTTTTTACTTATATACTCCTTGACAACATATGTAGATTAAGACAAAATGATTAAGTGTCACTTACTTACTGTATTTCTTGCTCCTTTGTTTAAATTTGGCTTCGTGGTAAACAAAAAAGACACACTGACACTTATTGTGTAGAGACAGACTGAAAGAGACGGGAGTAGAGCAGAAAAGAAGACTGTCTTCTTATTCTGATTGGATTTAGCTAAAATGATTTGAATGTAGCAACTCTCACTCAGCATACATTCTCCTCCTGCTTTGTCCTCCTTTACGTTAACCATATTGTTGCCAGGCTCTCCTGGCATGGAGTCAGCATGTTGCTCAACAAGATGTGTCCTTCGCCAATGGGCTGCTGCACAGTCTGATGGGAGGTTTATCCCCAGGAGGACAGGGAGGCTCTAACATCACAAGGACCCGGCGTAGCGTCGATACACAACCACAAAACATAGAGGAGGAGCTGTAAGTACAGTCTGTTCTCTACGTACATTGCCAATCAGCTGTAAAGCAAATCCAGTTGAAGCTACCCATTTTTTTAATGCTGCAAAAACTAAAACGCCAATTGGACTGAAGCAACTGAATGGGCTTTCTGAATGTCGCACAAATGTTCAGACATGTGGAAGGAGTTTTTAAGAAATGTATATTAGTGGGCAGATTTATATTTGTATTCAGTATCAGCCAAATCCAATTTCTTATATTATTATTTTGCACCAACTAGTGGTCATGCTATAGTATTAATGAGATTTGTACACTACTGGACATAGAAGAAACATTAGCTTTAAAATTTCTGAGAAATAATTTGGAATTGTATTTTCATCCCATTCATTTTTGTACTGACCCTTTAACATTTGTTGTAATTTGCTCTATAATATTGCAGCCCATTCAACCTTTGTTGTTTGATAACTTACACTTAGAAAGAAAAACCGGGAACCATCTTGAAGTTAACCAGACTTTCAAAATGTTTTAAATTCTCCTTACACACCTCAGGCTAAATATTAGAGACCTGTACAAAAATCAGTACAACAGTTCTCCCTAAAGACAAATGTCCTCTGTCCTTTGAACAGTTTGTACTTTCTCTTGAATCTGGCCCTATGCTTTGGCAGGTTTTTGGGGGTTGGTGAAATGGTGATGGGGATTATAAAACTTGTGCCTGAGGTGGATATGGTTGTCCAGAGCATCCTCGGAACTTGCTTTCAGTCCATGAAGTCAGCGACACTAGCCCTTGATACAGTTGAAGGTAAGACCACATAACATCCTACACACCCTATCTCAGGGGACTGTGATGAAAGATAAAAACTGTTGAACCAAAGTAGGACTAGAGGAGTTACAAAGCGGGAAATGGATACACGCACACACCCACACACACACACACCCACACACACACACACACACACACACACACACACACACACACACACTCAAAGGAAAAATATTAAAAACAAACCCTTGGGAGGTATTGAACAATAGAAATGGAAGTCAAGTGGGTAACTCTACGATGTAAGAGTGTCCAAAGGTGCATTTCTTTTTAAAACTGTGTTGAAAATGTGCTTTTGTTTTACAGCATAACATTGAATATGACTGTAGCCAATGGATCTGGCTTTGTCTTTGTTATACAGTATATATTTGTTGTCTACACTCTCCCTGGTTTGTAGGAATGATGGCCAATGCCCTGAAAGATGCTGATCAGCTCAAACTGACTTATCTAACGTTGCTGACAAACCAGTCTGAGGCAGGCGTTTGGATTGGTCATGTCCTTGACAGTGTGATGGAAATTATTATGAAGGTATGCTAGTAGTATTTCTAATGTCCCGTAAGACTTTGGCTATTGATGTCTTAAAGGACAATTTGATTGGTATTTTGTAGTTCATCATTCTGACTGGTTTTCATAAGAGCTTAGTCATCAGAGTCATTGTTTAGATGTAGTGTAAGACAAGGAGTGCACCTTTGTGCAATCACACAAGCAATCAGACAGGTTTCAAGACAGGTTGAGAGAGTTGCCAACCTCACCTCAGCCTCACCACTTGTCCGTACCATAGATTTACAATGTAATTGATGATTATTACAGATATTGTGGGTGAATTTACCTTTAATTTCACTTCCAAATGAGTGCCTTAGGTAAATGGGTTAAACTGGGCTTTGTTTTGTCTGTCTGATTGTGTCACTGCTAATGAATGGTGGCCATGAAGTTATAGCTGCCAGTCACATTTCTCAGCAATTAAACTGATGTGTAAATTGTAATCATAAATTACATTTTAAACTATACTGGGCTCACTTATTATTTGACAAAGCCTTGTTCAGATTCACATAGCTTTATTTTAAATTAATAAAGTATGATTTATTAAAAAAATCATGGACTAAGAACATGAATAAATGTCTGAAACTATGTGCAAGTCTGATAGTATGACATGTAATGCCTTGACTTCAGGAGATAACATGTTTGAGGTTTTTGGTAATAGAATGGAAAAAAATAAAGGTAGCACACACTTATCAGTTTGTGCTGTTTGCCTCTATTTTTTCTAGAGTGTGGCATCTGAGTCTTTAACATGTGAGGATCTCTTGGGTCCCTTCGAATGGCTCTTAAACACAGAGAGTGTAAAGATTGAGGTGTGGAGATCAATGATCTGCCAGAACAGCTCCACTCTGCAGCAAACTCTACTTATGGACTGGCTGCCATTGATTCAAAAGGTAAACATTACTAAGCTGCTTTTAAAGACTTTCATTCCAAAGTGATTATTATGTGAAAAAACATGAATGATTTATGAGTCCTCCTCCAACATTATGCTCACTCTTATTTACTTTTCTTTACTGTTTGGGTTGTATTTTGAACAAATTTAGTAATTTTAGAGTTGAATTGTCCTGTATTGTAGACATTTACAGAATCTACTTAATCAGTCAATAGTCTGTGGCAACATATCCTTTACACAGAAACACAGAGCAGTTTTATCTCTCTATAATTGTATACATATTTTCTACCAATGTTTAGACAATTCTACCAGACAGGTGGTTTTTATAGGTGGTATTGCAACAACCCAAGAATGACAAAGCAGTTCCAGCTTCAAATATCACTGCACAACAAATGTACAGCACCCTCACAGGCCAAGCAGACTAAAATGTAACACTACCCATGATTCTCTCTGAGTGGCACAAGTTGTACAATAACAGTCTGCAGTTGAAATGTTTTTGGAGACTGTCAACGGAGCTGGGCAGTGCATATTAGATGAACTGGATGCCAGACAATAACAATAGCACAGAAAGTGCTGATTGTAGGCTATACCTCAAGGATTTCATTCCAGACGGATTAGACTGTATATGTCATCTTTTCTCCTTTTGGTGTACCAGTTTAAAGCACATGAAAACTGATTTTCCCCATTTTTAGAATAAGTAATAATGTCCTACATAAACACACATTAATATTTAATGTTATAGATAAACATAGTTTATTATGTACTGTAAACATATGAACATAAAAACATCAGGGGTTTTCTTTTAAATTAGGTGTTTTAAAAAAACCTGCATATTATGTTTCCACAGGCAGAAGAAGTGTACAGCACCCCCACAGGCCAAGAAAACTACAACGTAACACTTCCCATGATTCTCTCTGAGTGGCACAAGTTGTACAATAACACTCTGCAGTTTGGCGTGTTTTTGGAGAGACTGGTCACCGAGCTGGGCAGTGCATACTGGATGAACTGGATGCCAGATAACAGCACTTATGATGTTACTGGCACTCTTCAACAAAGGTCTTGAGAAAGAACTAATTATATCCTTTAAGGGTTTCATTCCAGAGTGCTACCCTCCTCTGCATATCTGCTTTTGATTTGAACAGATGATTGATTACAGGTTGTCATATCTCAATATTGCTATTTTGTAATAAACAGTCTTAAAGTCTTAAAAATAAAGTTCATAAAATATCTTTAAAAGATTTAAGGCACAGGCCCACCACCATTGTTTTCCAGTGAAGAAATTTGAATTAAGTTGGACAAAGCTTTGCAAATGGACTCTGTCAGTGAATTTAGTGGAATGAAACAAATAAAGGTGAAGAGGAGGATCACTTTTCCAACATGATGGGTTTTAGATAATGTGCACAATGTCTTATTTCATGCTGTCGGTTATCATTTCATGGTCTCAACAGTGTTGTGCTTTTGCTTTGCTTTGCTTGTAGCATTTTCTTGTTCATGGTGAATTTTGGAGAAAAGATTGAGAAGAGTCAGCTGTGGCCCGAGGTAAAGAACTATTTCAACATGGTTTACTGGATTTTGAACTACAGGCCTGGTGTCACAACTCAGCCAGCAAACTGTGAGTACCCTTTCCTTCTTTCCCTTCTCTTCTTTGCTCTTTCTCTGATGTTTTATTTTCTTCTCTTCTCTTTCTGTGTTGTGCTAGCAGCTAGCAAATGCATACATCAAGGCAATACAGTGTGCATATGAGGCCTTAAAAACCTTAATTAATTGAGGATGTCATTGGGTGACATTAATAATCAAATAAACATGTGCAAGGTGAAAATGTGTAGTAAATACTTCCATCCAAATGATACAACATGTATTCATTGAGTGCCAAAGCAAGTTTACCCTAAACCAAGATGATGATTTATTTAACATAGTAAAATAAACAAAACCAATTCACGTATGTACAGTATATGTATGTGTTTACCTCCCCCTTTAGGTTCTGTTAACATCTCCACCTTAGCCATTCATTGTGAGACCGATTTGAACTGGCCACAGTTTGTTCAAACAATAACTCAGGCTCTGATGTCACCAAACCAAGATGTCCTGGTGAAGTAAGTGACAAAGTTTGTTTGTTTTAATGAATGATGTCTTATTGAATGTGAACACTATGAATGTATTGTATATGCTCAGGAATTGGATTTTCTGTTCTGTCATTCACTTCCAACTGTTGACTCATGAAAGCAACTATGTAAAGGAATAGTTCAGCATTGTGGGGAAATGTGCTCATTCGCCTATTTAAAGTGAATCAGAGTTAGATTAGAAGACTGATAGGACTCTCATATCTGTCTGCTAAATATGAAGCTATAGCCAACAGCTGGTTACCTTAGCTTAGCATCCGCCTACCAGCAGCTTTAAAGCTGTGTGTGGGACTTTTTGTTGGATTCCTGGCAACCTCACGGTGATAAAAAGACTTCTGGAAATTACTGCACCTGGCCACAAAATAGTTCCGCACATAATCCCCCATAAAACCACAGACTTACATTTTTACACTTCGGCTTTTGTACCATTTAAACAAACTAGATACAATGTGTTAACTAAGTGATCTTAAGAGGTGCTGGTAGGCAGACTTTATTACCTTTGGACAGAGCCAGACTAGCTGTTTCCCCTGTTTCATGTCTTTGTGCTAAGCTAAGCTAACTGACTGCTGACCCCAGTTTAATATAGAGTGAACTGATATGAGAGTGGTACTGATATTTTCATCTAACTCTTGGCAAAAGTATATTTCCCAAAATTTCGAACTATTCTTTTAATTAATTGATTAACATAAACTCATTGCTATTGTTAGTTTGTATTGTTAGTGTTTGGAATATGATTAATATTTCAAATCACTAACAAACATCTTTGCACAAATGTAGAATTTAGCATAGTACAGACGGAGGAGTTATAACACAGAAGTATTATTTATTGTTGTTACTGTTTTACATACATTACTCATAGCCATTTATGAAATTCTGTCATGTTCTCTTTTCTTTTCTCTGTAGTTCTCTCAAAGGAACTGTGAATCTGTTGCAGTATGTGTATGGTGACGTCTATGAACATCTGGCAGGATCATATTTGACACAAGAAATCCAAGATGGAGATGTACTCTCTGCCTACCTGATTGACCTGATGCACAACCTGGATGGCTTTGTCCAGACGGTCTCTATCCTTCCTGACCAAAACATCTCTAATCCCGATGTCATAATTCCCCTCATCGGTAACCTGTTACAGTCCACAGGTCTGACACCACTGCTGCCTCTGCTCCTCAATGATGGTCCCATCAATGTCTCTGCAGTGCTTGATGTTGCCTCAAAGCTTGGCGGCCTCAACCAGGACGTTTTTACCTTCAATGAGACGGACCCAACAATTCCTGAACTGGAACCGTTGATAATGCAGTTCGTCTCCTTGGATGGTAAACTCACTATGTCTATCTCCCACATCATTGGACACGCTCTGCTTACCTCTTCAAACTACTTCCACCCTGATGATGTGGCCCGTCTCAGAGAAGTGATCCAGCCTTTCTCCAACCAGACCTCAGCAGGCTTTGTAGAGGCCATCCTCAGTGCCATGGAGCTACTGAAGAAAGTGATGGATTCTCCAAATGGTAACCCAACTAACATCATTCTTGGGTACTTACGGCAGCTCCAAGAATTTGTGATGTCTCTGTATAGACTGCCGAAAATCCCATTACAAAGTGGGCAGCTGAGCACAACACAAGTCATTGACCTCCACCTGCTTTCCAAGGACTTCCTCAACCTTCTCACCCCAGAGAGCCTTCAGAACCTGACCCAGGCTGGACCAGATGCTGCCCAGAACATTGTTACACAGAAATGTGTAGCATTCCTACCACCTGAGGTCCAACAGGAAGCAACTCGCTTTCTCCAGGATTTCAAAGCTCTGCAAAATCGGACGACCGAATGTACACTAGGCCAAGACTGTTTGGATACAATCTCAGAAATCTTCACATTCTTGGATCAAATATTAGATATGATGTTCTCGGCCAACGGTAATGTCACCATCACAATAGCTGCAAACAACTCTGTTCTGGGGGGACGGGAATATGAGGAAATTACATCCATGTTCTTCTCACTCCTCCTGTCCTCAAATGATGCTGGCTATCTGGAAACATTCAAACAAACTCTTCATTTCATCAGGTTGATCATGGCTACGCCAAATATTACTGTGTCTGATGTCCAGAATGCTCTGAGAGAGTCAAACCTAACCCTTGAGGAACTGAACAGCATTGCTGCACTAGCTGGAGCTGCCAACATAAACAACCTGGTGGTAAATATAATGGAGATTATCAATGCTCGCCAGTGTTTTGAACCACAGCATAACCCGATGGTGACAGCCCAGTGTGTTATTGGATTGATAAATAGGGTCAGCAGTTTCCTGACACACCTACCTGCTCTCCGTAATGAGACAGCCATCCTCTCCCTCATACCGTTAATCGTCAATAACGCTATCAGTGATGTCGTCCAAGTTAACTTCAGCTCCAATCCCAACATGGCTCTTGTGCACACACTGGCTAATGTCAAGATGAGCCTCCAGCTGAACGACCTAAACACTCCGGAGATCATGAATGAAATTAGAGTGCTGGAGGGTCTGATCCAACTAGTTGCCGACCCGGAACCATTTAACAATGATGTTAACACCACCTTGATTACAAACCCCATGAACGCTCAGAAAGTATATCTGGAGATTGTGGATTGGTACTTGAAAAGGCTGGAAAATATCACCAGCAACAGCTCAGTCTCACTGCTCCTCCATCCCTTTTTCTACCTCACACAAATGCAAGTGACATTACAGCTGGCACAGACAGATTTCTCTTTGTTCGTGAGTAACCAGGTCGAGTTCCTGATAAAAAACCTCCAGTACCCAATAGATGGAGCAGGGGTGAGTGAAATTGGTCGGACAACAGTTGAGATTCTCCGGCGTCTATTTGAATTCATAAAGGTCAACCTAGAGGTTCAGAATTATGTCCCAGGTTCAGAGCCGTTGTTCAACACAACCATTCTGCATGCCATTGAGCCCCAAGTTAAGCTATACCTCGACCTCATACAGAAGTGGATGAAACAACCCAATATCCCGATGGTCCTCGCTAGTATGCTCCAATGGGGAAACTCCTCCATGAATGTCTCCACCCCTGTGACAGAGCTCGTGCACCTGCTGCAGACGATGGTTAATATTGTCAGTGATGATCAACTGGACTACCTCTTCATCATTGGCAATATTACCCAGTCTCTGAACAATGCCCTGATGGAGGCAGAGCAACCAGGTGGCCTACAGAGTGACTACTTCTCAGCCGCCATCTTGGAAGCAGTCCAAAGTGCTACGCAGATCCTGACCGCAGCCACTGGCCCCATGCTGCCCTCTGTGCAGCAGAACATCCTGGAAATTGTGCAGGACTCACTTAAAATCTTCGTCCAACCAGACATGAGTTTTGCCTCATCACGTAACACCTCCCTCCTCATCCTCAAGACGGCTGAGAGCGTCATCCAACAGACAGTACCAGAAATGTTAGCTGAATACCTGCTTTCTGGAGTGAAGGTAGCAACTACATACTTTGAGAGCATCTCCACAGCCGGTGGACCAGGCAGCTGGAATCAGATGTGAGTGATTCTGCTATTCTCCTAATGCTTCATTGGACTGAATGACTGCATTGCCATAATATGTTATGCAGTTGAAAAAGGCTTGAAATTAGCACCCATCAACAAATGTGGATAAAAATGAACCATGGCAGAGAAACAAACAACATTATATTCATGACATTATTTAGAATAAATCAAATGACTACTAACATTACCACTGGTGAGTAAAATAAATGCTTTTAATGCAATCCCAGTGTGTTAGCTTCTTTTAAATCCATTGTAAGAGCGATAAATGGTGCTGTAATTAATGAGGAGTTTAATGCGTAAAGCAGCTTTATATGAAATGGATCACATGACTTCTTAAAGGAGTCGCATGTAGTGAGGGACCCACAGAGAATTATCATCTGAATATCATTCCCCTCAGCTCTATGGAGCGTTTTAGCATCTTTTAGCTCATAATTTTGCTTTTTCAGCCCACAACTTTGCAATTTTGGTCCACTCTCACTAGTCTCATTGCGTCACCTTCAGACGCAGCAGGCAGCTAAGCTCTAAAAACCTACTGAACGCTACCTGCTGCCCAGCGTCAAACGACAGTCAAGACAAAGTTAATGACTAGCTTGTGAACATAGTGGAGCATTTAGCAGCTAAAGAGCCAGATATTCGCTTGAGGGGTTGTTGGAGAGAAAAACAGGGCGAGAAGGAGAGTGAATATTGGACTTAAATTCATCAGGTGAACAGAAACATGACTCCAGATGAATGCTAATTTTACTTATGCCAATCTGCAATTTTAATATGTAATTAAGCGACTGTTTGCTAAGATGTTGTGAATTTTTAAGGTGATAATATGTCAACGTTGTCTTTACAGCTTCTTTCTGCTGCCCCAAAGTTGCCAAAGAATCAGTTTATTGCATTTTTTCATCTGTGGTAAAAGAGGTGTTCTTTGGTATTCAAAGCGCTTTTGGTTGTACTGTTCTAACAACTAGTTCATGGAAATGAATTGCAATCATCTTGCATGTCAGAAAATTAGTCCCTCAGTAGAAAACTATAATAAAAACCAGCAGGTGTTTGCATTCCATTGATCATGATTAACAACCACTGGTCCAGATGGATAACAGAAAGATGGAGTACATGCATTCCTGCAATGTTTTGATAACATTTGATGAGACATGATGACCTTTTGTTAAGACACATTCAGATGTGAAATATTGATGTGCTTTGTTTATTAAGAATTTTGAATGAGATGAAGACAGTCCAGAGCCTCCTGCCGCCAAACTGCACAGCCCAGGCCTACGTTTCTGTCCTCATTAACATCACTCACTTCATCTTGGAGTCTGGCCAAGGCAAGTCAGCTTCTCCAAGTCACTGTAGGTGGACAACATGTTGAATCCTGCTGAACTCTGATGGAGTGGAGGTTGCATTGTGCTTTTCATTATTCAAGTGTTAATGCCAGACAGCCAAGAGCTCTGGATCAAAGTAGCACAATGTTTCTGCTGTCTGTTGTAAGAATAAGACGCTTCACTCCAAGTTTCAAGATTATGTTTATATATTTGACATTGAAATTAAGGGCCACTTTGTGAACAATATTTCTTGTGATTTCAGGCAACATGAGTCTCTGGGCAGGTTTTGAGAGTGCATCGGCAGAATATGTGCCTGCAATTATTGGTCAGGTAAGGCTTAAAACACTGTCACATGTGCCTATGAGAAGTCGATTATTTTTGTTTATTTTTTCTCCTTTTAATTAAGTTTAGTGTGAATTCATTTTGTGGAAAATGAAACATTTGGAAGGTCTGCAAGTTACACATTACTTTAAAAATAAAATCATGACAAAACATCTCAATGTCATCGCTGTTGCTACTGGAACTGTTGGCCAACGCCCAGTTCCAAATTACAGTTCTAGAAGCTGGTTATGTGGGTATTGAAATGCGGTATCAAATCATGATCTTATCATTCATCAAAGTTGTGTGTCCTGCACTTGATGTTCTTATCATATAGCATATGGCAAATGAAACAAAACCGTTGTAGTTTTTCATTGAATCACCTGAAATCAGTCTGTGAAAAATGTAACCTTTTTTTCCCCTAATTTCCCCCGCTTTTTATTGTCAGATGGGCAAACTCTTGACCATGATTTGGCCAGTTTTAATGGGAGGCCCAGGTTCACATACAACTGCTCCACCTCTGGAGGCCTTTGCTCACCTTGCTCCAGTGCTGGAGCAGGTGATAACTGGGAAGGCAGATCAAGAAACGTGGGACAAGTAAGTTTAATTACGACTTGTAATGGAAAGAAACCAAACATGTAATTACTTGGTGCTGGTTAGACAGCATCTTAATATTGAGTGGCATAACTTGTACGCCTGTGTTAGATGATGGTAAACGGTGTTGGTATGGTGGTATTTATTTCTTTAATTCATAATAAAGAATGTTGCTTCATTTGCTTTTGTGATTGCCCTAAGCCACATGCCATATGTTTTGTCACAGACTTGAAAAGCTGCTAGAAGCCCTATTGTCAAATCTCAAAGGAACAGAGCTATGGGACCGTGTCCCATCTGTTATTCCACTGTTTGAAAAAATCATAGGAAGTACGGTGAACAACATGCAAGCAGAGAACGGTGAGAACACTACTGAGCAGAAAGCCTGTTGCCTTACATTTGTTTTAAAATTAAACACAGATGTCAACTTAGACTTAGTTTGGTTATGCCCTGCAAAGCACACCTTTCACACCATGACATCTTAAACATACCCTAAATAACTCTTTACTGTAAAAGAGTCTCTTGCACAATTTCATCAATATAAACAATTTTCTTATCTATACCGTCCTGTTTTTCAAAATTCATATAAGTAATAGTTTGTTTAGCCATTCATTTTTGTCTTCTTTCTTCTTCTTCCTCCTCCTAGTGATAAAACTCAACCTTCAGAGGCCCTTGGTGACGCTGATGAGAGAAATTGCACAGTCTGTGAACACCAGTCATTTTAACTTGTCTGAGGTCTTGGAAAGAATGCAGCTTTCCATTGAACGCACGGTGCAAGCAGCTCAGCAGGTTAGACTGCTACTGTTCTCCCTGGGATACCATTTGTACATGCTGTATCACTGAGTGTCTTCACAGTCATTTCCTGGTACCTTTTTTTGGACTTGTTTGCGTGTGTGTGTGTGTGTGTGTGTGTGTGTGTGTGTGAGAGAGAGAGAGAGAGAGAGAGAGAGAGAGAGAGTGAGGTGGAGCGGAAAGCTGCTGGTTTATTGCATTCATCTACATGCATTATAGCAAATTCACAATATCTATATCTGATGTAAGAGAGGGGTGTGTTGTTCTTTGTAGGTTTAGAATCTGTCTGTTCCACCTGCCTGCATAGGCATTTACCCTTCAAAAATGCTTTTGACAGACAACACCCTCATACCAAGACACAAAACATGTGGGTTAACACTTTGAATGACATTATCAGGATGCAGCTGTTGACTGGATGTTGGCTAGGATTTGATACTTAATTTTTTATGCCTCATCCAATGGTAAGAATGTACTTCAGTGGTAAGAAGTCAGTGGTAAGAAGTGTTGCTTTTGGTGACACTGATAGAAGGCCATCTGATGTACACTATAAAAGAAAAAAATACCAGCACCTTAAGTGCTTGTCAGACTTTGTCACATATGCTTCCCCAAGCTAGAGCCTGAGCCATACATTGGCAGGCTGATATTGTCTGCCGATATTGACTCATCACAATATCAGTGTGGCTTTATAAAGTCCAGGGCTGATTTATTGGATCACATTGGATTGTGCAGTGCACTTAGTAAACTGGTAGATTTGGTATGCCGTGTGTGTCATTTAAAGGAATACTTGACATTTTGGAAAATACATGTATTCACTGTCTTGCGGATAGTTAGATGAAAAGATTGATACCACTCTCATGCCTGCACAGCAAATATGAAGCCACAGTATGTGACTCTGTCCTAAGGTTACAAA
Source organism: Coreoperca whiteheadi (assembly GCA_011952105.1). Lineage (NCBI taxonomy): Eukaryota > Metazoa > Chordata > Actinopteri > Centrarchiformes > Sinipercidae > Coreoperca > Coreoperca whiteheadi. The sequence continues at coordinate 17,081,106 of CM022488.1, forward strand.
ATCTGCCTACCAGAACCTCTAAAGTTCACAAATTAACATGATTTAAACAGTATCTAATGTTCAATTTGTACAAAAACTGAACATATTACCCCTATAAAGCACAACATATCACAGACAATGATCTTCTCATCTCTCGGCAATAAAGCAAAAAGGCTTTTACTATTACATTTACTATGTTTATTGTTTAATTTTATTATCTGGCCTCTACATATTTCACTCATGTATTGATACGATTAGCAGCCTAAAAAAAGCCAAAATCAGATGGGCTCTAATCCATACCATGATGAAAGTTTACTGTATTGTTTAGCAGAACACTATTAAAGTGCTATTCTTTGTCTCGTGTATATCTTAGAGGGAATCTTGTTACAATCTATCAGAGATTTCTGACGTGGCAGAAACTCTATAGCTGACCCACTGTTTGTGCAGATACACTGTGTGTACAGTACAGTACTGTACTGTGTGTGTGGGTGTATGCCTGGCCTCAGTCTGTGAGAAGCCATGATACCTGTGTGAGACTTCTGCCCTTTGTTTGCATCTCTGTTATTTCCCTCTTGTCACTGCCTTATGTATCCCAGACACTTTGTTCTATTTCCATCTCTGTCTTGCTAACTGAACTGGTTTTCTCAGAACAATGCATATGCAATATGATTTTTGTCTTTTTGTTAACATTTTTTCCCTCTAGGCTAATGGCACATTGGAGTGCAGTGAAGCTCTCAAAGCATGGGATCCAGTAAGAGAGGCAGCGGGGCTAAGCCACACCACCATGGCTATGTGGTGCAACATCAACCTGCAGCCTGTTTTTGAGGCCTATAATGCATCCCAGACTGTCTACGCCCACCTGAACATGAGTGTGAGTAGATGCATGCCAAATGAAAAAGGAAATTGCAAACAAACACATTTGAGAGAAAGATGTTACATTCTGAATTTATTTCTCAAGACAGACTAAAATATTAAAATCTGTGCCAAAGGTAAAACTTAATTAAGTACAATTAAAGGTTTCACCACTTGGTGGCAGTGTTGACGCACAGAGAAAGTCACCACATTGCTAACGGTCCATCTCTGCTGTACAGCACATGGGGGAGGGGCCAATGACTGTGAGCGCCACAGCTGCCAGGATTGGCAAGACTCTACAGTCACTCTACCAAGTCAACATTAACTGCACACTTGTGACAGAGCAGCTCATCATGGCGTTCGCCAGCCAATTCTCTATGCTGCCAGGCCAACCTCTGAACCCTGAGGCACAGCTTCACTGGTACAAGCAGTTCCAGGACATGCAGTTGCAAAACAGGTGACTATTTACACCTACAATCATATGCCATTGCTAACATGATGTGCCCTTCACTATGGTCATGATCGATTATGCTTAAAAGCAAAATCGGTAATAAAACACTTACTTGTTTTTACTATTACTTAAAAGTTACTTGTAGTGAATCTGGCATCCCAGGCCCATGCAGTTATTAAGTTATTATTGACATCACAAATTAACCTTGTAGACTCAAAACCTACAAATGAAAATGACATAAATGTCTTGCATCTGTACATTAGAATGAAAGAGCAACAACTTTTTGTAACTTTAAAAAGTCACAAGAGGACAAATCCATCATAGCATACGTTTGATCCCAGTTTTTTCACCAACAGAGGCCTTAGTGGATCAGACAGACCAGACCACACTGAAGCCACATGATATGAGAACAGTGCAATCCAGTCATATCAAAATGTAGTGCAGCCACAAAACAAAACCAACTGAACATTATAGTCCAATCATATTTAACAGTATTTTACCTATTTATCAGGTTTATCAAGAGTCAGTTGCAAGACTGTAGAAGTTTTTTCCATTACATTCTGTCAAGAGTCAGTTGTATCTCTACACAGACCCATACTCACCTATACATGAACTCTCCGCTCCATTTGTTGTTACAACATTATACACAATGCACCAGTCAGGCTAGTTTCATTCATAGATAATTACACATGGAATTGGAGTGATTACATATGCATTCAACTTGATTAATTTAATGAGAGTCTACCTGAAAACAGGCAGGCCTGCGCAGATAGCAGCTTAAGTATGATTCAGCTAACCGAGACATCCTCTTAAAATTTATTTCCCTTTATATGCCAGCTACAATAATGAGCTGGGCATCATGATAAGGATCACATTTTGCATATCGCAGGGAATCAATCGGTCTGAGTACATGAGTTATAGATCATTGATCACAGTGGAAAGACTCCACTGTCTATTATCGAGGATGGAATGGGGAAACTATGCGAATAAGTACAAAGAAAGATGATGAAGAAATATTACTTCTGGTCAAAACTCAGAAATTAGAATTGCATAGAATCAATGTGTTGAGGAAAAGCATGGTTTGCACAGCATGAAATAAGTTGGTGACAATGAGTCCATATTTTGTTGTCCATAGAAGTGCTTTAGGTCTTAAAATCATCTCAAATGTTTCTAATTAATAACGATGTTTTATTTTTTATTTTACATGAGACTATATCTGTAGAATGAACTTAACTTGACATTCATTTTTGACATTTGAATTTCTCCCCTCTTCAGTTTGTCTTCCTTCAGATTTATCTCATATGAGCTGCTAAGTGTGGCCCCATTCCTCCAGCCTTACACTGAAGCTGTAGAGAAAGTACTGAGCCACATCCTGGACAACTACAGTCTCATGCAAGACAGCAGCTCATCCCAGTACCTCTTCGGAGAAGCAGCAGTGATCTTCCTATCCTCTGCAAACATCACCACAGACATGTTCTCCATGATGTCGGGAAATTCTTCTGGCCTCAATGAAGCATCTGTTACTGACATAATGAGGGAAGCTGTAAAACTGATGATGGACATGCAGATATTTGGGGAGGCTCCTATGGTTTACCAAGCCTTGGAGGAATTTCTGGCCTCCAACAACACAAGCTTGACTGTGCAGAAGGTGGCTGAGGTGTCTGCATGGTTGGCCTCCACTCAAACGTCCGGACTGGATCTGCTGACTCAGGCTCTGCCCAAAATCTACGACATCCTCCGGCCTCTCTTGTCTGTTCTGACCCAGATGGGTATGGACATGCCAGCAAACACAGAGCTGTTTGAAGACCTAGCTGGAAACATAATTGCAATGCTGAGGCAGCTGGTAAGCACCGGTGGTCTTCTGGACCCCATGGGCCACCATCCAAGTATGTTTCAGCAGGAAATGACAGGCGGTAACCATACGATGAGGGTCCGACACAGACGTGAGGCCCCGTTGATGCCAACAAGGGACCCCATGGATGACTTCATAGACCTGTTCTACATTGACTACGCTGCCATGTTCAAATCCATCTCAGTCCTTCCTACCACAGCAGAAATGATGGAGACAGTCCACGTGTTCTTTGCCAATCCTGATCTGAACGTTGTGGTGAAAGGAGCTACAAGTGGCATGCCGTGGGGCTTGAATGCCTCTCGGGAAGAGACCATCGATGCCGCCCTTGGGGTGCTCTCCTTCGTCACTTTCCCTGACGCTTTTCAGACGTAAGTCTTATTTGTACTGGCCCAAATATCGCTTTGAGAATAACAAAAAAAGAAAGCCCTATTTTAGCTTCAGATATAAAAACGGCCCTTGTTCGTTCTTCCCCAGGTTATCAGTGGATGCCCTGACGAATGCTGCTGATATGCTTCCCGATGGCTTTCCATTCTCCTCTGTGCTTAAGAATATCACCAGAGCGCTTGCCAGGGATTCTCAAGGTAACTTAATGGTTCAGATCTACATTCTCTCTGACTCTGGAGTCTCGACGGTTAGAGGCTTCTTGGTCCAACTTTATAATGAGAAATGTGCACTCATTAGTTACATGGAGAATCCCCAAATGAATAATGCTTTATTCTTTCAGTTTCTCCAAATTAATTTTACCTACTGACTCTGCAGTGAATTCCCTCCCACTCATGCTTAGTCTAATTGTTGCTTACTGTAGAGCTCACACTGATGCTGCAGCTTGTGTTTACATACCTGCTGTGACAGTATGTATGTATAAGCACAGTCTGCCAGCCTGTGCCATTAAACAGTTACACAGCATGTAAGAGTGCCACCTTTTTCTCTAACCTTCGTAGCTATTGGGGGACCATGGGAAGACCATAAAACGTTTTTTTAATGCTGTTGTTATTGTATACATGATTATAGTGAGGCATAATTCATTGTGGAGATATGAGGAATAAGACTTCACATCAGCTTAGCTTGAGCTCCCAAAGAGCCCAAGGCCATATGGCCCTTCTCCAGCAGAAAGCCACTCAGCACCTTTTTAAATCTCATTAGCAAAGTAGAATTCAATCACTTATCCTGTCCGCCCTCACTAAACGTCTCCCCACGCACTCACACAAGTGGACATCTATGACCTCCTTTTAATTGGCGTCTGTGCTTGTGTGATAATGTTTTAGTGCATAGAATTACTTTGTAAGCAGCAGCAGCAGCTTCACTTCTCCGCAACCCCACTCGTATTCTTCACACACCCACCCAGAATGAACTGTTGTAATTGCAAAGGCCTCAAGGTGTTGAGCATCATGAGATTAAACATCACCATTGTCTAATTTTGGCCTAATTAAATATTCTGTCATCACATCTTGCTGCCTGAGGTGGTGCCTTTCTTAAGGCTTGTCAGATGTGTTTTTATGCACGACAGCATCTAGTACTGCTGGCCCTTTTGGCCCCATCAGTCCTGCACAGGGCTTCACTTTAAGCACATCATTTGCTGCTCGGTGTCTGACGACGCTGCCTTGTAATGGTGCGAGTCATAATGAAGCCCAGTGGGATGTCATGTTATTCTGTCACCTTACAGACCTTATTGCCCTCTTTTCCCTTTCCTGTCCCATCCTCCTGTCTAACTCTTAATAACCTCTCTCTTACCTTCATGTTTCCCCCTCTCCTTCACTCTCCCTCTCTCCCTTCACAGAGAACCTGATCCTCATGCAACAGACCATCCAAACAGCCACTGAACTCCTCCAGGTCGGCCTGACGGACCCGCAATTCACATTGCAACTTGGCCACCTGGGATCCCAGGTCTCTGCATTAACCCTGCCACTTTCACATATGTATCATTCATCAAAATAGGAAAATGTAGTACTTAAGAAAGTCTGAAAACACTGTGAGGGCTCATTAGGTGTTTCAATAAGCACATTTATAATTAGAAGTACTAAAAATTCTAATTATGTTGATATTTTGGAGCTTATACAACACTAATGACACTAATGTTGTCAGGGCTTAGACCCACTCATTTGTACTGTATGTGCCTACGATTATGACACCGTGTTGTTTGAAAGTGGTTGAACCAGTGTCTTATAGTCATGTGGCAGTCAAATTGGAGAAAAATATAGCTGCAGCATGGACAAGAATAGGCAACAAAAACAATAACACCACTGATTAGACTGGTTACATTTAAAAACAGGTTGACAGTGATGGTGATATGTTTTTTGATGAAATGCCAAAAGCTGTTATTTGTTGCCAGTGCCAAAAAAAGCTGCAAATCACAAAATCACAAGTATTCAATGTTTTGCTCAGAACTGAAGGGAGAGAGAATCATCAACAATAACACTTTTCTGAAAAATTCTTTCGTTGAATTGGAGTTCTTTGGAGCACAGCGCTCTGACCCTAACCATAAAGTATTAAAATGAACCATCCAGTAAAATATTCCAATGCCACAGTGGGCATGAAAGAATGACTAACCAACCAATCTTTGTTGCATAATTTTGATCCTGAAACTCCATATGGTGCCTACGTGACTGATGTGTCGTAGGTGTGCGCCTTGGAGAATGCGGAGTCTGTGCGTCTGCTGATGAGGGCCCTCTCCATGGAGCCTGGTCAGCTGTGTCACACTTTTCTACCCAGCCTGCAGATCTTGGTTGAGAGTTTGCTGATGAACACAACCTCTCTGACAGATGCCATCTTCCAGGCCTTCATCGGAGACCCTAGCACCTACGATGTTCGGTCAAACTGGTACAGCATTGTCTTCATCCTTCTTAAAGGTTTTTTTTTCTTTTAAGGGTTTTCACAGCAGTGAGCAGCACTTTGTACAGAGGAAGCTGCTCTCACCATCGTCTAGATCTTTACCTTACTTACCCCTTTTGTATAATTTGCTAAATAGTATCACAGAGTGGTCTGGGCTGTTGCGCTTTACAGAACTCACCTCACAGGATTTGAAGGACAGTTACCTCTTGCTGTAGTTTGGGGCCAATAGGTAGAGTTTCCTTGTGTTGGTTTAACGAAAATTTCACCTCAGCCCATTTCGCCTGCAGGATGCCTGGCAGCATTTTATTTTATTGAAATGAAGCCTCTAATTAAATATGTTTTACATTTCTGTTTGTGTCTATGTTTCTCTGTGTGTGTGTGTATGTGTGTGTTTGCAGGACCTCTGTGTTTAATCACGGTTTGAACTTTGACATCAGCAGCCTGAGCTCTCTCAACATTAACATCACCTCCCCAGGTTAGACATTTATATAACAACAGTTACTGTGTTTCACACTATGATATTATACATTCCTGCAGCACTGCTACACTGTTTTATAGTAGACCTACCACATCATTTCTGCCTTTTCCGCTACACAGATTGTACTTCTCACTGCTGATTTTGTTGTTTTTCTTGGCTGGCTAATTATGAATAAGGGAATAAGGAAAAGGACGAAGAAATATGAAAAAAGAAGAGTTTATATCAAAAATTATATACAGATTATCCATTTAGAAAAATTTTAAAAATGTAAATTTCTTGGGGGGGGAAATATATATATGTAGTTTATTGTGATCCAAAAAGAAATTTTTGAATTCTCATTTAGGGCTGTGGTCACTTTTGTGTTAAGAGGGTGCTGCTGCTGGTGTGCTATCAGCAGATCACAAACCTTGTTACCATAACAACAGACTGCTCATTTCAGCTCGACTGTCACTCATTTGTGTGTGATGCCACCACTCTGCTTCTTGCTGGATTATCTAACAATAATAACAACTTTAGACAGTGGACAATTTCTCCACTGTCACTTTGTCCATGATTGTTGCTCTGGTAAACATTAAACCAGTTTCTCCTTCATTGTGATTGGCTGGCTGAGAAAACTTTTGTCAATAAAAAAAGAAAGCTACATGTGAACAAACCCTGAGGCAGCTGTTGCACCTATTGTATAGCGGGGAATTCAATCAGGATACGGTACTACATTAAGAAATTATTTAAAAGACACCTGCTTGAAGAATTAAATGAATAAATGCAAGTGAGAGCAAAAAACAAATCTTAGATTTTACAAGGTGTTTTTGTATAGCTTCCACCATTAAATAAAGTTATTATAGAAGAAACTAGATAAACTGATAAACGGTAGATAAATAACAATATGCTGTGTCAATGTCATAGTAAAAACTATACTTTCCAACTAGCCCTTACTGTATATCACTTTATTTCCCAGGAGCGGTTGGGGTCGGTGAGATACTGAGGAATAAATCAGCCTTCGCTTTAGACGTTCAGCAAAACATGGATTTCGATCCAGCTGCTCTCCACCTCCTGATGGAAACCACTCTACCAAACAACAATTTAGTGGTGAGCCAGGGACATCCTCAGTATGTACCCACATACCGTATATGGTGTGCAAGCAAACACTGACTTTGAAGACACACTGTAATGCTCAGAGTATGCAATGTTGCACAGAAATCATGCCACTACATTCTTCAGCAAACAATTTGTTGTCATAACTCGTGGTTTCCAGGTCTGTTTGCAGAAGGTTGCACTCAGCAGGCCCGTTCTCTTAAAGAGAAGTACTCTGAAATCGGTGCCATATTTTTCTTTTATTAATTAGCATGTTATCTGGATGTTATGTGGCATTATTGTATTGTTTTTTCATTAGGCCTACTGGATGTTGCCTAATTAACTTCCCTCTCAACCTTCAGCTAATGGCACCAAGTTGCGTTTTGTAAAGCCAGCTTGTTTTATTTAATACCATATAAATCAGGCTAAAACAAATTAAACTGTTGTCTTTACAGTACAAAGGATACTGAACTGCAAGCCTAATCAGAAACACTCACTGGCTGGCCACTGTACACGGGCCATTTCTCTGGAGCAGACGTGATTTAGTGGAATAAATGGCTGTCCTCTTAAAGTCTTTGCTAGTGCACCGCAGACTATGTTGCAAATGTCACACAGAAAATCCTTTTAAAAGAGTTGGTTTGTCAGTTGGTGGTAACTCATTACTGTCTGCACACTACACAGGTGAGTAGAATAACAGCACAACACATGGTTGTACAGTAGCTGACCTATGTGACATCATACACATTGTCCCTTGAATTGGAACAAACACATTTTCATGATTGCCAACTTGAAAACCGTCTGGATGACATTTGTCTTTCCACTGTTCCAAAATGCCACACAAGCACAGGGATTTGGAAGCCCATTTATCACATAAAGCCTCAGGTGAACAGTCTGAAAGTAGGACACTTGTATCAGTGATGTAAATGCACTATTTGAGCATTGATAATGTTTATACCTGTATGTAGTTTTGTGCATGACATTCCTTCTCCTTTGCTTCTGTTTCCAGTATTGACTGTTTTCGTACTCCCTTTGTGCTTTTGAAGCAGATCCTGTCCTGGTTGGTCAACCTGGGTCACTGCAACTCCACAACATCCGGGAGCATGAAAGAGACAGATGTGGCCATCCTAAAGACCTTCTGCTCCATGTCTGTTGAACAGTGGTACAGCTTCTCCCTGCTGATGGCTCGCCACATCAACACGGAGAAAGTCATCTACAGAGTAAGGCTGCATTTAGAGTGAGTCTTTTGTCAAGAGAAAAATAACATGCTACACTTTCTTGTAAAGGTAATGTATTTTTCTTCATTTTGTAAAAATACCAGAGAATGTGAGAATTTGGAGATTGCACATTCTTCTGTAATGGTTGAATGGACACAGAAATCGTTTCTGTTGTGCAGTCGCAAACAACATTTGATGCTACAGTGTTTGTTTGAGGAACATGTAAGTCAGAGAGAAATGCTTTTGTACAAGAAAATGTTTGTTCACCAGACAAAGCTCTGTCTCGCTCATGCATTTAAAAAAATGTATTTCATAACTGATGCTTTTCCATTTGATCTAAGAAAGCAAACACTGGCCATCCCAAAAACTCATAGACCATCCATATTTGAATATGAGACTTATCATGGTGTAGAATAGTTCTAGTTACCTAGATACAAAAAAGCTTTTAAACAAGCTTCTTTAATAGGCCTCTTTTCTATTTCAAGTGCAACATTTCCTCTGTTTAATCATAGAAAGGTAATTGTAGTCATTTTCATCCTGGGTTTTATTTAATATGTTGTCCTAATTTACATATAGATGTACATAATTTCACTTAGTAGGGAGCACTGTTTACTAATGCCATTTAAGGGTGGCAAGTTAAGCTGAAACCACTAAATCTGAAATGTGTATAAAGAGAAGCTACACACATGCTTAAACCCTGCTTGTGTGGAGTCCTTTCAACACAGTAACATGCTGCAGTCTTAGATTGTGTCCGTTTCATACATTTATACTTCACTTTTCAAGTTCCCTTACTGAATCTCTGCCAGCTTGGAAAAACATGCTGTAATACTAAACATAATTTCAATGCGAACAATCTTTTTTTCCTTTCATTACTTATTGGCTGATTCCCAGCTGCTATTTAAAGCTGCTCTAATAATTTTTTTTTCTAACAGTGGATCAAATGTCTTTGACTTTTAGCTTGTTTCAGTTCATTGTTTCGGTTTCACGACCTGTAGCTTTACTGTTTTAGTTCAATTTAACACTCTCGTCAGTGTAGGTTCTAGACGTAGTAAGCAGTAGTAAACCAACCGTACACTACCTGTCCAGCACCAAGCGGCAGATAGACAGAGTTAGCTGGTGTACGTAACGTAGCATTTAGCTGCTTTAGTTATTATAGAAGAAACTAGATATACTGGTCATATAAAAATACAATACGCTGTGTAAATGTCATAAACTATTAACTATACAGACTATACAGAAACTGTAGCCGGTAAAAGCTATTTATATTTTTTTGAAGTTTATGGGAGCAATGATCCCTGTACATGTAGCTCTACTCTAAAAGTGTGCACAATTAAAATAAGAAATGAAAACTATTTGACAAATAAAGACTGGATATGGTTAATAATAGCCTCTAAATTAATTGACATGTAAGCTAATACTAATTGCTTTTATTTATCTTGTTGCCTTGAATGAAACAACCAAATTATTTCAGTCTAGACTGAGAGAAGTGAATACAGTTACAACAAGGACAGAGAGTCAAAAAGTTACAAATTCTGCAATGTGCTCAAAAGCAAAACCATGACTTTCCAAATGTATGAAACTTTTCAGACATATTGTTAGAATAGCATTTTTCATTTTGAGGAATGGCCTCCGCTAGTTAATCATTTTTATGCAAATGAATTCTAGGTTGAAAGAGCACTTTGCTGCTGTCTTCCATTACACACAACCTATCTAGCTTTTTAAAAAGATCTGCAAGATAAAGCAATACATGACAAAGGAAATAGGTCTTTGGAGACATGAAAGATGTTGAATGCACTTGCTGAATGTAAAGACTAGAGAAGAGGAAAATAAAGCTATAGAAACATGTTTGAATGTTGCTGCCTTTCCTTCAGATGATGTTGTCTAAGGACATGCAGAGCCTGGTGGGAGTTACGCTTCAGATGGCTGAGGTTGTGACCAAAATGATGGACAAGCTGCTTCCTGCTGTCGGTCAGCTGCAAAGCTTCCTACTCTCCACCCGAGACCTCAACCTGGTGGCCAACAACGAATTTAACCAAGTGTGTAGTCTTTACTACTGTACTGTGCTTTACTCACAAGTTATTCATCTGTCTATGTTTGTGTGATCACTAAACTTACACCTAACCAAAACTAAAGCAAGTAAGTGTTTCAATGCTCAAACATATTTCTTTGCTCACTATACTCTGCTGAATACAGAACACTGGTGCAAGCAACATCAAATAGTTTGAGGCTTGTTTTAAATGTTTTTTGATGGCCTTCAGTTTGTATTCCCATTTACACTTAATTATAACAAACACTACAAATAATAACAAATCATTTTAAATACATGGAAATCATAAAGTATTAAAAGTTTCAATCTCTGTTTTTCCCCAGATGGCAAGAGGACAGCGGTCCAGCATTTCTAGCCAAGCTACATTCGTCACCCTCTCTCGAGCGTTGTGCAGTAACGGCATCCTGGCTCTGTTGGGAATCCCCAAACTCCCCGTCATGTTGGAGTCGAACCGCTCCTTCCCCAACAACCACCAGCGGGAGGAGATTATTGAAACGTTCAAGATTCCACGAAATGCCAGTATGTTGGGAGGAGGACAGATTTGGGGCTTTTGCAAACTGAATTATATTGTCAGTGGTCTTGATATTCAATGTTTTTCATGGGATTCCTTTGGTATCAAAAGCATTCATAGTCTGTATTATGTTACGCTATCTTTATTAGTAGTTTAAGAAGCTACAAGATAGACACAATCAATAAGGAAGAAATGTTCTAAGGTAATCTGGAGTCACCAATGACCAAAGCTGACAAATTAATTGATCTTACCATCAAGTATTAATGGAACTACATATGTGTGAACCTTTTTAAAATTATACAGTAGTCTTTGGGATGAATGGGCTAGGGGCTGAGCACTGTAGACACTAGGGAAAGAATAAAGCATTAAGAGGCTAACTTGGGTTTTGTTCTTTACATGGGCTTTATTGACAAAAAAAACAACCCCAAATCAAATAACATCCTTAACAGCCTTATCCTTCAAGCTCAATACATTATCCTCATTTCACCCTTGTGAATACTGTATAAGCTGTAAGGTTCCCTGCTCTTCTTTCCTTGTGCAGCTCCCTTCTGTTTGAACATGTACCTGGACATGGTCAATACCACAGGAGGAGCCATCGCCTGGGCCTTCCTCAAACCAATGCTGATGGGACAAATTCTGTACACCCCTGACACACCCGTCACCAGGGCCATAATGGAGAAGGTATATAATACATACAGTATAAATGAACACATGCACAAGTTATCTCCTCTACCTTTTAGTCCTCCCACACACAAACTACTACATTGGTGACTATACTGTGCAGGGGTGCTCGCTAAGAGTTAAATTATTTACTCACCTGTCTGTAGTCTGTGAAAATGATCATGATTGGCCTAGTGTGATTTCATCTCCACTTTCTTTTCTGATTCATTTCCTTTGTTTTTCAGCTGCCACAGTCAGTTTGTCTGGGGATTAGCACCTTCATGACCTTTATCAGCTTTGTGTTCTAAATCCTCCAAAATCCCTCATCTGGCTTTGTCATGCTTTCACAGAAGTTTTTGTCACTGCTATTTTTACCTCTTCTAAGCGATAGTTACCTGTTTCGTCTTCATGCACCCCCGACTGGCATGTAGTAAACAAGAAATACAGAGTTGCAGAGGGTATACACATATTTGTATGCACCACCATCTTCTGCTGTGGTTTTATTTTTCAGCAGGTTTTCACTGCTGCCTTCATAGACTCAAACGGTCACACACACACACACACATACACAGCAGGTTATGAAATCTTGCTGATACCCAGCCATTTCACATGTTCTTGCCCTTGTCCTATCCTTGTCCAGGCCAATGCCACCTTACAGGAGTTTGCAAATTTGAGGAAATACTCCGAGGACTGGATTGACTCCTCCAACTACATCATAAAGTCTGCCGAAATACTCGGCCGCACTTTGCCAATGCTGCAGGTATGAAAACTCAGAACTGTATATCTCTATATCTGATTATTCTAGCCGGCTTGCTGTTGTCTGAAAGTCTGTAGATAAACTTTGCAGTGGTCTTCAATGAGTTTCAGCAGCTGAATCTTGATGCTGCGCATCGTCTCTTCCACTCTCCCTCCCCTCCTGTCAGAATTCCCTCGGCAATTCCTTTGTGAAGAATTTCATTGAGATGCAGACAGACATCAATGTCGGCAGAATGAAGGAGACGCTCAGCAACTTCTGTGAGTGAACATTTGAAGGTCTTACTTTTGTAAGCTGCAGAATCCAAGCTTACCTTTATATCCTCCCTCACTTATTGACTGTAAAATATCCACGCTATCAGAAAATGGGACTACGCTTTAGGTTTACAGGAAGCATTACACTCATTTCAACACGACTTTCTTGGGGCGTCTCTCCTTGATGTGATTATGTATGTCAGGTCTGACTTTGACATACAGAAATTTAATTAGATTACCTTGTCTTGCCAGACCACATTTCTATCTTAGTTAACATATAACATAACAGGGCATGACATTAAACAGTCACAACACATGTCATCATTTAACTTTTTTTTTCAGCAATCATAGCAAAAACTGCACTTAGAGTTGCTTTAACGCTGTCAGTACATTTATATACGTCTTTTTTTTTAAAGCTAACATGACAGTCATGCTGGAGAAGAACAAGCACGTACTGAATCAGATCACCACCTTGTCCACCCTGATGGTGGAGCTCTCCTCCTGTATCAAGTTTGACCGCTACAGTGGCTACGACTCTGCCGACGAGCTCGATGCTGTAGCTCATGACCTTGCCAAAAACCGTGATCTCTATGCAAGTGAGTAAATATTGGGTATAATGGACTCATTCAGTCATCCAGGTTCACTGGACAGTTCAACGTACACTCACGACCTGCAATCGTTTCCAATCGGCTAGAGTGGATGTTGATTTTGGTCCATTTTGCATTCCTTGACAGCTGAATTACGTGTATGTCATTTCACCTGGACCGCTTTATTACAGCTATTTGAAAACGTTTTATGATATGATTCAGTTTACTCCTTATAACAGGGAGAAGCCCAGTAGATTACCCATTAGGTTTTTGCACATAACAGAGGACTCCAGCCCAGTTTTACAGCTAGTCAGGTTGTTAATGTGCTTTTCACTGTGCAGTAATCTGCTACTTTTTCTGGACTTGTGTCTGTGTTAGAGTGTGTGGGTAAGATAACACAAAGGTTTCATGAGTGTAAGACCAGACTGTGACAGAGGCTGGCAGCTTTAAAGGTACATTAAGCATCCACCTGATCAAACATACTCATTTACATTTTTTTAATGTATGTTTTTATCTATGTTGCTTCCTCTAAAGGGGATTTCTCTGTTGATAATGAGTTGAGGTAGCTCACAGAAGATCTGTCTCGGTGATATGTCTGGCAAGGAACTTAGGAGTTAGTCTATAAACTGTGTGCAGTGATGCAGTGCTGCAATCTGTCTTTAAGGTGTCATCTTCAAGCTTCCCAAAGACAAGGACTCATCCAGAGAGCGTCAGGCCAGGTCTCCCTCCTCCACATCCTCCCTGCCTCCCAAAGTCAGCTACACTATCCGCATGCACATGGACAACGTCATGCGTACTGACAGAGTCCGGGACCCTTATTTTGTGAAGGCAACACACATTTCGGCCAGGGAGACGCTGCGCTACAACCGGGGCTTTGTCTACCTGCAGGAGAACATTGACCGGGCTATCATTGAGACCCAGACTGGACAGAGAGTCACAGAGCCAGCCGTCCAGCTGCAGCCTTTCCCTTATCCTTGCCACTCCCGGGATGAGTGAGTCCACTGAATACATGGATGCACACTCACACACACACATACAGTAGGGTATGAACATGCTCGTATATGGAAGCATGCATACAGCAGCATGCTCGGTCACTCTGAGGGGACGTACAGGCATTGATGTGGAATGCATGCAGGATTCATTCACAGGAGCTTTTCACATTATAATTGGCTCTGCACCATTTGCATGAATTTTCACTATTATTGTGCATTCAATTTTGAAGACCATACACACACATACACGCATACACTGAAATGTCCTTCAGGCCGCGGCGCAATTAGCTCAGCTGGTAGAGCGCCCGTCCCGTGTGCGAGGCTACAGGCTTTGCTGCAGTGGACCCGGGTTCGACTCCGATCTGTAGGTCTTTTGCTGCATGTCATCTGTCTCCCGTTTCCAATCTCTACAGCTTTCTCTGTCAATTAAAGGCAAAAAAAGCCTGTAAAAATGTACTTTAAAAAAATGCCCTTCAGGCCTAACTATACACAAATAACACTACTCATCTCTGTAATATATATCCAACCCAACATGGGTTTGGCATTAACTTGTGCATCGATACACTACATTGTATCCAATAAATCATGCTTGAATGTAATGCCTATATTTGTGCTTACCCTCAAGTGCATCTCCAGACACTGCTGATATCTCATCTAAGAAACACCAGAGGGCCACTGTCTCTGGCTGGCTGCCTTTGGACCAACTATAAGATATGATGATCCTTGTCTCTCTGTTGCTCTGATTTATTACTCAACAACACAATTTTCTGACATGGTAGCTATGAAATATAACTGTGAAAAACAGCAAGCACTAAATTCATATGTATCAGGCTCCTGATTTGATGAGGCCAAAACATTAATAATAAAATAGAGAGGCATTTATTTTGCATAAATAATAAGAGGATCAGAACACGGCTGTCAAAAATCACCAAACCCTCCTTCAATATCGCTGTTCCACTCTGTATCTCTGTCTCTCTGTCAAGCCAGTGACTGAATGATAGGGCTTTTCATCTGCTGTTGTTGACAGTGATTGGATGTTAGGTTTTCTAGAAATTTGACTGACAGTTTGCATCTCTGTATTCCCCAGGTACCTGGAGGCCATCTCTTTTGTCTTCCCAATTATGCTGATGATGGCCTGGGTGCTGTTCGTGGCTGACTTTGTGAAGAAACTGGTCCATGAGAGAGAGCTGAGGCTGCACGAGGTAATTTTTTTTTTCACTTTCACAAATTATCAAACCTGCCACTACGTTTTTGTACTGAACACGGACTTCTTGGTTTGGTTTGGTTTTTGTTTTTCTCCCTAAAACGTCATTAGAGACATTCACATGCACTGACAAATCCAAATTATAACTAATGAACAGCTGACAGTGTGATGAGCATACCTCTCTGACAAATGTTAAATTGACTTTTCCTCCCTAGTACCTCCAGGTTTCTTCCTTGCTCTTAACATTCATAAGCACCACTGGCAAGCAAGCACAGAAACTGTATTTTTAACTGACATTTCTAAGTATTCCCATCCATTGCTATTTTTGCTTTTCCACCAGTACATGAAAATGATGGGAGTCAACCCGCTCAGCCACTTCTTTGCTTGGTTCCTGGAGTGCGCTGCCTACCTAGCGTTGACCATCTTCTTCCTCACGCTGGTGCTGAAGTACGGCAACATCCTGCCCAACAGTGATGGCTTCCTCCTTTTCTTTTACCTCTGCGACTATGGTTTGAGCATCCTGGCCTTCAGTTACCTGGTCAGCTCCTTCTTTGACAAGACCTACATTGCTGGTCTAAGTGGCAGCCTCCTTTACGTCCTCTGCTTCTTCCCCTTCATTGTGGTCATGGCTGTGGAGACGAGTCTCACCTTTTCCCAGAAGAGTGCCCTGGTGAGGAACCTCTGAACCTCCTCTGTCATGACACATGTGTATTAAACTAGTACTAGTACTGTGATATAATAACTTAAAACAGCAATGTAATTTGCTCTGAAAGATACTAAGAATTGAATGGAGAGATAAGGAACGCAGAAGGAGATACAATGTGATTTATTCCAAAATGTTATTTACTCTGTCCATCTTAGAAAACTATTTTACTCTCATATTTTTATTCAAAATATATTAGTGCAGCCTCAAAAATGCCAGTAAACAGTGGCTTTTGCCTCCAGTTGTTTTCTGTTGTGAGGTTTTATTTTTTATTTTGACATACAAGTAGCGATTTAGTGGAGGGTAAACTGACAGTTTACACATTTTTCTGTTTGCAGAACAGTTTTCCTGCCTTCTCACGCTGACATAAATTGAGCACATTTATGAAATAAATCTTTATTTTTCTGAAAATATGGAAACTTATTTTTATTTTAAAGCCTGCTGTCTGATGTACATTAACTAGAGGTCAGACATTTCATCATGTATGTATGTATGTATAACACCATATCATATCTAAAGCCGTGTTTGCCTTGAACAAAATTCTTCACATCACTTCATACTACTCAAAGTTGTCAAGAGAACAAAAGAGAGGAATTACAGAAAGGTGTAAAAAAAGAAGGTATATTTGTAATTTCTGCTTCTGTATCCTGTCTTAATTTGTCTCTCTTTTCCGACAGAGTTTGTTTTCCCCGACCTGTTTCAGTTATGCCAGTCAATATGTCTCTCGCTACGAGTCCCAAGGAGAAGGTATGCGCATGTAGACATCTGACTTGCATCAAACAAGATCTCATTGACATATAAGCCACTGTATTCAGTGGGAAGCAAAATAAAATGTTTATTCTGTTGACTTCTTTAGGCATTCAATGGAGCAACTCATACACCTCGCCCATGGCTGACGACACTGCCTCGTTTGGTTGGCTGTGCTGGATGATGCTCATTGACTCCATCCTCTACTTCATCATTGGGGTTTACATCCGCATGGTCTTCCCAGGTAAACTGTAAAATCATAGTCTTTAAAAACTCAAGCAGACTGATCTTGAGTCAAGGAGTCCTGATAGTAAGAATATATCATAATTTTCTACTTTGCAAGTCTAACAGTGTACCCAGTTTTCTTTGCCAGGTCATCTGCTGTTGAAGCTTAATGTCAGTTTTAGCATTAGCATAAGGACATTAGCATTAGCATGATAATATTAGCGTTACTGACATTTAAACAGTGGTGGAGGAAGTATTCAGATCCTTTACTTAAGTAAAAGTAGCAATACCACACTGTAAAATTACTCTGTTACAAGTTAAAATCTGCATTTAAAATGTTACTTAAGTATAGGATGTAAGTATAATCAGGAAAATGTACTTAAAGTATTAATGTTTTTATTAATAACTCTTAAGTAATTTAAATACATTTTAGTTTTACATTCATGGTGAATTTAGTGTGTACTCTTACAGAACACTGGCTTTAACAACCACTAGTTGAAGAAATACAGCAGTTTATGAATTGCTTTGCAAACTTGTCTCTAAATAGCGTTTTATGATAATTTATATTAATTCTTAAATCTTTGGTTCTTTTTTACCCTTCAGGAAAGTACGGCATCCCTTCCCCATGGTACTTCCCCTTCAAAGCGTCCTTCTGGGCCAACCTGTGCTGCTGCGTTAAGTCAAAAACAAGTAAGGTGGGCAGAGGACTCCTCTTCACCAACATCATGCAGAAAAACCAGCCTGTCTTCTCCGACGATAAGGGAAAAGGTACAGAAAAAAACTACATTGTCCTATTCTGCGGAAGATAACAATAAGCAATGCTGTCTCCTCCACTGTTGTGTTTTGACACAAGAACATGATGTCTTCCCTTTTATGGTCTGTCATTTATTTTATGACACAGCACTACATATATTTTCCCCTCATTCTTCATTTAACTCCTGTCTCCATGTTTCTCTCAGGCCAGAGCACTCTTTACTCTCAGGCCGGTGAGGATTTCTCAGATCTCCCAGTGGGCGTTTCCCTCCATGGTCTCAGCAAGAACTATGGCGACCGAGTAGCTATTCAAAACCTTAATGTTTCCTTCTACGAGGGCCATGTCACCTCACTGCTTGGTCACAACGGAGCCGGCAAGACCACCACCATGTATGTGTGGCACAATTTTTTCTTCTTTTTCACCGTATCAGCATGTCCCAGGATAAATACAAATGCATTTCGACCATTCACAGACTGTATGCGGTGTCTTTTAAATTTGATTTGTGCATCCCTTTAATCATCTCAAGGGTCTGCTGCTGACAGGGAGATTGTTTTGTCCAAATCTGGCACAGCAAATGCACTGTGGTAGAGATTAGCCAGACAGGTCTTCATCAACTGGAGCACTTACATTTACATTTTAAATGTGACTAATTTTGCTGATGCCCTTATCCAGAGCAACGCACAGAGTGCAGCAGCAGAATAAGATTCAACGTTAAAAACAACCAAAACCAAGAACGAATTTCATGAGCTATAATATTCCTGGTCCAGCTAATCATAATTTAAGAGGGAAATGCTGTGGAGAAAGCACAAAACGTAGCAAATAGGACAAAAACAAATGGCATTTGTGACATTTTATGCCCCAGGTATCAAATATGAGCAAAAGTAAGTAAAAACTAAATATTTGAGTTATATTTGAACTTTTTCCTAATTATAAAACACAAAATTATTAAAAAAAACTACTCTAAGATCTTCATTAATAATTCTACATGAACTGTTAAGCCAGAATCAACTCTGGTGACATTTTTTATAATTTTCAATTCAGTAAATGATCATGCCTTGTGCTTAGGTCTCTCCTGACTGGCCTTTTCGCTCCATCTTCGGGCACCATCGAGGTGTACGGCCAAGACATGCAGACCAACATCGATGACGTCCGCAAAGAGCTAGGAGTGTGCATGCAATATGACGTCCTCTTTGACCACATGACCACCAAGGAGCACCTGATGCTGTACGGCCAGATCAAGGCCCCACACTGGTCACGTGGGGAGCTGCATGAACAAGTCCGCACGTGAGTGACCAGTCATCCAACAGGGACCAGGCTCAATATTGTAATGCACTCAATAATAATGCACTGTGTCTTAAAGATGATGTCAGGGGTTCTGCATGCTGTAGCAGTGCCATATGATATATTTTTCAACCTGTTATGTTCAAAGATGTCATGAAACGGTATCTTCAGCTAAATCGATGACATATTCTGCCAGTAAAATGGAAAAATGGGTAGGGTTTAAGAGAGTTTAACAGTAAATAGTACCTGGTGACTGGTTATACATGAAAAATAAAAGAAAAATGCAAGTAATATTCAGGTTTCGTCATAGTTAAACAGATTTACAGGTAGCTCTAAGCCATGGTGCAAGAATTCTAATAGGTCGCAAGGACAAAATAATTGTTACACTAGTTATCATTGAGCTGTTAAATGTATAAGATACTTCTACAGCCACTGAATGCAGGTTGAGAACGCTATTGTTCTCTGCGCATTTTAGAAAAAAAAGTTTGAACAATATTTTCTCCCTGTTTCAGGCTCACATTTTCCACAAGAATTTTATAATATTTGATTTTATCTCTTTTTATGTGAGCAAACATCAGAAAAATTACTTTTCATTCTGTGGCATCATTAAGCTATGGGTTGAACACCCAGTTGCATCATGAGACTATTTCTGGAGGGTTTCTGCATGACAACAGGAGCAGTAATAAGCCTGAGCCTAAAGGCAAGAAGCTGTACCTCTCCTCTGGTTCCTGTAGTTCAGAAACCCCTGCTGGGTAACTGATGGAACTATAACTCAGAAACCTGGTTGTAATGCATATAAAAACAATGTTAACATGAGCTCCATGTTTAGTGCTTTTCATTGACTCTCCTGCTAGGATCCTAGAGGAGACAGGCATGTACGCTAACAGACACAAGCGGGTGGGCACCCTGTCGGGCGGCATGAAGCGCAAGCTGTCAATCTCCATAGCCTTCATAGGGGGCTCTCGCTTGGTGGTGCTGGATGAACCCACCACAGGAATTGATCCCTGTTCCAGGCGCAGCATCTGGGACATTATTATCCAGTACAAGAAAAGTGAGTCTCCCAGACACACACACACACACACACACACACACACACACACACAATGAACACTGCAAAGTATTCCTGTTGATTTGTGTTCACAAACACCCCACTGAACGCCAAACTATAGCTACTGCTATTATTACCATTACCATTACTATCACTGCTACCTCTTATAATAATAATGATAACACGAAGAAGAACAGGAAGAAATAGCAGAAGAAGAAGAAAAGAGAACGTAACAAAACGAGCAAAACATTCTTTCCTTTTATGTAATGTGGGGTCCCGCAAGGCTCGTTACTTAGCTCGACTTTGTTCACTGACACCCAGTCCTACGTCTCGTTCTGTCCTGAAAATCGTACACTGTACTGCTGTCTTGCTGCCATCAAAGACTAGATGGCCTCAAACTTCCTGCAACTGAATACAGACAACTAACTTAAAACCTACAGCCAGAAATCTAGAAGTTCAGAAACAATAATATAAATCAGAAATGTTGCCAGCCAGTCAAACCAGTGCTTCCTAAAAACATTGTTGAGCAACTTGTTTGCTTAATTTCTACTCGTCTTGACTACTGCAATGTATTATTTACTTGCCTCAGTTATGCAGCAATTACCCATCTACACTTGGTGCATAATGCAGAAGCAAGGCTTCTGACAAACCCGAAATGCGGAGAGCATATTGTATCTCACCAGCTCTGACTGAATTACATTGGTTCGCTATTTATTTTACAATTACATTTCCTGATTCTGTTAAATACTTTTCAATTCCTCCGTGGTTTGGCTCTGCTACTGTATACAGTATATTTATGATCTTGTAAGTCCTTATTCTGCACCAAGACCCTAAACCAAATGTTGTGAAAAGTTCCACAGTCCAGGCTGAAGACAAAGGGGGTTCATGCTTGTGTGGAACAAAGTCCCCCTCAGCATCAGATGAAATCAGCTGAGTCTGTGTCGCATTTTAAAAACCCACCTGTATTGGCTGGGGTCTTTATAAATTATTACTCCAATGGTTTTATGTTGTACTGTTATATTTTGTTTAATTTCTCTATGTTTGACAGTTCCCTAAACTTCTTGTTTTATTTAATGGTACTGTATTTTAAGTGCACCTGTGAACCTCCTTGTAACTCTGTTTTTTTAAGCTGGTATAGAAATAAAGTTGAATTACCTACTTATGTAACACCCAGGCAGTATATAACATTAGAAGCATTTCGGTGTAGGGGGTTTCCATGAAGAACCCCTGTGGTATTTAACAATTATGTAATTACTCACATTGCTTCATAGTAATCCTATCTACATTTACATTTAGTCATTCAGCAGAGTCTTTTATCCAAAGTGACTTACATATGGGGAAGACAATGGAAGCAATTATAACAACACGTGGTAACAAAAAGCATAAGTGCACCAGAAACTAGTCTGTTAAAGCCCAGCACAGTATACACAGCTAAGGATAGGAAGGTTTTTTTTTCATTTTAAGAAAAGAGATAGAAAGGAAGTAGAAGTTAGTGATGGTCAGCTAGGTGTTGACGGAAGAGATGCGTTTTCAGGTGTTTTTTAAAGGTGTTTATCTGATGTGGATGATGATGAGTAATAGAAAAAAATGTTTTATCATTAGTGTAATCCTTGTACAAAGCACTCAAATTCATATTCTGTAGTGCACACACTCACATGGCACAGACAATACAATCTCTTACTTTAGTGTTTTCCACTGAAGATGCCTCCACCTCCCAATTTCCTAAGACGGAAAAGAGTAGAAGAACAGAAAAGTGCTGTGAACCTGGAGCTGGCCCTGGAGGGCTTTCCCCTGCTCAGGCTTCTGACTTTAAATTTAGCATATAATTACTCTAAAAGAAATCCAGAAGTATTTTTTCTTTAGGCTCTCTTAGGGTAGCAGCAGTAATGGCAGGGAGACTGCTAAATGTCACATCATTGTAGATATCAGGTAAATATCCTTAGTAATTGGCCCTGTCTCAGATGTTAGTGAGATTTTGGTGCCAGGAGAATCTATTTCAAAATAAACTTTCTGCACTGCTTGCTGTTTGTGCGCCTGTTTCTCTGAAGATTTATATGTGCATGACACAGCTTGTGTGTGGCTTTTTCTTTGTAATGTCTGGTTTTTGTTTGTTTTTGTGTGTGTGCGTTGCAAATGTGTGTGTGTCGGGAGCAACACTTAAAAGCCCAACATGTATTCACTAGGATAGGGAAATAAGAAAAAGATGCCATCTAAATATTGCTTCTGTGTTGTTTATCTAGCTTGGCAGATGTCTTTCCTTTAGCTTCCATTTGAGTTACAGTTATGGGTTATTATAATGCATACACAAGTAATGCTGATTGTTTTATGTGTGTGTCCTCTCAGATCGCACCATCATCATGTCCACCCACCACCTGGATGAGGCTGAAGTACTGAGCGACCGCATCACCTTCCTGGAGAGAGGAGGATTGAAATGCTGCGGATCCCCCTTCTACCTGAAAGACAAGCTGGGCCAGGGCTACAAACTCACTCTCACCAAGAAGGTATTCATCCTCACAGGCATCCAGTCACCGTGTCGTGTTTTTGACTTTGTTTTCCACAATATGAAATTATTACGGAAAACCTCCGTGACGTTCTTTAAACATTCCCTCTGGTAAAATAATCCATGTTTCCCAAGTAGACAATTTGTTCCAGTGCTCCATGTTAACATTTTAGTATAAGTGAATGTTGAGTGATTTTAGGCTGCAACCTTTATCTTAGAAGTGAGAAAGTAACAGCATATCTCTGCATATCTCATTTTACTCAGACTTTCCATTATCAATTACACATCTTGGACAATTCACAGCCAGGACAAATAGTAATATTTAATACATTATTATGGAGGAGCTGGCCTGCTCATGTGTAAATAAATCCTTTTATTTCTGCCACATTTGACACTAGAGTTGCACACAATACATATTGCAATAGTGTGATTTGTATCAGATATATTGAAAAACTGCTAAATGTGCTAAATCCAACACAAATCATGCTCTGCTGACTGCTGCAAACGGGCTCATACTTTTTTCAGCATACTACAGTATATCTTCAACTGCTTTCCTAAAGTAGCAACTGAAAGTTCTTTTTTGACGTCTTGCTGAATTTGTTAAATTAACTTATCCTTCTGTATAGTGTCCTATATGCCAGTTACATATTTTGGTCAAACCAAAATGTTCCTTCAGTTTTCTGTATTTTGGCTATTTCTTACATCTGTTTCAGGCTGTATCAAATGCCTTCTCGATCTAGTGCTTAGTCATTTGAACAGCCTAGAGGCAAAAAACCCTCAGGCAGTGTCAAACACAATGTGTTACCAGTTTCCAAAGTTTATCTAACCCTTAGAAGCTCAGCTGGAGGACTTATTTGGACAATGCATTAATAAAAAGAAGTAACAACATTTTATAACTAACAGCGTGTCTGCACAGGAGGCGTAACTGTTCACGTTAGACGTTGTGTACAAGCATCCCAAAGTGTATTTTTACACTTCAAGTCTATCAGCCATGGTGTAAGGGTCATTATTCCAAAAGTGGATAATCCTGGTGAACTTCAATTACTCAATATATCACTATCAGAAATGGATGGGGAGAATGATAGAGCATACACGTCGCAAAAAACAGAAACATATGCAAAAAGAGCAAAATATATATATTTTTTTAAGCAACTGACAGCTGATTTGTAGTATCTGAACATTTAATTCGTACTTTCTATCTGCAGATGCAGAACCTAGGATCTGAGCAGATTGACGATGCTGAACTGAAGGCCTTAATCCAAGCTCATGTACCTGAAGCGCAACTGAAGGAGGCCCAGGGGGGGGACCTGGTCTACTCACTGCCCCCCTTCACCTCATCCAATGCCTCCTCATACCGCTCCCTCCTGACCACGCTGGACTCCAACCTGGACGCCCTGCAGCTGGGGGGCTATGGCATCTCTGACACTAGCCTGGAAGAGGTAAGCTCCTACACACACAACACAAGTTTACAACGCAGTCACAGTGGAAATAAAAAAACAGTGTCAACTTCTTAGGCACATTTATATATCCCCTGTGTAAAATAGGGGAGCTCCAAAGGTGCTAGTGCTCATAAACTTGATCGTATTGACATGTAAGCATAATCACAAGCTGTAAAATGAAACTGATAGGCTCTTTGACCTACACAGATGCTAATGTCTTGTTTTTTTCTGTGTAGGTGTTCCTCCAGTTGACACACGGAAACACAGAAGATGGGTCTGAGGACGGCCCCATGTCTATCTCAAACACGGTTTCTGACACCGGATCCATCGACAGCTTCCATTCAGACTCCAATGGAAGCATCTTCAGTGTTGGTGACAAGACCAGTGAGTTCACTCACTTTTACCTCAGCCGTTTCTTGTTTCGTTGTCCCTCCTCATTCCCTCCTTCCTTTCTACCTGCCATCTCTCCTTTCTCTCTTTCTTTCTGTCACCTGCATACATCACATCCACCGAAAGTTGATTACTAAATATTATTTAAAGTAAAGGGATGAATGTATGAAAACTTTGAATGAAGTTCATATAATCCCTATTGTAGAAATTATACAATAATACTATTTGTGTAGTGACATCAACAGTAGTGTTTACTGTGGTCACCAGTATGCTGAAACACTCTTTTTATTTTTCAATTTTAAATTTTCATACTTAACCTAAAATATTTGAAGAACACTTACTCAGCCGATGAAGTTCAACAACTATGACAATTGGAAAAACTAATCTTGATGGATTGCACTGCCATCTTTTGTGATGCAATTTACCTGTTAACCTTTAGCTCAGTGTGCCTTAGAGAGGCAAAGCAGACATCATCAAAGCAGTAAGATAGTAAGAAAGTAAGTGCATTACTACAAATCCTCTCTTTATTCCCATGTGTTCTAGTGCTTACTGGTCCGTCCATGGTGCGCAGCATGGCCCTGGCCTGGCAGCAGATGACAGCCATTCTGATCAAGAGGTTCCACCACAGCCGCAGAGACTGGAAGGGCCTGATCTCCCAGATCCTGCTTCCTGTTCTGTTCATGGTGTTTGCTATGGGCCTGGGCTCCATCAAGAGTGACCTGCGGCACTATCCTGAGCTGGAGCTCAGCCCTGCGCTTTACAATTTCGGACCAAGTTACTCTTTCTTCAGGTCAGTCCCCATGGCAAAGAAAATACAAAGGAGCACTGGGAGGGAGTACGCAGTCAACAAGGCTAATCAGGGTGTTTTTACAACAAGCATGTTTGAAGCAGTTCAATTGAACTCTGAAGCTTTGCTCTTTTATTTCAATTCATTTGGCAAGGTCAGACCAATGCCACTGAGACTCAGGTGGCAACAAATAACACCAACACAACTGAAAAAGTGGGTCTTGTCCAAGCAAATTTTGATATAATTTGTCTGAGCAATACCAGAAAAAAACTCCAAACCTCTTTTGGTTTAAATTTTTTAAACGTGATAAATTATCAAAGGCTACAGACAGGAGTGATGTCGTATTGTGGTGCCATGTTCTGGCATTTACAAAAATTATTATTGCTTGGCCTAAAGGATGCACTACAGTAAAAGATTGAATTTTGAAACCACAGCGCCGCAACACCAAGATCAAAGTGAGAGAGATTGAGAGTGTCAGGGGTTGTGAGATGTCTTCATTCTTGAGAAGTGCTGTTGTTTGATCAAGGGGATATGTCGTGGGGGAGAAAATGCTGAGGTACCAATCCATATTAAAGACTTCATGGATGCTCTCCCTAGTCCTCTTTAGCTTGATATACAAAAGAGATTGAAAACTTATTTTTATCTATTTATATTTAATGAGATCAGTGCTAGGGTTGGGGGTCGCTGAGAAAGGTTATAGGTAGATGAGATGCTTCAGTCTTCTCTTATTGATTGTAGAATTTCACATTTTATGTGGCTTCTCAGGGCACTGTGTTTTCAGACCTGCCTGTATGAACAATACAAATGTAATGATCTGAATGTTTATGAGTGTTGCTCTGTGTGTGTTTAAAAGCAGGGAGGGCTCAAATAAAAGAGAACCACAAAATGTAAAGTGGCAAATCAAATGTCTTACTCTCCTTTTGTCTATCCAGCTCCTTAAGGTAAGGAATGTTACATTAGAATCATTGACTGTGCCCCCATGGTCATTTTATTGACAATGTTGTGAGTTAGTAAATTGCTCTTAAACCGCCTTCTCTACTAAGAAAACCTTTATAAATGCCAACCCTGAATTCTAATTCTTTATAAAACCCCAGCCACCAGGATTGATTTGAATAAATCAATAACCACTCAAGCGAAATCTACCTGTCTGTCTGCTGGTGCCCTGTTAGAGCCTTATGAAACAACCTTTTGCTTGTGTTACTTCATGTTGTTGTAATTGTGGTACAGTTCACCAAAATTTCCGTGTTACCTTCAAGTTTAGGCTGACTGTTTTCTGGCTCCACAGTAATCAAAATCCCAACTCCAGCCAGCTGATGGACACCATGATATCATTCCCTGGGATCGATAACACCTGTCTTGACAAGTCTGGTAACCCGTACGTAATCACACCTCAAATTATACATTTTTTCCCCCTGAAAATGCAAAAGTTGTCTGTGTCCGGGTGTAGTTTCTCTGTGTATTCTACCCTTTTCCATATGTACAGTTTTTTCATATTTCACTCATTGCCATTCTTTTCATGCCTTCTCTTTCACCTTGTTTCATTTTACTAGTCTGTCTCCCTCCAATTCCTGCCGCTCTCTCTCTGGTTTCTCTCATGTCCCTCCTCTCTATTTTCCTGCTGCTCAGCTCAACATATGTGGCTGAAAGCCTGCAGCAGGACGATGTGAGAGCATCATTTGTATTCCATAAACACCCTGTGTTTATAGGGGAGATTTTCCCCTTACAGGCACTCAAATCAATGTTGGCACTCATGAACCAGACTTCGGATGCATTTTAAGAATCTCTGAAAAAAAAGAGAGAAAAAAATAGAGAGAGGATGAAAGATCCTATGGTGCAAGAGAGACTATATGTTTTGCTTGTGATGTCATATAATTACAACATGACAATGACTGAAAGGGTGAGTGCTGCAATTACATAGTTTACATTTATAGAAAATATACTGTATTGTCGCCTAATGCATGGTTCATTGTTGACTAATTTATATCTAAAGAAACAAGTGTGCATGTGAGTGTTGAAGTGTTGCAGAGATGTGTGTACTGCTACAATCTCTTTTTGATCTGCACAAAGTGTCCCTGAAAGCGTTTGGCAGAAAACAAAATGCGGGGGAGTTTAACATCAACCCACACAAGCAAATTTCACACAATATGATATTACATCACATATTAAACAGCTTTGAAAACTGTTTTGAACTGATGTCAGATAAAATATTTAGGTCCTGATCTCACAAGAATCATGCAAGCTCACAGCTACTGTATGAATGGTTGCAGAGTTTGTCGTTTTCTTTATTGTTGCCACTATATGTGCACAGGTTTTTAGCAGGTCCTCATATCAACTCCGTTTCAAGATGTGTTTGGTTGGGTGGGGGGGGGGGTGTCTAGGGACAGTCTTGTGGCATTATCACGCACTGCATACTCCCATCATTTCATTTCATGAAGCCACCATTTCATATCGTGAATGTTTCTTTTTAAGGGTCTGCACAAGAGGCACAAACAACTGGAGTTCCAGAGGGAACAGCTCCAAAGCATTTAGTGTCTGTAAATGCACCCATCAAGAACAGGTGAGACTGGGTCACTGTGAACAGTGTTTGTGTGTGTGTGTGTGTGTGTGTGTGAGTTTTTGTGTTCTCATGCGACTATTTCTAAACATGAATGTGTCATCCTGTGCTCATGTGCATGATTGTTTTGAAAAAGGGCAAGTGTAATGTGTTTGTCTCTTCCGTACACTGCAGATTTGTGACGAGGACAACTTCCAGCCCCCCCATAAGAAAATCCCTTCATCTCAGATTGTGTATAACCTGAGTGGCATCAATGTGGAGAACTACCTGGTGGCCACAGCAAATGACTTCATTAGGAACAGGTATGTGCAACCAGTGTGTGGTTAATGTAACCATATTGTTAATTCAGCCCTCGCTTCATTGATAGTTTGCTGTCGCCTGAGTGGTAATCAACACTCTGATTTAATGAACCATATGAAGTAACATTTCCAGACAATCCAAGTAGTTATATCAAGTATTTCCCATTTTAGAACTACATTTCATGATATTACATCATTTTGATGAGTTACAATAGTTTGCAAATAATGGATGCGGCTCGATTTCTTTCAGCTTTACTAATTCGGAAGTAGATTGACCCAAATGAAAAATGTACTGACTCTCCAAGTTTCCATTTAAGGACTTTTTAAAAATTATATACGCCAGTCAACTCGGAAGCCTTAAAGAGTTAAAACTGGCAATGTTGCTATTGCAGGGAAGGTTTATTGTATACAAAACAACAATGTGCAGAAATGTAAGAGGCTGTTGAACATATCAGTTGCAGCCTAAAAGCTTAGTTTCCCTTGTTGCATCGCTTAATATGAATGGGATACTGCTAGTAACGTTGTCAATCGTGTAAGCCGTACTTTTAACGTTGGAACTGATGCTTTTAACCCAAATGCTTCATCTACAGGTGGATATTTGCTTTGAATAAAAGAAAAA
The DNA here is from genome assembly GCA_011952105.1 of Coreoperca whiteheadi. Lineage (NCBI taxonomy): Eukaryota > Metazoa > Chordata > Actinopteri > Centrarchiformes > Sinipercidae > Coreoperca > Coreoperca whiteheadi. Next base: position 17,110,187 of record CM022488.1, read on the forward strand.
CAAGCAAGCAAAAAACATTGCTCTGTCACATCTTGTTTCTCAGCGGCGTTCGGAGCTGTTTGTTTTGATCGATGTGTGTTTGTTTTTTCAGGTATGGTGGCTTTACTTTTGGCATGCCTCTCCCTCCTGACTTACAAATGGACCTAACAGCGGTGCCCAAAAATCGTACTCTGTCTAAGGTAACTTTGTCTCCTGCTTCCCTGCAGCCTGTCTCATTATCACTTTAATTGCTGTACTGATGAGTAGCTGAAAGTTAAAACATGACATCCAAGTTAAGTTGTTTGGCTAGAAGATCATTGCATTGTTACACCATCAGTGTCATCATAAATGTGCTTTACTGCAGCAATCCTACCACTGTTTGGTGCGTAAATTTCCTCAGATGATGACATCTGCATTTACTGTCTCTTTGCTTTGGTTTCGAAATATTGAAAAGTATATTGTAGAGAAGTAGTAGACTTAACATACCCTGATCTGTAGCGCTGTAAGTGATGGTTTCTATCCGTGTCTGTGTTTGTGCTTGCATGGGTTTAGGTCTGGTACAACCCTGAGGGCCACCACACAATGCCAGCATACTTAAACAGCCTCAACAACTTCATCCTACGCTCCAATCTTCCAGTAGACAAGGATCCACGTAATTATGGTAGGCTGGAATTGACACTGAAAAAAAAAAGTTACAAGTTAAATGTAAAACTTCAGTGACAGGTTAAAGGATGGGATTGGATACATACAAAGGCAATTAACAGTAAAGACCACTGCTATCTAATTTTTTTTACATGGTAATATACACTTCTTGCTGTTTACTCATATTTTGTGATTTTAGAACAAATCTATACATATTATTTTTGTCCTTTATTCATGCAGACACACAACACTCCCCGATTATTGTAAAATATAAGCTGAGGAAGAGGTTTGACATAAGACACACCTGGGATTGTGCAGATGGGATCTAAGAATTCTATCTAGGAAGGTGCTACTGATTGAACACGCAGTGCATTTTGTATACTAAATATAAAGAGAGCTGTAAACAGTGTGTTTACTCATGGTTCATTTCACTGGATTAAAGCCAGGGGGTGCTGTGTGTCCTTAGACTCACATCACTATGCATGGTGAATACTGATGAGTGCCGCTCACTGGGGAGCAATGCTAAAGAGAACGAGGCTGGCCCACGTTTTCAGCACTGTTTCAGCTCTGAGTATCACCCTGACCATCTGCCTGCCGGCAGGAGTACACAAACGTGCAAACACACACACACACACACACACACACACACACACACAGGAAGAAATGGTCATAAAAACACAGTGCATTCACATTTCTTTCCCACTGGATGACAAAAGTGCTCAAGGGTAGAGTGTAATCATTTAAACGTTACCTGCAAACTCACAACGATGTGTGGGTCTGTGTGTGTGTGTGTGTGTGTGTGGGGGGGGGGGGTTCTGTAAAACGTGAAGCCTTAACCCTCACATTGACCCATTTCTTACCCATAACCCCCCACTGCCACAGATGTGCCATCACACTCCTGTCCACACTAGAAATTCTGATCACTCCCACATGCAACAATGTTTTGTATTGAAAGTCTGTCTTCCCCATCCCCCAGAGATATAAATATACAGTTACTCAACTGTTTAATAATCCAACTTTAGAAGACATGACCTGAAAAGAAACCTTATTTAATGCCTTTTAAAACATTTTTTAAACATGTTTTAACATTTTTCCTCTTACCTGCTATTTATCTAGATTGTTTTGGTGTGAGTTGCCGAGTAGAAAGAAAGAAAATATTTCCTACATGAAACAGCTCACAACAAATCTGTGGATCATCTTGAGTCATGATTTCTGGAACTAAGTCAGAACTAAAATGTTCTAAAATGTTATAGATCATAACATTGCGGAACACTGCGGACATGATCATGTGGATGGTCGTTATGCACAGTGTTGCCAGGTCTGCGGTTTTGGGCTACTTTTGAAACGTTGCAGTGGGTTGAATTTTTTGTCCACTGGTCGGTTAGACCTGTTTTGCATGCAATTTACATAATAATGTCTATAAACTAAAATCCATATTTTAAACTCAATTATTTATTTATACCCAAAGCCTTCCAAACGGACTCCAGATAAGCACGTACACACATGGACATGGGACACATTACGCCCACATAAACATACATGCCTAACATGCTCTCCGCCCGCTAGCCATTCATGTTGTCCAGGCAGAGAGGAAGAGGGGAAAGGGAAGAGAAAGCAAATACATCCATGGAATAGACAAAGCAACAGGCTAGTTTGTGCATCAGTGATTTGGTCTACACATTCACAGAGCTATATTTTATTTATGATAATATACTGTGTCTAATTACACAAGGCCATTTTAGGACCTAGGTAAAATAACTGTTTAGGGAAAACTGCTTTAAATGCTGGCACACTAAACGTTTATGGTGTTACTCTGTAGATATTACAATATATTTGGCAATGCTGTTGGCAGTGTATAAGCAGTGTATAAGGTTTGGCAGGGGCGACTGTGGCTTGGTGGCAGAGCGGGTCGTCTACCAATCGGAAGGTCAGCGGTTCGATCCCGGCTTCCCCCAGCTATGTGTCGAAGTATCCTTGAGCAAGATACTGAACCCCAAATTACTCCCGAAGCTGCACCTTCGGTGTGGAATGGTTAGTTTACTTTGTACTGATGGGCAGTTATCTCCTGCCATCAGTGTATGAATGTGTGTGTATGAGTAAATGTGATCTGTAGTGTGAAAGCGGTTTGAGTAGTCGGACGACTAGAAAGGCGCTATACAAGGACAGTCCATTTACATAGTTTGAGTTCTGGTTTTTGGGCTGGTTTTATTTGCCGTTGGGCTGGTTTTGTCACTCAGACCTGCAGATCAAAAATGGCGGGTAGACCCACAAAACTCAAACAAAGGGGAGAGCCAAAATGGAAGACACTCTCTACTTGGCGTGGTGCGTAGCTAGTTATGCTACCACACTAACTAGGTCATTTAAGACGCGTGTGTAGGTGTGTATATGTACGTGTAAGGTGTGTGGGTTAGTGGAGAGGAAAGAGAGAGAAAAGCACACAGAGTACGGCACAAGGGATCTCAAATGTAGTGATAAAGCATAATGGCTGTCCCTTTATCACACAGGAACCTGGCAGCAAACTTTCATGTTACTGGACTTTGGTCTGATAAAGCATAGTTATTAGCTTCCACAACGGTCCAACAGTGTGGTACCAATAAAACACACAGCAGAAATAGAACACAGCGTGCTGTTACTTTCCACAATAATGCAAAACACAATTTCAGAACAAATGAAGCTTAGATGAAATAAAATACAGTTATAACATCTGTCTCTGCCCAGACACAAGCCTCTAACTAGGGATCTCTCTTGATGGCGATCTAATGCGTTGTCCTTTTGGATTGTCCGGCGGAGTCCTCTCAGGCTTGGATACTGACTTGTTGCCGGCGGGTTCAATGGCCACATTGTTCCTTCAGGTGGCAACGGAGGGAAGCAGCCATCGACTTTAGTGGGGAGAAAGCGGGGCTCAGCGGTTATCGTCCTCTCCATTAATTAAATGGTATAACCGTATCTTCCTTCTGCAGGCAAAGATTGTTATGTGGAGTATAAAAATCAGGATCCAAAAAGTGTTTCAGCAAACACAAGACAGTCTGTGCTCGTCCAACGAGGTTAAGACCTTTCTGGGAAAATTAAAAGTTCAACGTTGAGCGCATCCTGTAGTAACCAGAATTGCAGTGGAAAGACAGTGAACGGGCTCTGCGCTCTGCTTTTATGAAGGTGATGACGTCATGGCCGGGACGGCAGGATTTCCTGTACCCCAGTTGGCAGCTCGTCCAGTACAAATCCAGTGTTTATAGATTCCGCTGAGATCTCACTTCTAAATGTGAATTGACGGCTGGTGGAGATTTGGCGATATTTCTTTGTTTGGCCTTTGTTTTCCATTCAAGTCTGTTAGTTAAGGCTTCACTTTTTCCAAGTAGGTCCCTGTCTTTCTTCTCTACACGTGGTGAGGCCCAATAGTCGAATAATCTATTAGTCAATCAGAAGAAAAAAAATCTGCTACAACTTTAATAAACAATTCATTATTTAAGTAATTTTTAAAGCAAAAATGGTAGCAATTCACTGGTTCTAGCTTCTCAAATGTGAATATTTTGTGGTATTCTTAGCCCTCTATGATTGTCTGGTTTCAGACTGTTGGTCAGACAAAATTAGCAATTTGGATAAGAAATTGTGATGGGGTTTTTTTTCAGTTTTTCAAATGATTTGTTGATTAATCATGAAATCAGCAGAAATATTGATAATGGAGATAACTGTTAGTTGCACCTGTAGTTCCACTGGAAAAGATACAAACCAGATCTGGGAACATCCGACATTCAGTTCCACCAAAGTGCCCTAGAGCAAGGCACTAAGCCTCCGATCTGCTCCAGGGCTGCTGTACTTTGGGTGAACTTGCGCTCTCCTATATCAGGAAATTTAAGCAGCGACATGGAGGGGAGCAGTTCATGTCTGTGAGCATCTTGGAGACCCTGAAAAAATGATAAAGAAAATTCAATTTCCTTTGTGTGCTCTGGCAAATGAAATCATCTTGCACTATATTTATCAATTGACTGTGTCTCAGGCTAAGAGAATATCATTGCTCATTTGGTTCCTTTGCTGACAAATAGCCTGTATGCTGTTGTTTTTCTGTTGCTAACATAATACTCTGTTTCTTTGTATTACAGCCATTTCAGTTTCCAGTCACCCCTATTTCGGCCGGCCGGATGATGAAGATACAATGTAAGCACTACACTTTAAATCCGTCCTTCTGCTGAACTGACTGTCAGTGTTCAACAATATCAGTGGCTGCACTTGCAAAAAAAGATTATAGTTAGCATTCTAATTGGTGAAAATATCAAGTCATGATGATGGCTGTTGTTTGCCTGAGGCCAAGATAAATTTTGGAAGCATATTACTTTACTTTTCAATTCAGGACATCAAAGTCATGGTGGACTCAGGGCAGGGTGGTACATGACAGCAGTATTTACCCATATTTGATTTTCTAAATGGATTTCCCTGAGCTTCCACTATTGATCAGAGTTCCAATATAATGAGTGTTTACCCTGAAGGTGGCATAGAGGTGGATTGATTCTACCCCACTTCCCAAAATGAGTTTATTTAAAATACTCCACATTCTGCTTTTGAGACCCAGACTGCCGAATGAGTGCTTGTATGTATGTATGCAAACGTGTGTTTGTTCGAGAGGATCAAATCAAATAAATCAGTCCAAGTTTGAGTAGAGCTGAAGCTGTGGCCTCACGACGGTCCGTCCTCTCAGAGCCTTATTAGCACTAACCATGTCCCTCTTTACTGCCCTGCACTTTCTCCACACTTCTTTATGTGTATAGCATTTGCATAGAATAGCTTCCTCCTTCCTGCTTCCACACTTTATATATTGATTTGGCCTGAGTCGTGTTAAAGACAACTCCAAATGTCTTGATTCTCACAGTGTGGTAGCTTTGCCCGTGGGAAAAATTCTGCGGCTATCTTGGCCATACTGTTAACAAGCCTGCTCAGTAGCTGCTGCTGCTGGCTGTCCTCTGTAGTTAGTGCTGCCCTAAAACGCCCACCACATGTCCCTGCTATTCTCTTTCTTGCCCACTCGGTCACTCTGCCAGCTTCATCCTCATCCTCTTTTCCAGCCTCATACAGCTTATTCTGTTTGGTTGGTGGTGTTGTGGCCCCACACAGAGGAGAGAGGTAAAAGTACCACAGTAGAATGCAGGATAGGAGAGAGAGCATGGGAGATGAACAGGTAGCGGCATTGAGAAAGTTTGAATGAGCTCACTGGGTTGAAGAGTAACTGAGGGATTAAAGCCTCAGCTGGTTGTCTGGGGTCTAGTCTGGACAAAAGGCTCTGCAGCCTCACAGCAGCACCCCTGGCTTACTGACTGTATAGCAATAGCAGTGTGAAGTTGTTCTCTAAATGAAACCATCTGTTTCTTTTGCAGTTATTATCTTGTCAGAGGCAAGCCACAAACATCTCTTCTAACAAAGCTGCTTGTTATTAATAGTATTCCATATATTGTGAGCCATTTCAATAGTTCAGATGAGTCAGTTCCCAGCAGGGAACGATATAATAGCTTTAAAATGGGCCATTGTTTTGAGAAAAGAATGACATCAGGTTGCCTTTAAACCTTTTAGCTAGTACACTATACAGAAAAAGTTAAAATCGAAGAAATACAACACAATTATTTCCCATCCAGGAATATTATGGGCATTAAGAGAGTTGATGTGGTTGAATGATAATTCACTAATTACGGACTTTACTGATAATTTATGACATCAGTGTTGTCACTGACTTCTGAATAATCCTATTTTTCCCTCACAGTGTCCAGGGAGTGCTCCAGATCCTAGTGGCTATGTGTGTGCTGACGGGTTATTCCATCACCACTGCCAGCTTTGCCATCTATGAAGTCAACGAGCACCACAGTGGCTCCAAGAGGCTCCAGCACATCTCTGGCATCAGTGAGCCCTTCTACTGGGCTGTGAACTTCTTTTATGACATGGTAACATCTTCTAATCGCCTAACAGGAGAACCAAATGAACATCTCACTAACCTGGTTACATGTAGTCAAACCCTTGTGTTTCAAAATCATGCTCAATAAAAGCAAAGGAAAACACATGTATGATACATATTAAATTGGGACGATATCCAGCCTTAATACATAACTTATTTATTCATTTTTCAATTAAATGACATGCCTTCATGTTGCTGCATCATGTCCCATCTATTTCCACAGGTCGTCTATCTGATCCCTGTGACGTTGACTGTTGGTGTGATCGCAGCCTTCCAGATTCCAGCATTCACAGATCGGCAAAATTTGGGTGCTGTCACCCTACTGCTGGTGCTCTTTGGGTGAGTCATTTGGCCTCACAACATCTGTGAATGTTGTGCAGTATAATAGTGTTCACTGGCACTTTAGGGGTTGATTTACTACTGAAAAATGACGGTCAGTTTTTGGCATCGTTGGTCTTGTGGCTTGTTTTGTTCATGACATTGTTGACCAAAAGGCTGAAAAATCCATTGTTACTATGAAAACTATGTTTTATTACATTACATCAGTTTTATTTCTGTAGCTCTCGCGATCGGTTCAGTTAGTGATGATGACATTGTACTCTCCATTGCTAAGATCTCAAAAGTCCACATAAGAAAACCAAATAAGAGCAGAACTAAAATACACACCCACCGACAAAATAATGAAAGAAAGAAAGAAAAGCATCAATCATAAGTAGCATAAACTACCAAAACACAATACAGAGCATATCTTAGTGATGGAATATACAATCACAGAAGGGACCAACGACAAGGGAAGAGAGAGACTTTAAGAACTGGAGGAGCAAAGAAGCACTTTTTTCAGGCAGCTAATGACTGCTATGACGTGGACAGACAATGGTATTATGTACGTATGTTGCGTAAACTGTTATCATAACTGATAGAACTGATGGCCGGAAACCCAAGTTCACCACAAGATGCAAGATGTGTGTTTCTTGCAAAGGATTCGCCAAAGTCAATTGATCAATTAAGGGTTTCGACATTTTCAAAAGCATGTCCTCACATTCACACTGTGTTTTCTAGCCTCTGCTGCATGTTACTTTGTGTGCCACCAGGTTGGATTTACAGCACCGAGCATAAGGAGGCTGCTCAAAAACACAGCTCAATTTTTCAGAATTGCTTGCAAAGACAGATGGTGGTAGGAGTGAAAGGCTGATAGAAAAATCACTACCAACATGTTTATCCCATTCAAGCCTTAGATGCTGGGGGGGGGCAATATGACAATAAAGACTAGCTAGCTATCACCTTGAGATACCAAGGTTTTAAAATCAGTATGAAAATGAGATTTAGATTTTTGGAAAGGTATCAAAACAAATGACATGCCATGTTTCCCACATCTGGATTACTGAGATTATTTACATCATTCCCCAACTGTTTTGGAAGCTTAGTCTCCTATGTTTCCTGTTGCTGTCGCAGGCCTCGTCCTGAGCCCTAGATCTTAGGAGGCCAAGTCAGCACTCTGGTTCTCATTTATCATACAGATGTCTCCCTCCCAAGCAATGAATAATCACAGCGCTCCATCTGTCGGGCTGCACCTGGTCTGGTCCGCAGCTTTCTTGCTTCTGTTCCTTGTCGTGGCAAGAAAGTCTTGGCACCCGCAGTCTGCCTACCAAGCACCTTTTTTTGGGCATGGCAAGCAGATGCTTTGTCTCTGTCTGGCTCTATCTGTTTGTGTCTGTCTGTGTCTTTCTTTTCCAACCCTACTTTTTTCTTTTTCTTCTCTCATTTTTCTCCCTCTTCTCTTCCTCTGTGTCTCACTGACCCAGACACCCCAATCAAATGAAGCAGATTATGTGAGAAAAGAGAACAAAAAAGAGAACAAAAAAAAAGGATGTTCTGCCACCAGGGGAATAAATGGAGAAGTAATTTATCTTCCTTTCTTTTGGCATCATGACTGAATGTTTACCCTCCTCATGGTGTGGTATTTTTCCGCCTACCGTTTTCGGTTTTCTTTCTTTGGTGCCTATTTTCATCAGGCTCACAGCTGCTCTGTTTAGTCTGTTAAAGGGCTGAACCACTTCAGTTAAAAAATGCAAAGTCATGTCATTTCAGAAGGTGCATTTGTGAGGAGGACTGTATAAATGTTTCCATATCAACTTGTGTGCTTGTCTTTGTGGGTTTTCTGTATTTGCAACCAACCCAGCCATATCACAGCCAGGCTATTTTAAGGTGCATGTGTGGAGTTCTTTTTTCTTGATGCTGTGTTTAAAATTACCCTGTCATTGTCAATTCCTCAGGTTTGCTACCTTCCCCTGGATGTATCTGTTATCAGGTGTCTTCAAGGATGCAGAGATGGCCTTCATCACCTACGTGTGCATCAACCTCTTCATCAGTGTGAACACCATCATGACCACCTCCATTCTATACTTTCTGGGTCAAATTTCAAAGCACAACCCTGAGGTCAGAATAAAGTCCAGATGCCTTTTGCTAGCAACTGAATAGCTCTGAAAGCACACTTAAAAGTATGACTGTTCATTACTGATCAATGAAACCCAATCAGTCCCTGTAGCTGTAGTGATAATGAGTTGCAGAGGAATGAGAAGGGCAAACACGCTGCACATATCCAGTGACAGGGAAGTGAAGATTACCTTTCAGGATGAGCTATCAGGTCACCTTAGACATAGTTTTATATCCTCACTCTACCCCCTTCTCAATGCCTTCTGTTCTATATTTCCCTCCTGTAGGTCATCCAGGGCATCTTCAAGAGTCTGAGCAACACCTTCCTCATCTTCCCCCAGTTCAACTTTGGGAACGGGATGATGCAGCTGGCCAGGATGAACATAGAGGTCCAGATCCTCAGTGGCTACGGCATTGAGGCCTATCAGAACCCATTCTCCACAGACGCCTTGGGCTGGATGTTCATCTCCTCCTTCATTCAAGGCCTGGTCTTCTTCACCCTGCGCCTCCTGCTCAACAAGGTTCTTTTACGCAAAGTCAGGTGAGGAAAACGGAAGCCAGAGACGGCATGGTGATACACATCCAGCCCTGTAAAATGAATTGAGAATATTCTGTATGTACGGTATGTGGAATTGAGATCAATTGCATTTGGGTTTCTCCCGGACATTATGTCCCCACACACCAAAAGTTGCGTTTTCTGCTAAAAGATGACACTGTTGAACGGACAATATGCAAATGAGTGGTGGAATATGCATCAGAGTCCATTTAAGTAATTAAAGAATTACGCAAAAATATTGACCCCCAAACATTTTAGAAGCCTGAACCACTTCAGCTAAAAAATTGTCACCGGGTTTTAGTCAATCAAATATCTGTGTTGCTGCCAGTTACTTACATTAACTTCAACACCTAGTAGTTATTATAAAAAATTACTCTTTCCGTTACAGGCATCTCATTTGGGGCAGAAAAACGGTTCCCAAGGTGGCTTGTGAGGACGAGGATGAGGATGTAGCAGCTGAGCACCTACGGGTGTCCAGTGGAGCAGCCAGCTCAGACATACTGCAGGTCAACCAGCTCACTAAAGTCTATCAACACCTCAAGAAGAAGGTCCATGCTGTCAAGAGGCTCTCTGTGGGAATCCCTGCGGGAGAGGTACGCCCAAGCCTTTACTCATAGTCAGAATATGAATTACTAATACAAATGAAATAAATCTAAGTGAGTAGGATGATCTAGATAGGCACTGGTCTCTTTGTGCAATGGAGTAGTAAAGATTTAACTTAAGTTACAGCTCACTGTTGGGGTTTTGAAACTCAACACAGTTCACAGTTGAGTTTCAAAACACCAAAAGTGATAAATGTAATGTTTCATTCTAATTTTCTCTCAAAGCCTATTCTAACTGATTTCATACTAGTCTTTAAGATGAACAATATCCACATTCCCATAGGCCACCTTCATCTTCAGATAATGGATCAATCTGAATCCATGCTTTTACTGTCAGTAAAATTGGGTTTCTGACTATGCTTCTGCAGTACTGAAGGCGACCCTAAAGAGCACATCACATAAATCACCAGGTGGATTTGCCCATAGAAAATACAACTGTTATGCAGGAATAAATATATATAGTTTGCTGATGTCCAATATTATTTAAAATCACATCCCTCTGCATGATGGCTGGCTGTGGGAAGAAGCACTCACCAAGTGCTTCTGTTTTTACATCTGAATATTGGCCATTACATCAATGTAATCTTTGAAAAGGCCCATCATAATGTTATGGTACTGTAAAGTGGACAAATTCAGGATAACTAAACTATGAGTGTTTGCTTACAGTGCTTTGGTCTGCTGGGAGTGAACGGAGCAGGAAAAACTACCACCTTCAAAATGCTGACTGGAGATGTTAGCCCCACTGATGGCACAGCACAGATCAGGGACTGGGATGGGTAAGCTGTTCATGAATTTACTGTTCATCCTCAAGCACATGCATTCTCTGTTTCTGCAATAGAGTTTACCTAGTAAAGTAAAAAAAAAAGTACAGATTTTCTAAAAACAGAATTTATTTATATTTTTATTGCTTAACGCAGGCCATATTTGCCTTCTTGCTTTTCCTTCTGCTTGCACATTCCTAAATACATCAAATCATATAAATATTTATATACTTAAAATATATTCCTACAAGCTGAAGATGATGCATGAGAATCACTATAGAGGACGTGACAGAAGCAATCCCATCACAGGACAAAGCTTTGATTTCATTTTTATAGGTGCACAAGCTGCACTGTCTAAGCTAAACTAGATTAAATTTGCATAACACAAATATCCACAAATGAGAGATGTTATTGCTTCGCATCAGCCAAAATGTGAATGGATATGGTTTGGGATTTAGCAAGAAGCAGCCGTATCTTATACCTGTTTCTCAGATGCTCCTATAAAAGTATAAACCACCACTGTGTTCAAGAGTCTGGCTCCCTGTTAAAGCTCTGTTTGGTGGGTATTCCCAGCAACTGCAAACAGCAGGGCCAATGGGACACCCTACATGTCCATCTGGCCTACACCATGTGGTGGAAGCCAATTAAGAGAATATGTTTTTCTTTTGTCCCCCCCCCTCAGGCAATTGGTTGACATCATGGAGTGCCGTAACAAGGGAATTAATATCGGCTACTGTCCCCAGGTGGATGCACTGGACAATCTGCTCACTGGAGAAGAGCACTTGTACTTCTATGCTCGCATACGAGGCATCTCAAAGAGAGAGATAGACGGGGTAAGGAAGAGCTGCAGACTCTGTGCTGCTTTTCAAAGCTCCGGGTAGTGACAACACCATCCACAAAATGACACGGGATCTGATATGAATTCAAAGGTTTACTCCCACTGCAGGACTAGTAACTGTTGATGCTTCCATGCATACTGAATCAGAGGGTGTGAAGTGTTGAGTGATGTGCGCTGAAAGCTGTACTATCTGGGGCAAAATGGAAAAGCTTTTGTTGTCAGCTCGTGCTATCCAAACTTCAGAATTAAGCTGATGCTGTATGCTTCACTGCAGACAAATTTACATTTAAACGATACTTTGATGAAGAGACGATCTCATTTGACATGTCACTTTAGCCCCATTCTTCCCATTTATCTTTCTGAGAACTAATCAATCTTGTTTCTGTGGTGATTACTGAGTGTGCCTGTCTTTCGCTGCTGTGGAGCAACCAGTCAACAGATGTGATTTTTGAATTTCCATCTTAATTTTTAATTTATTTTTTGTTCAAAAACAAAAGAAACCGCTCTGAGGTGTGCGGAAAAAATGTGTAGCAAACATTACAACAAATCGAAATTGTATGCTGGAAAACATATATCTATGTTTGTCTCTCTCTCTCTCCCTCTACGTCATTTTACAACCTTAGATGCAGAAGCGCAGTCATGTTAAAAACAAAATAACACACACACATTAGCAAGGATGCACACGGACACATACGTACTTACACAGCCAGTAAAGCACATAAACGGATCCGTCTGGCTGTAATCGCCATCGCCGCTGTTGTTACAGCTCCTCTTCTCTGGTCAATGTGGTGACAACAATGGTTATAATGACCACAGCATCGGTGTCGGGCTAATTCACTAAGGTGAGGTTATATATAGAGTTCCTCTTATGTTGTCTCCTACTGACAGTTCCCTGGCTGTGGATAATGAGACAAGCCTTAATGGGGTCATTTCACATTGACATGGTTTTGTAAGGCTTAATGAGCTGTTACATCAAAGGTGATAGAAAGGAGCTTTTATGAGAGAACATAAAAAAACAACATCAACGTCAGTTATATACTATGTGCTATGTTGCCATTTATTTAGCTGCTGATACTGTGTATTTGTCTAAAGTACATAATGTCCTACACTGTGTTCTAATAGCCCGGATCAGTGAACTCAGAATCATACAGAAAAATCAACACTAAAGGCAAATCCTCTTACAGAGAAAAAGCAGAGAAAGCCATCTATTGCATTGGTTTGCTTCATTGATCTGGTTTCCAAACTTGCCAACTTATGGAAAGAAGGCTGAAGCGTACTGATAGGAAATCAACTAAAGCTATTTGAAAATGAACTGATATTTACGGCACACAATTTCATGTGATTAATATAGGCAAGCATAGAGATTTTTTAGTGACTGAAATGGTTATGACCAATTAAGGGTTTTTCATTTCTGCTTTCGATGTGGTTTAACACACAGGATAAAATGATATGCACCAAATGGATTGTGCTGCGCCAGTTTCTGTTCTCTAAAGCTGAAGCCCCAGGACAGCATGGGGTTTAGATAGAATAAAGTCACCATGTAAAGTAATCATTGTTGTACAAACAAAATTAAATATGCATAGGAGAGGGACCGATGGATACCTCAGTTATCTGCAGTGCAGCTGCACTGGACACAAATAGGAGGAGGCAATAACAGAAATAAACAACAATATCAAGCAGCCAATAAGTTGTAGGGCCGCCCTTTGCCCTCAGGAAAGCTTTTTGTAAATCCACCTTCTCCTGCTGTGATCGAGTCCTGAATTGTGTGTAGTGTGATACTCGACCTTTTATCCAGAGAAAGAATGGATTAAAGTGATGGAAAATCAACTTCCTTTACATATCTGGTGTTGTATGATCTGCTGGACTTTATCCTCATGTTCATGAAACTAGAGAGCAGCATACTGGTCTATGAAATTGTCTCATATTCCTTTATGGTCATAGAGCAATGTATAGCAATCATTCAATGTATTGACTCCCAGTATATGACTGCATTTACATATCTTCTACAATGATAGCAGTTTGCAGCAGAGATGGGTTGGAGGTTTCCATCGCCTTCCTTCAGACATAAACGTATTGGGAAGAAGACAAAGGAAACGTTATTCCCTTAAACTACTTTTGCTCTATATCGTTTACATTTTGTCCTTCCTACATCAGATCATGTCTTTGCATGTTAGCCATGCATACAAGTGGTTTTGGTGGGTTCATGTGGCAGAGATTCATCAGCTTCGTGATATTTGATAGCATGCTAAGCGTCTAACAAGATGTTTAAAGATGGTTGTCCATGCAATAATTCATCATTTATTTGATGCCTTGATATTACTTTGAACACTCACATATAAAAGTGGTTACTGTCCTGTCACTTTAAAAGGTAAAACATACTGCTAATTGGCATGTTAAACATGACTCATGTCTATGGTGTTTTGTTATTTTGTTCAATCACTGTATAATCCCCTGCATGTTTCCTTTAAAGGTGGTGAACTACCTACTGAAGAGGCTGGAGCTTAACTATCACAGAAACATCATTACTGATGGTTACAGTTGCGGCACCCGCAGGAAGCTGTCTACTGCGCTGGCTCTCATCGGGCATCCGCAAATCCTGCTCCTGGTGAGGACACACCTGTTCACGCCGCTGGAGCTGCCCATTTGATTGCCTAAATGGCCACCAGACAACAAATATTAAACTAACTATACACTACTGTTCCTCCTGAAAGGGGCTTTGAAGTAAAGCAGATATTGATCCCCTAGACTTGACAGATCTCATATAGTTAATTAGTCTGCTTCCGCAGCTGGTAGTCTTCCCTGTAACTTTCAACTTTGTTTCTACCTTATGTCTCTATCAAATCCTTGTTTCACTTCCTCTCTTTCCTTCCTTCTGTTTTCAACTCTCTCCCACTGTTTTGTTTCCTTTGTGTGTCTTCTTAATTTTCCCATCCTCTTTTATATTTTCCATCTGCCTCTTGTCTTTCTTGTTCTCTTTGTCTTAATTTCTTCCCTGACCTTCCCCTCTATAACACTGGGCCTCCCATTTCCCTTCTAATTTAGCAATTATGCATTTGTGTTTACTCTTTCATGTTCACCCCGACCTCCTACTGTATGTACTGCACACTGTTTGCCACACACTGCCCTCCTCAATTAACTCCCTGTTTTCCCTTGATCTCTCTACCTTGATTTCAACCGTCCTCTCTTTCTTTCACACATCTTGCTATCCCCTTCTCATTCCTCCTCTCTCCACAGGATGAGCCAAGCTCTGGCATGGACCCACGCACCAAGCGTCACCTGTGGAAAATCATCTCTGAGGAAGTGAAAGGAAAATGTGCCGTGGTCCTCACCTCTCACAGGTTAGAAGAATGTCACGTGCACACACCTACTGCAGCCCGTCTACACTGACCATACTCTGCTGGCTGTCCATCAAGAAAAAGATTTAGATAGCATAGAAAAACAAATGACAAATTCCAGTATTTTGAATACACAAATTCTTCCGGATTAGGGCTACGATTACAGGTCAAATGTAAGGTGGGCTCCCCTCCCCCCCTATACTGTAGATAACAATGAGGATAAGTACTAGATGTATTTTTTTTTTATTTCTATGTGGCATGGCTAATTGCTGTATGCTCAAAGAGTCCAAGCGTGACCTTTTATCTTTCTCTCTTTGTCTCTGTATCTCAGCATGGAGGAGTGCGAGGCACTGTGCAGCCGTCTTGCCATCATGGTGAAAGGTCAGTTCCGTTGCCTGGGCTCCCTGCAGCACATTAAGAACAGGTTAGTGACCTCTGCTCATTCTACAATCCAGCCATTACTGCTCTCTACTGCCTCCACAGCCTCCTATTATTCCCCCTCTGTGGTCCTTTGTACAACTGAATGCTCACTTGTACTTGTAAGAACAGTGTACCCTCCCCCGCACCACCTCGACCCCACTCCTCAGACATGTAATAACACAGTGTTTTGTTCTTAAATCTCCTTTGTGCAGGTTCGGTAGCGGATTCACTGTGAAGATGTACTTGGCCGAGGCCTCCTGTGACGCAGAGGCAATCACTGGCTTCATGCAGCGCCGATTCCCCAGCACGTATCTCAAGGTGAGCTTTGCCAGCTATCCAAAGTAGTCAAGAGTACTTGGGGGAAAAGAGAGAAAAGACTAAGTACACATTGCGGTGGAGTGGTGCGATGCATTTGGTGAAGTAGTTGTATCTATGAATCTTTCTTGTTAAAGAGTCTAGGGAGCATTCATTTCTGATATTCAAAGTGTTCCATATGTGCCCTCACATGAGCTGGCTGCTGTTCATAACTTTAAAATGAAATTAAATTGATGATCCTACTTCGGGGTAGTGGAACAAGATGATGTTATGGCCTTATAAAGTTGGCAGACATGGAGCAACATTGGCACTAATTTGGAGTTGTGTTTCTGTCCACTCGACAAATGTCACAAAGTCCAATATTGACTCCTCCTTTAGCTCTGTTTTGGTCTTCACCAACTCCTGCGGGAAATATCTGGCTCTTTAGCAGCTAGATTCTCCACCATGTTTACAAGCTGGTTTCTATTTTTGTCTTTCAGTTGTTTTTGTCTTTGGCATTATGCAGGTTGTGTAGAGTGGGTTTATCAGGGGGGTTTTGATGAAAACAGCTGCCTGCTGCAGCTAGAAACAAGGATGATGGTGGTGTTGAGAGTGAACCAAAACAGCAAAGTCGTGGGCTGTGAAACAAAAAAATAATGACTTGAAAGATGTTAAAAATAAAGTAGAGCTGAGGGAAACTGCTTAGTTGGGTGATAATTATCCACACATTTGTCATTGATCCCTTTCACATTACACAGTCATTTGATCCATTGTTAATATGACAATATTGATGAGTGCAGCTTTAAAGATAAGTGGTATTGACATTTTTACCTCACTACCCATGTGGGCATTTTCTTTATCAAAATTGCCTGACTTGCTTAACTAAAAGTAGAAAGCAACGCTTTGCATAAGTACCTGTTGTGTTTCAGCTATTAGTCTGGCCCATCCCAGAATTTCAGTATATATAACGTATATAGACTAACAAAGAGTGTAGGTTTTCCCCCCAGAAAATAATCTTTCTATTATTGTATTGAGCAAGCTGGGAATTGTATTTGGTTGATGACACATATCAACCAAATAAAAATGTTTAGTTTGCTCAGTTTGGTATAAACAACTTTTTACTTTATTTTACAGAATTTTGGTTACACAGATAGCATATTTCAGAATATTTAACCCTCTACTTGTGGATTCTTTCCCAATAAACAGGACCAGCACTCCACTATGGTGGAGTACCACGTACCAGTTGCTCCAGGAGGGGTGGCTGACATCTTCGACCAGCTGGAGTCCAACAAGAATGCTCTGCAGATCAAACACTTCTCTGTGAGCCAGACCACACTGGATGAGGTGAGAAAAAAATGACAGGACATAAACAGAGAGAGAGGGAGTACTCGTGTGAGGTTTTGTAGGGGTGGGTAGGTGGCAGTGAGGGACAGAAAAAAAGGACATGAGATGAGAGAAGAAGAGAGAGGATGGGAGGGGAAGCAGGGACAGAAGAAAGCTGAGTGGGAGTGAAAGAGTGAGTTGAGAAAGTTTAAAAGAGGCAGAGGGAAACTGACAGAGGGTATGCCTGAGGGAACATAAATGGAATATGAGTTAGGGAGAGAATCCATGAGCTTTATATGCAGCCAGTGCTGATATTCTTCAACCACTCTGCCCTTCTGCGGCTCTGGGATTGGAAGATTCCATAGGCAGAATTATGAGAGGGGGGTCAGGGACCCCAACAGATTAACTAAAATTACGGAGTTCAGAGAAAAATTTTTGTCTTTTATATTGGCACGGCACTTAAATTATTACCGAACCCTCACAGGTCTTCATCAACTTTGCCATGGGAAAGATTGACATGGAACCCATAGAAACTCACAGCGAAGACGAATGTGACGGCCTGGGCTCCATTAAGGCAGTACAAACGTAAAACTGGCTGCCATCGTTTCTCTTCCATTTTGTCTATATCCACTGTGAAATGAAACATAGTATCTGTATATAGTAAATCTGCCCTTAATTATATGTGTGAAAAGGGTCTTGACGAATCATATGAAGGATGACTTACATTTCTATCCTTACAAAATCAAACTGTTAATGAAGAGCATATGCACATTTGCATACATGCACATCTGAAGCAAAGTTGATCAATTGAAGTCTTATGTTTATTGACTGTGTCCTATTTTACAGGTCACAGATCTTATTATTTATGAAGGATAAAATGAATCGTGTAGGCTTTTAATTTCTCTCTGTGGTTGGGGCAGTGCTCACTGTTAGAATATTATACCATAGAAATGTAATCAAATTAAATTACATTTTGAATAATTTCCATTTTACCTTACTGTTGTTGATTACACACTAATTATATAACATGTCTAAAGTTATTTTTTAAGTTTCAGGTACATGTAATTATGTCTACTGGATGAAATTTAACATAAGAAAATATTCCCACTCAGAAGAACATCCTCAATATGCACTTTTCCCCTACGCATTAACACTTCCTCAAAGGGCATACCTAACTTTTAGAATGAATGTATTGACTATTTAATGGCCTCTTTCCCCCTTATGGGCCAGTTCCAAATTGTCTTGAATGTATCAAGCCTATTTTTATTAATATAATAAAGCTATTTTTCAATCCAATTGCTGTTTGTTTGCCTATTTATTTTCTTACGTTTGAGCACTGGATCACATTCAAAGAGCTTTGATTTTGCTGCTATGGTAGACCTTCACAACTAACATTTCTGGTGGAATTCTTATGGAGTTTCCATTGTTTGAGTATAGGAGCTTATCATGCCTGATGGTATTTTCTTAAGTCAGTGTCCTGATTAAGAGAGCATAGTAGGCTAATGACTCAAACCTATATAGACTAATATAGAAACTTAATATTTATTGGATATTCCTTGGATGTTGAATTAGAGGACACATTATGACATTAAACCTGACATTGGATAAATACATTTAGTTTTACAATTTCTGATGCAAGGTCAATTTTATATACATAAATGCATCTTTGTTAATATGATAATATGACACAATACTTGGGTAATGCATTTAATTATTGTGGACTAATTTATCGGGCCAGCTCTATTATAGAAAACAACTGAAACAAATGTCAATGTCAACTAGAATAGTTTTGCACATACTAAATGGCCCTAAAGCAGTTGAAGAACTGGAACTGAAGTAAAGCTAAATAAAGAAATGGAGTCTATTGTAATCTTCTGCTGTTGAACTGCGTGTTTGTGTTCAGAATTAAAGTAACATTCCGACATATTCAATGTCATATTTACGTGTTTTTACTGGTTTTCGAGCAAATTTAAATACCTACGACCATGCTTGGGGGTTGGCCGAAACGTACGTCACCACCGTAGTTACGGCAACCATCCATAACATTACAGTTTACTTCCGTAAATATTTGGCGGGACATGCAAGTGGCCAGGAAGTAAGATCGGCTTGTTTTGCAATCTTGTTTGATACGCAGAATTGCAACGAAAGAGCCAGGAAACAAATAGCATTTCTTCTAAGAATGGATACTGATGCCCTCGAGCAGACAAAGGACTGGAAGAACACTAAGGAGGCGGTTGCGAACTTTCGACGACTGCTACTTTGCTCCAAATGGTAAGTTAACGTTAACGTTACTGAGGAATGAGCGATGTTCAGTTGTCAAGTTGTCGGGTCAACACCTGATTGCAATACTTAAACGGGATTAACGTTACACTTGACTGATTGTAACAGGAAAATGCCAGATGTTTTAATAAAACTTGGATTGGGACCTTTGAAGTCAAAGTTACAGAAACATAAGTAAAATATGCTTAAGGATTTAAATTAAGGCAATCCAGTGCTGCCCCTTGATCGCTCTTAGCTTTATTGCTAACTTCTCGACATTGTCTGCTGGGTTGTGCTGTACTCAAGTTAACTCAAATCAAGTCTTGTAACGTTAGATCTTTATTGACAGCCCATCCATATATATCGGTGCCTTTTTGGGATATTTCTAAAACCACTGTGCAACAGTAACACTGGAGAACAGACTACAAGTGTAAATCAATGCAGCATTATAAAATGCACAACAGGATATGGTAAACAGGATAATACATCATAGATAAATAGAGCAATATGGTTTGGGCACAATACACCAAACATGACAGTACACACACTACAGATAGCAGCTGGAGCAGCCTGAGGATGGACAAGCTGGCATGTTGTGCAAAAGCTTAACTGAAACTGCACTAAATTTGGATGTGGATGTAAACATTGCTAAGGAAAAATAAGGCGTAAATACTAAAGGGCATAGTGTGATAAGTACAGTCCAAAGGATACTGCCCTATAAAAGGTTGGGGTGAATGATGGTGTGTGATCTGGGTAATGGTGGGTGGGTTGAATTTGTTATTGTGTGTGTTGGGACATAGCAGGATGTTATGTTTGGCTGCGTGGAGGAATAGGCTTAGAATATCTCGACATAGATGGAGGCGCATGATTCGCTGTGGCGACCCCTGAAAGGGAGCAGCCGAAAGGAAAAGAAGAATTGTGACCTTTGGTACAGAGATTCGTGGTCCCCAGAGGATGATTTCTTACAACTTTGATCCCTTGGCCTTTCATCTAGCGCCATCATCAGGTCAAAATACAAAATGTTCCCAATACTTGGGTTTATGACTAAATACTACTACCTTTCAAACTAATAACATTCCCATCAGGGTCAGCTGTAGCAAATGTTGACGATGAACAGGGCTGAACAATATGCAAAAAAAAAGTCATATTGCGATTATTTTGACAATATTAAAATGATGATGGGATTTTTGCTGGGGTCTCTTCCAAACAAGCACGTTCCCTTACATCTGGAGAATATGATTTGTAGGCTGGGACAACTCTGTAGTACCACAATACTTCATTTATAGTAGTATGTCGTGACACATTTTACCGTTTTTATCCAGAAATTGCAGTTTCTGCAATTTGGATGTTACACTTGGAGGTGCTCCTGCCTATTCTGTACTGACCACTTTTAAATGTTTTGTGTTTTTCCAGCTCAAATTTAATGAAGGATCCTGTGTGTCTAGGAATGTGCGAGCATATGCTGTGCAGGTAATGCAAATTCAGCTAAATGTATTGTCATTTGACATGCTGACTAAAGACAGACCTGTCTCATTGTGGACATTTTTATTTGTCTAACACCGGTAAAAATGTTAATTATGGCTCCATTCCATTTAGGTGTGCTACTGCCAGGATTCTGGTATTGTGCATGCTGGTTCACTGCCGCACCTAAAGGGAATGGAATCATAATCGTTTTTGTTTATTTAACACGTACAGTATGCATTTCCTGCTACTACAAATTAAAATGTCCACGATGAGAAAGGTATTTTGCTTCCCCCTTTCAGACTTGAGGAGTATCTTAGTTCAGTAGGATTAATTGGATATTTCAGTATTAATTACAATATAAGTAAATGGGATTAACAGGTTACGATTCTGTTAATCAACCAATCAGTAATAGTAATCTATAATTGTTTTAGCTAATGTTAGTGTTTAGGCCAAATTACCAATTACTTTTTCTAGTTAACATGCATTTCTTTTGTTATGGGGCCTCTTTCTTGCGCAGGAGAAATACTGCATATCCATGGCAATGGCATGGTTTCTCGCCAGTGCATAGTTTACAGTGTTAAAAGTCTTGAAGGCAATTAATGTCCCTACAGGCATAAACTATAGCCTCAATTTATTCCTTCTCTTCGTGACTGAATGGTCTTAAAAGGTAAATCAATGAGCTCATTGTGTTTCTTCTTACTGAACTGTGAAGTGGACTCCTAATACAAAATATGTTTATTGCTCAGGTCCTGTGCTGGTCCCCGGGCAGGAGATGGCTGCGTGGTGTGTCACAGTCCTGCTTGGGTGAAGGACATCCAAATCAACAGGCAGCTCAGCAGCATCATACAGCTCTTTTGCGGTTTGGAGACCCTGCTCAGTCCCATAGAACAACCAGGTAGATAGTAGCCATTATACAGCCGTTTTAATGCATAATTAACAAGTTATCTTCTCAAATCTATGTGTGTTTATTCAATATCTTTCTTCCCACACCCCCTTCTATCAAATGTTGACTGAAACATTTAACATTTTTCTCTGCCAATCTAATTTCTGAATGACAGTATTAGTGGCTTGTTCCTGTGGTTTTTTATCTTTATTGCCCATCCAGCATCCCGGTAATGACAGTAATTATGCAGTGCAATTAAACACGGTAGTGTTTAGTTTGCGACTAGATCTCAGCTTTGACAAAGAACTACAGGGCAACTTTTTAAGACCTGTAGTTGAAATGTGAGCAAATCAGCAGGTTGTTGTGGTGTCTACATTTACACAAAAAAAGAGTTTAAGAAGTAGGTTCTTCTATCCAATTTCATTATTATTGATTGCCAGTATCCTGCCTCCCAATAAGGAGATCGTGGGTTCGAATCCCAGACTCCAGTCACCCACGACCCCAAAACGGGAACAAGCGGTAGAAAATGACTGACTGACTGATTGGCAGTACATAATATAAAACATTGGTTTTATTTTTTCCCCCCATCTGGATAGGTAGTGCACGGTTAATACAAATACAGTTCACAATGAAAAATTATAGTAGAACGTAGGAGAGGATTTTTTTTCCCCTTTTGTTGAACACTTTGTTTTTTCACACCTCATTACAGACTCCTCTCTAGCTGAGATTCAAACACAACCTGAGAGCCCTGTCTTTAAACACAAGAAGAACTTCAAGATCTGGTTCAGCCCCCGCAGCCGCAAGGTACGCTGCATGGTGGAGAAGCCTTCAGAGGTCACCTATGTACCGGAGGGCAGTTCTTCTGGAGAAACAGCTGCAGCACAGCCAGACACCATTACTGGTCAACGCCAGGACCTGTCAGTTTTCAATTTCATCTCGTCCTCCCAAGACTCTTCTTGTTCTCAAAGATGCAAGAATGAAAACAGAACCAAGAAGAAGAGGTCAACTATGAAAAATAATGCTAGCAGGAAGGTGTCAGTACAAGGAGCCATTAGGACCACACGAAAACAAACCAAGAAGAACAGGCTGATGGCCATAAATGAGCAATGGGGGATCACCAAGGGGGTAGACGCCTTAAAGGAAAAGGAGCAGCCCTGTGCTGAAGGGGCCAGGAAGTCCAGTAAAAGGGTTTCCTTCGTAAGCCCTGTGGTCACGTCTGATGGGCCTCAGCCTGACGTGCCACCGGGGAGTATTAATGAACTCAGCCCTGGCAGGAGCACCATGAGGGAGAGTCTCCCAGGAGGTGGCGTCACTGTACTGAATGGTCTAAGCATGTCGGACAGTGTCGTCCAGCATGACAGATTGTCTGCAAATGACCCCAACCCAACTGACAATCCTGAAAAACAGGACAACATATCTCCCTCAAAAATACCCAGAGTGGAGGACAAGGTTGCCACATTGGAGACCACGCCAAAACGGCCCAGGGCTTCCCCAGGCAGGAAGAGAAAATCACAGATGTCTCCAGCTGTCCTTAACCCTCCGTCTTCGGCTAGCCCCAGGTGTGATAAGAGCATCAAAAACTCCGGAGAAGAGCAAGGAGACAGCCCGTCTGTCCTAGCCACTGTTGGTAGAAAATCTCCCTGTACTCACCGTGCATCTGTTGGACGGCCCACCTCGGGGAGCCCTGCAGTTATGAAGAGGAACCTCAAGGGAGAGACCCTGCTGCATCTAGCTGCCATAAAGGTTGAGAGGTTTCTGAATAATTCACCTTATTTACTTCACTCCGCTTTCTGCAGTAGAGTGACAGCATTAAAAGCTGAAATGCAAAATGCACATGTTCCCTTAATTAAGGACTTTAAATAAATGACAGTATTTCTGAACGACACCCAACATAAATTAGGTATTTAAATTGGCTAAATTCAACTTAAATAAGATAACGTTATGTTGTCCCTCAAATTGTTGCTCCATTTATGTCTTTCGTTATTCAACAAATGGCCAAACAAAATTCTAAAGATATAGTTTGTCAGTTAAAATTATGATGTCGCAGGGTACAAACTTGGCCCTTTAATGTTCAGAATGCATCTAAGATAAATCTGCTGGTTTAAATGTCTTCTCTTACTGTGGATTTGTCCCCCTCCGTTAAACATATTAGTCTTCAGATGATCAAACAGTCATGTTCCCGTCTGTTGAGAATAAACTGTCTTGCAGTAATCCTTGTAAACATAGCAGTAATCCCCCTCTGGATCCCAGACAAGGTAATCAATGGCCCACTGTGGAGCATGATTGATAAACAGCGGGGCTTTGGTACACTGGGATCAGCTGTTGTGTTTGAAGGGTTGCGCTCACAGGTCTGCAAATCTGACCTCAGGTTTGTTGTTCTCTCTGGGTCCTACAGGGAGATGTAGAGGCTGTCAAGGAACTGCTGGACCAGGGGGCTGACCCTAACCTGAAGGATAATGCTGGGTGGACACCTCTGGTACGACTAATACACCAAGTCATACATCTGAAAGCTTTATTTGTTGTGTGGAAAAACTCTGTTACAAAATGTTTCATCAACAAAACAGCGATTGTTAAATAACACTTGGTTTTCTTCACTGTCGGGCTGTAATTTCTTCCTTTTGATGGAAGAGATGTGTGGTGTTTCTTGTCATCTAACATCAGCTATTTTCATTTTGTACTTCGTGGTTTGTCAGACTTAGATGGTAAAACTTTTCCTACACAAAGGCTTGTTCACTGTAGCTTTTCTTCTCTGGCCAACTCTTGCAGCATTTACATCTTGCCATTTACTATTTATTCTCCAGTAAACCAACATGCACAGTCGCCGTGTGTTAGGCTGTATTGCTGTTATGAATATTCATGCAAGATTAGTTTTCCTAAAGTTTAGTTTGTCAAAATAGGTCTTTGTTACATACGTCTGCATCCTAACATGACATGTAAGTGGATGTTTGTGCTGTCTCTCTTTGCATTAAGCCTGTCTTGCACTGCAACCGTCAGCAAGTTTTAAGTAATGAATTAATGAAATCTGTACTGTTCATGTCATTGTGGAACATAGCCACGGAGACTTTAGATTAGCTGGTAAAGTAACGTATGTCATGCCAGAAAACAAGGCTTTTAATTCCGAGTGAGTCAATGACTGTAAATACCGCCAGCATGCTGCCTTCCTCCAAAATATGGATTCCTGTGCTCTTTGAAAAATGCAGCCTTAAGTTGCCTGCACAAACTGTAAAATCCTTCAGCGCTGCCTGAGCCATTTCTTTTCCTTTGATAAGGAGCGGGAGAGTATTTGCCGCTATCTTATTGCGGCACTTCACGTGGCTACTTGCTTTCAAGATGCTCCACTCAAACTTGAGCTTTCTATTAGAGTTTTGACAGATCTTTCAAATAGCTACCAATAAGCTTAGAGCATGAAATATCTATATTTGACAGATTTGTATGAGTCTTAGAAGGCTGGGAGCTGTCTAACTTGACATACTACAATCATCTAGACCTCTCTGATGTGTGCGTTTTCTTTTGTTTTGTTTTTTTTCAGTCCTGCACTTTCAGCACCATTTTACTTGGTTTATTGCTCAGCTGAAGTTAGGGTTGCAAAGTTTAAAGAACGTTTGAGATTTGTCAGTGCTCCCAGTGTTTGTCAAGCCTGCAATTGCTACAACAAAGACAAGTACTTTACAGATCCATGGATTATTGTTCATCACTGTAAGCAAAACAGACATTTGTCTGCTACAGAACGTTGTGAGTATTCCAGCATTATGTGAAACTGATGTCACAAAACCCTGCTCTTAGTTGTATGGGATGGGCAAGTTCTCTCTAGGCAAATACAAAACAACACAACACAGTTGCATATTCTTCTTAATATTTGCTAATAATGCATACATTTTCAGCAGGTTTGAGCTACATAGCATGATGTGTGCTGCTTGGACTACTTGGGCCAAATGAAACTGAATTGACACAAAAGTTGGCTTCCCAGTAAAATTCTCAGCTGCCGAATGTATTTAAAGGGAACTAACACAGCTGTGTTTAAATACAGTGCAGTTTTTACAGTGAATCTTAATCTCATTCCCGAATGAAACCTTTAAAAACACTAATTTTTATGAAGCCATTGTCCTCATTCATGTTCATTTTTAGAAAAGTAGAAAAGCAGGCCAGGGTAATCTTGAAGTATTTTCCTCAGAAGATCTTTTTCAGTATGAGTTGAATTCTACAAAACTAATGAAATGTTATTAAGCTGTAATATCTACCTCACCTAAAATAGTATCAACTGGAAAAAAAAAGATAAATATGACAGTGATTGAAAATGGATGAGACTTTAGGATGCATATTAAGGATAAGGCTGTACTAGAAGGTAACAGACAAACCAGATGAAAGCAGAGCAGGGTGACCTCTGAGCGTTACTACTTTTTGTTCCAGCATGAAGCGTGCAACCTTGGTCACCTGGCGGTTGTGGAGGCACTGGTATCAAGGGGAGCCCTGTTGAATACACCTGGCTACGAAAATGACTCTCCACTCCATGACGCTGTGAGGAATGGTCACCCAGCCATTGTCAAACTGCTGCTGCAGCTTGGAGCCTCGCAGAACATATTGTAAGTTGCTTCAAATGCTTTTTCATACTTGGAGTTGATTGGTTTTACAGTTGAGATGTTGTCGTAAAACTTCGCTTCGCAATGCTTTCTTAAGGGCAAATGGCCCACCACAAGATTAGGGAAAGTCCTGTACATGTAATGTGGGTCACTCAGGGAGAAGGGGCTGGCGCAGGACAAGTGATTAACTGCACAGGTGGCGTGCTTTGCTTGGTACTGGTCTTTTGTGAAAATATTCAAGTTTCAACCCTAAATTCTGAACTGAAAATAAGATTTTCTTATAGATATGTTTGAAACAGAAATTCCAACCTGCTACTTTGTGTTCTGGTCCCAGCCACGTTAAAACTTCATTTAGAACTAAATACATGTTAATGCATTACTTATCGCTAAAATGACTACACCATGAGCTATAGGTTTTTATTCACCCCTGTGCAGGATGCAGGCAGACAAATGAAAACACAGCTGTGCAATGCTGCTGGACAGGGACGTTATTATGTATTTGCCAAGATGATCCACTCAAACGCAAGTTTTCAATTTTGAGTTTTGACAGTTTGTAGCTGATCTTTCAAATAGCTACCAATAAGCTGAGAGCATGACATTCATATTTTCAGACTTGTATGCAGAAGGCTGGGAGCTGTCTAACTTGACATGCTACCCTCATCAGTAACCCTTCCTTTTACAGTCCCCTAATTACTTAGTATTTACCCAGTACATATATGGTAAATTTTTAGATTTACCCTAGAAACAATGGAATAGTTTTTATTGAAGTTGAAGTGTAGGAGACATTATGTATTTACGACTGCTGCATTTTTCTCCCTAAATGTTCAAATTGGGACAATTGTTTGTTTTTTAATTTTATTCTGAGAAATTTGATGTTCAAATTTGATGTCGTTATAGATTAAGAGGCTTTTGCTGTGTATGAAGGCTCCACAAGTTGTGTACTACCACGAGTCACAGACAAACAAAAAACCCTGAATCCAGTGCAACAGTTGCGTATTAATATTAAATACTTCCTTTGAGACAATTTGAGACTGTTTAAATAGTTGTTGGGACTGTGTCAGTGAGGTAGTTTGTGGCCTTTTATTGGATTACATAAATTTGTCAGCTCTTTCAAGTGCTTTTGGTCCTCCATATATGTAAATAAATGAGGTGGACAAAATGTTACTAACACCTTTCAATTGAGTCAAACAAGTAAAGTAGTAATCTCAACAGAAACCGAATATTTTAAGTAAGTTAATATTTGTTGCACGGCTATTGTATTTCATTGCATTTCATCATAGATGTGCTTCTTTTATTCTGGACCAGTGCTTATTTTCCACTTCTTCAATAATTCGCCAAGTGCTTGCTTCCCAGTCGCTGTACCAGAAATTCAGCCCTTTATTATTAAGAACAGGGCGCGCATTAATGCGCATGTGGATAGATGTAAGAAAATCGACCGACACTGATTAGTTGTTGGTAAGTCGGGTGATGCTGTTTCAGCGTTTGTGGCCTGTGGAGGCAGGGTAGGTGCTCAGCGCAATGTCCATAATGAGGGAGAGGATGCTGGTTAATCAATGTGATCAGTAGAGTAGTTGATCACGGTCAGTTAGTGCTCTCTTTGCGGCCATTTTATACCAATCACCCTCTGTCTTCCCCTTCTTCATTTCATTTTATTTGTCTCATTGCTTTGATGGGTCCCGATTGCAGAGTCTTACATTTTCGCCTCTGTACCTTGTTACTCGTCTGCGAGGCCAAAAAAAGAGACAGCGATTGGGACTGTCTGTCAGGACGCTGCAAGATAAATGCAATCCTTGCACGCCCCCTGCCACAGCTCGGTGTTTGGAAATACAGGTTTTGCAGATTTTCATTGTTCCTCTGTGTGTGTTTGTGTGTGGACATTGCGTTTGAATGACTGGCTGTATTTTCCACTTTCTATCCAGCTCAAGTATTTGAATTGCTGGGCAGGTTAGAAATACCAAGGAATGTCAAATTCTTAAGTGAATACTAATGTGTTGTATACAGCATTTACTGCTAATTATTTTCTTAGTTATACTATAGGTTATTAGATTGTCCCTATTAACTCATGTCAATGCCGTATGAAAATTAATTAATGAGGTGGGAAAAACAAGACACGTGTGAATTGGCTCAGTCCTAATGACCACCTTAAGCCCGCAGCAATGAATCCATGCAGACATTAATTAACATCACCTGTATAAGAATCCAGTGTGTTGGATTGGTATACAGGTAATTAGAATTGTAATTATACTACATACTGAATCAAACTACAAACAAGTCGTCTCAACATGTTGGCACTGAATTGTTACTAAATTTACCAATTAGCCAAGGCATTTGTATTACAACATACAATACTGAATACAGTATTTGTAATGGCATTTACAATAGATAAACACTTTGATCCAGACATTACATGAGATGTTTTGTTTTATTTGATTTAGCATGGCCTTACCTTCAATAAGATGAGACAATTGAACCACTTGTGCAAACAGATTCATTCTTAAGTGGCTTGTATGAGGGATGTAGGAGAACTTGCTGCATTCACCAATTTTCTCCTATTTTGAATATTCTTCACAAACTCAAACACAATTTACCAGTGGTCCTGGCCTGTTGTAGGAGTCATGTGCAATTAATCTGTTAGGCTGTGATAACGAAGTCTGTCTCATTAATGGAAGGTATATTTCATCACTTTGAAGGAATTTTAAGTTTAAAGATCCTATATAAATTGCACTTCATAATTATGTGGACATTATCCGGTTTGAGAATATCATTCTAAATTTCTTCATAAAGCCTAACAATATAATTCATTTAAATTGGCTATTGTGTAACACTACAATATCAATATGAACATCTCAAACTGATTTACATTATGCACTAATTGTAGGTTAATTTGTCTGTCTTTATAATAAGGAAGTGTAATCTTTTGGATGCCTCAGGCCCTTGGAAGAGACAGCGTGCTGATATATTGGCAGAGACAGATGAATGGTTGTTGTGGCAGTTTAGATTACCACGAGCTGTCCTTCTACAAATGTGTAATTTGTTAGAGCCCAACAGACAGACACACCGATCCAACCCTATTCTCTTAATTCCACCGCTGACGCTGTTAAAAATGGTGGACTCCGAAAGCAGAACTTTAATCTACGAATTATTTTTTTAATCTTCAAGGCCATTTTAATGAATGAACTCTTCCTGACATATGGGGCAGGATGCGTAGCCTCCTATGGTATTATTGGGCCTGCGTCATCATTTCTGTCCGCACAGCTCCTACCGAAACAATGCTAGCGGGGCCAGGCTCATGGCATGCAGCCAAGAAAAGGACGAGGAAATGTTCTTCCCTCTCTGGAATAAATCAGTGGAATGCAAATAGTTTGGATTCCGAACAAAAGACAGGTCAACCTACAAAGCACCTGCCATATGCAAACAATGCCATTACAAGATAAAATACTCTGGAAACATGACGAAGGGCACCTAAAAACAAAACAGGGCATTGACCCCCATGCTAACATGTCAGATGCCTCTTTGACCAGCTTTTTTCCACAAACACTGAACCACAACTCCGAAAGAGCGATGAGTATCACAGCTGCCATTTCATATTTTATTTGCAAAGACATGAGGCCTTACAGTGTTGTGAACAACAGGAGCTGTATTTTCTTTTATTCAAAAGAGATTGTTTTTTATTTAAATGTATGGAAGGGCTCCATAACAAATATTGTCTAATCACATTTTAGTTGCTTTTTTTGTGAGTTGATATGAATGTAACTGATTCTCATATCGATCGCAGGCGCCTGAATTAAATATGATTCAAATTGTATCGTGGCAGACTTTGAGATATTGGCAAATATCTTTCCTAGTCCAAAGAATTGATATACTATCATATCGTTATTTACACCCCTACTCTAATCCACTGTACTACACAGATTTTTCCCACTGAGATGATAATGTTTGAGTCATTGTTATTGGCTTTGAATAAAGCTATTTTTAGAAACATCAAGCAAAGCGTTGCAAGTCCTACCATTATTTGATTTACGCAGAGAGGGGCATCTGCATAACAATTACAGAACAATACACGGTACTTCTGGAGAGTTAAATGGGGGGTGTTGTGTGAGTCATGTACTGTATCATCAACTATAAGCTGTAACACCCAGCCGATCCAAACATTCAGGACACATTGAGAGTGGATCGTTTAAGAAGGAAATGTAACTAATGAACCTTTTGATTAAAAATGCATTCAGGCCTCGCCCACTGCCTCATCAGTTGCTTGCCACGTGTTTCCATCATTAGACGTATGACTCCCTTTAAGACCTACTGCTGAGCAGTTCAAAAGCTGTCAGCTATTGGTCTGAGCATAAGCTTGGTTTGAATTTTGAATTGACCTCATAAATATCTTGGCATATGGTACTCTGAGGACAAGTACACTTGAGACAGAAATGTAGATGTTTTCATGACTAAACACATGTTCTGTAGATTAAGTCAAAAACACGCGTTTAAACTCTACAGACCAGGTACAGTAGCAGTTCTTGGCGGTATCAACAATTGGGCAGAATAAAAAGCTATTATTATGAAACTGAGTGTTGTTATGATGTTTGTTGGTGAAGAAGGGATGTTCTGTAGAAAGGCTATGAATGGTGTTCGATGGGAAATGAATGTTTGAATCTCCTCCTCCCGGTTAGAATAAGAGTCATGGTTACAGTGGTTATCCTCTAGAACCACTTCCTCCCACTTGTGTACTTAAGCAGAGGCTTGTGGGAGAGTGTTTTGTCACTTTACCTCCTGCACAATTTTCCATGCTTAATTATTTTTCGTCAGATATTCTTCTCACATGCAGCTGCATACACCAGCTTGTGTGCGCATATGTATAAGTGTCAGGGACATTTAATGTTTGTTTGGATTTGTGTGTGTATGGGGTTGGGGGTATGAATCTAAATGAAATATTTTATGGACCAGTGGACCTATTAATTGTCCCCCAGGTGTTATCTTTGCTGACGCCTAAATGTTTTTGAGACGACCTGCTGGGCTTGGTTCTTCTCTCCATCTTCTCTCCTCCACCTTGTGCTTTTCTTCATTCTTTTCTCCTCTTCCTCTTTCCTCAAGGTGACCTCAGTCTTGTTTCATGCAGCTCTCTCGAACTTGAAGATACTTTTAAACACGCTTCTTCAGTGTACCAATCGTAACCAGGGGATGGTGGCAGTTTCATCTCACTGAGTCTCTGTGCAAAATGCTGCTTTTGTGATGATGCTAAGCCTCCATTACACACACTTTGTACTGAGGGGTTACTGTGTATTGCACTTAAATAACTTAACTAAATCTGTAAAGATAATGTGGTCTTCTCACCAGATAAATGTATGTAATTGAGAAAGCTTACGCGCTAAAAAGCCAGCACTTTTCAGTAATGTTTTGAAGCTATGAGATTTTTTTTATTTTTGCATGCAGTGAGTCTAATGTGTTATATACGGACATGACCGAGGAATGAAGCGGAGCACAGATTTCAGCTCACCCTCATATCAAACAATTATGCGCCAACAAGTGAATAACACACATGGGTGCACAGTTTCATAGAACAAGCAGGGTGTGACATTGCCAGATTGTTTTTCTCAGAAGTCTGGACTGGCAAATATTCATATATACACACACATATATATATATATATATATATATATATATTTTTTTTTTGTGTGTGTGTGTGTGTCCTGCTTGGTCAGTGATTAAAAAAACAAAGCCACATTTGCACGGATTGTGATGAAATGATATGACAGACTGATTATCTTGTTGGAGAAGACTTTGCTTTGGACTTATCACATAATAACATCACCGCTGCGGTAGCATCTGTGAAAGCTTTCTCACATAGGCAGTCAATCAGGACAGCAACATGTTGGTTATTAGCATGGCTAACTAGTTAGATTTAGGATTAAAAGATTTTGAGTCTCTTGCTAGTTGCTAAGAGACAGAGGATACAAAATTTGAAAAGGAAATAATGCTCAAGTAGTCACTGCCCAGAACAGTGTACTTTGGCAGATTATGATGTGGTAAAAGGCTTGATTTTCTTCAAAAACATGATTTTCTGCAAAGTACTAAGAAGGATCATTGTTTGAGATCCTTGAGCAAATACCTTTTTTCAGTTCCAGAGTCCATTGTTCCTTAAAATGATGGCAGACAGAGCCTTTCCCGTCAGGCCCCAAGGCTCTAAAACGATCTGCCCAAGTAATAAGGCCGCCTGAATACATACCGTATCATCTTCTCAAATATGCTTTCAAGTATTCATTTTAATGTGGTCCACTAAGTCTTTAGTTTACCATTTTGTAAAGATTTATCAATTTGTCATCTTATTTGTAGCACTTTTGAAAACTGCCTAAAAAATTATTTCTATTGGTGTTAGTTTTTGTTATGATTTTCTGAAAAACATACAAGATATGTGCAACTACACAACATAATAACTTGCTGCACATTTTGACCTACTTCAAGCTTGTTGTGATGTACTTTAAGTAAATATAATTATTAAGTTAGTTAGTATTTTGTCTGTATGCTGTCATGTTTTGCCAGTTAGTTTTAACATGTCTGACTGTCCCTTTGGTCACGAGGTGGTCTACTTTGCTGCAAATGCATAAATACACAAGTGTAAGCATACTGTGAGACACTGACACACTTTATCTTTTGAATTTTTTGTGCTTCTCAGAAATCTGTATGGAAAGCGGCCTGCAGATTACGCAGTGAGTCTGGAGATGCTGGAGATTTTCCAGGAAGCCTCGGAAGGAGCCCAATATGCTAATACATCTCTTAGCCCCTCAGCCAGTCTCTCTGTAGTACGTCTACAATTTCTTCTCATTTCCCTTGAAATTGTTAAACCCTAGAGTACTAATATTCTTGCATTATAGGCCTAGACATTTTTTAAACCATGTTCTTATATCCTTTCTTAGTTGAGCGACGGTGTGAGGAGGGAGGAAATGGCTGTGTTTCTGGCCAGTAAGCTGTCACAGCCAGAACAGCATCAACTGGCCAAACTGGGAGAGCTGCTGGGAGGGAAGGTCGTTGACACCTTTTCTGGCTCAGGTAGTGTTTGTGTGGTGCAGAACCAGCTCCTCAGGGGGCTGAAACATTCTTCCACCTTCCAGGGGATGCCTCTTAGAATTCTGGTCGCATATGATGGCTTTTTAATGTTGTTGTTTGAGACATGTGGTCTCTCAGCAACACGGCAAATTAACAGCAGCTACCAGCCAATTGCTGGTACATTGGGACCATGGCTGGTATGTTAGATCACTGCCAAACACTCTGATAGGTAATCAACCATCATGCCCTGTTCAACTGAAAGATGTATTAGATGGGTAAAATGCAGGCTCATCCAGCCAAAGGGTCTGCAGTCATGAGGTAGTCTCTTGCCCTGGTCATTGTGTTTGTTATGATGATAATATACCTTACTTTCACCACCATAGAGATGGGGTTTTTAGCTGAATGGTCCTTTTCCTACAGAGCTAAGCTTTATAGGCGATCTTACACAGACTCTTTAGAATTGTAACAGCACCAACAGCATGTGCTTGAGCATTCTCATTCATGAAGGTTCAACAGTAACTAACAAGTGCTTTTAGAGCTGTATACGTCATTGTGATACAGCAGCTCCTTCACCGTTGCATAGTATTGACTGGGAGAACACCAGAGAGCAAAAGTAATTGAAGTCGTTCCTCATAAAATGTTTGGCGGTACTGTCAGGGTAATGCAAAACACAAGTGTTTCTCACAACTCTCCGTCCTCTGACCGGAGGGGTGAAAGTTGGTGCTTTCAGAGAACATTTTTTACAATTTGAACTCAAGGCTACAAATCCATGCAAATTCGAGGTCAACACACAATGTAAGTAGGTGTTGCCCTGGAGATATAATTATGTTCATTTTGTACTTGTCATCACGGTCACTTGTTGAATGAAGGGGCAATAAGCTTGTAATTAAAATTGAATTACCATATGATTATGCACACTTTTCTAAAGCATTTTATGAAGTCAGCTCTTGCTTGGCCTGTTGATGTGTTGCTATGAACTGCTTGACAGGCTTGCAGTAAGTTTACCTGTTCACCCAGGCAAAGTAAGGGGCATCAGCAAATTATTAACGGAGTGAGAAATGAACAATATTTAAGGGATAAATGAGGAATCAAAACTATCAATATTAGTTATCTTCTGCTGGTTATGGCAGATAAATTAATATCATCAATCAGTATCTACTTTAAGTGCAATTGTGTTATCCTGTTGCAGAACACAACAAATGTTGTTTTACACAGGTATAGTTTTGTCTGCGTAACAGTTAACACAGTTCAGCATATACATGCCTACATTTAATAGTGATATATAATAAATGGATGAATTGTAATATCTTTCTATCCTCAAGTCCAAATTTTGCACTTTGTTTTCTGAACTTCAAAACGACACACCCATCATGGTGAGCTGGAAAATGTCAGCATGCTAACACACTAAACGAAGATGGTGACACCATGCCTGCTAAACATCAGCGTGTTAGCATGCTGGCGTTAGCATTTACCTAAAAGCGCCGCTGTGCTGAAGTACACCCTCACTGTAGACTCTTAGTCTGGTTTTCTGATATTTAACACTGTTTATATCT
This sequence comes from Coreoperca whiteheadi, assembly GCA_011952105.1. NCBI lineage: Eukaryota > Metazoa > Chordata > Actinopteri > Centrarchiformes > Sinipercidae > Coreoperca > Coreoperca whiteheadi. The sequence continues at coordinate 17,145,073 of CM022488.1, forward strand.
TGATATTTATGTCAGCCACATCGCCCAGCCCAAGCTTAGGCTGTAATGCAAGAAGTCGGTTTCTCCACATGAGCTGGTCCTCAGCAGAGGTGTCTCTTGTTGAAAGATTCAAGTGTTCAACTACTTCAGAAGATGTTTTGGATAAAAACAAATCAAATTTAGCCCATTTTCTTCCATTCGACACCCTTGCCTTGAAATCTCAACCTGACTGAGTCTCCAGGCAGTTGAGGCTCCTTTACGCCTTAAAAAACTCAGGTCATGTCTGGCCACAAGGCCTCTGCAGACAGTGTCCTCTACAGCCTGTAGCTCTTGGTAGTAGCACCAGGGATGTTGTCTAACTCCAGACGTGCTCCAATGTTTGCCCTTGTCATGTTCAGGGCTCATCCAACCTGGGCTGGCAGAAAAATCTAATTCATTCAAAAGTTCTTGGGCAATGTCTAAAATAAACCAAAAAAATGTCTAAAATGTGGAATAAAGACTTAAAGTTCTAATGTGGTGAAAGTGTTATCTTGTTGCACTTGAGCTATCTGAATTTGTACCAATAACATAGGTACACCCATTGCAACAGTCCGCCACTCACTATTGAGTCAGTCAGACACACTAGAAGGACAGCAGCAGGCAGCAGCTATTTTTGAATGAGTTTTGTGTGTGTGTGTCTGTCTTCCTCCAGTGAGCCATGTCATGGTGCCAGAAGGACACATGCCCACCACCTACTCCACACTCCTGGGTCTTCTTGCTGGCTGCTGGGTTGTCAAATTCAGCTGTGAGTATGGAGTGATTCGTCAGCTGGAGTAGTTTTCTGTAGATGCTATTCTTCGATGTCATATTAAACAATGTTGCTTTAGTAACCTGGGTAAACTTCCTACTGCAGTGACACTGAAGCAGATTTTTTCCAAAATATGCTGAATGTTAAATGCATTTGTAGCCTAAGCTCGGTCTGGCTTTTTGTTTTAAACTGATGGAAGAGCTCACTACTCTACTGACATTCATATCACTCAAAACCCAGGTGACGTGTTAATGAACACACAATCACAGCATGAAACTGACCAAACATGGTCTTATGTTTTCCTGAAAGAAAAGAAAATCCATACTCTTCATTTAGTGTAAATCCAAGTATGTTTTTAGTCAAATACTTTTACAAAACTCAAATATTTACGTCATTATCTCCCAGATTTGAGGGATTCTAATAGAGCGATTACAATGAATGACAATTACGTTTGGATATTTATTGCGATAAGCTCATTTCATTCCTGACAGTCATTAATTTCGTGTAGAGGGCTTTAACAGTCTTTTCCATCACGGCACCTTAGGATAACAAGAGGCAAATAATGAATCAAATATTAGACGCAATGACATCATAACAGTGGATAAAAATCTTGCCCACTTTAAACCTTTTAGCTTTCCTTCAAGCGTTTTTCACACTTTCAGACTACCTCTAATTTTCTTTTTCTGGCAGCAGAAACAGTTTTAAGTGCTTTGGTTTATATATTTAATAGTTTGTTTTATAATCGTTTTATTAAATAAGACTTAATTCCCACTTTTATTCATTACCTTAAAGGAATAGTTTGACATTTTGGGAAATACTCTTATTTGCCTTCTTGTCGAGAGTTTTTATGGTAAAGTTATTTTGTTTGTGTGCTACCTGCAAGGTCACATTTGTATTCAGTTTACTGAGTCATTCAAGGCTGCTCTAGCCATAGAAAGACAATTTCCATCTGCATTTGAACATAAGTTTGCTGCAGAAGGTGACTCTTGGCATAGTATAGGACAAGTGAAAAATCTAGGAGGTAAATATTGGACTCTTGGAACCACAGTGCAGAACAAATGGATTGTGCTGCACAAGCTGTTCGGTGTACTTTTATGGGTTTTGTGCTCTTCCCTGAATCCCAAAGAACATTTTACCTGCCATGTCGGAAAAGGCTTCGATGGAGGTGTATTGGCTAATATGCAGTTTGTTAGTTTGGCATCCAGACATGACTGGAAACACGAGGCCTTTTATTTTATTTATCTGTTGGCTGCAGTCTTATTGTAAAGTCCTACTGAGGCTTCAGTGTTAATTCCTCTCCAGTACCAATCTAGTCTGACGCATGTACTGTACATTCAGTCTTGAACTTCCTCTTCTCTGCAACCTTTCAGGTGAAATCAGGCTCTGCGTTTGGAATAGGAACCTCTAAATCTAATACTTTCTATTTTCTGCAACACATGGAATGTCCTGGGAAACGTTAAACATTTTTTTTTTTGCATCCATCTATTTTCAGTTAAATTGTTTGTGCCTGCTGCTGTGTGTGTGCGCACACCTGCTTGCATGTCTGACTGCCAAATAGAGCGGGTGGGTGACTGGGGTCTCGGAATCAGTACGCCTCAAGGCTTCAATATCACTAGCGATGAAAAGACGGTTAACTCTCTTTTCCTGTTTGATTCATACCTTGATGAATGCTTAGCAAAAATGTAACTATTCTCAGCCTGGCTTCCTGGAACCAAGTCAACAAGCAGATATTCAGAGGAAGCCGGCTTTAGGGGAAGTAAAAAGAGACTTGCTGTCAAAGAGTTTTTCTGGCACCTTGGTGTGCCCTTGACTCGTGTATCCGTCAGTAGCATCTCTCCACTGGCTGTGTGTGTAAAATGGCATGCACACTCGTCTCTAGCTCTCTGCCAGCAAGCCAATTCAAGTTTGAATATGTGCTCAGGTGTGTGGTTGTGTCACTGTATAAGATTTTGTGTGTTTGGAGCATTTTCAGCCTCTCGCTGTCTCTTTTTTTCCACGCAGGCTGAGCACTTGACACAGCTTGTCTCCCTCATGACAATCACTGTGGCATCTTATCTGTCACTGTCCTGGTTTTTGTGTGTGCGCGCGCACAAGCGGCTGAGTTCTCAATGTCACCTGCCTTTGTGTGCCACCGCTGTCAACTAGGCCAAGCCCGAGCAAACCTCTTCATTGGTCTTACGTGTCATTGCAACACATTTTCCTTTGAAAAGCAGCTTCAGTCTTGTATTTGAAACCCGTCATGAAAATCAACTTCACTATCACTTAAGTAATTGTTCAACATTTTGGGAAATACACTTATTTGTTGTATTTGCAAAGAGTGAGATCAGAAGATGGATATTAATCTCAATGTTCCAGCTGGAGTCAGTACATGTTTAGCCTAGCTTATTATAAAGCCTTAAGGCAGGGGGGAACAAAACAACACATCTAAATCTCATAAATTTACACGATGTATCTCATTTGTGTAACCTGTACATAAACAAAATTGTGCTTGCCATCTGTATCTGGCAACCCAGATATAGCTGGAGATGCAGCACAGAAGTGCTGCACAGATTGACGTTTTTTTACATTTCTGTTCTCTCATGGGTTAAACAAAGAAGACAATAAAGTGCTGGCAGGCATATTTTATTCACTTTGGAGAGAGCTAGGCAAACGTCCCCCTGCCTCCAGTCTTTATGCTAAGATAGGCTAACCAAGTCCTGACTGCAGCTCTGCACTTAATGCACAGATATAAAGGGCACGATAGCTCTTCTCATCTCACTCTTGGGAAAAAAAGCAAAAAAACACACGTGTCCCACAAAGTTGAACTGTTCCTTTAATATACTGTAACTGTTCTGCCTCCCTTTACCTTTATTTCCCAATTTGTGATGGCTGAGTTCCCTGCACTTTAGTTCTTGTCACTGCTACTCCCACCGTTGGCCCAGGGAGGTTGTGTGCACCCATGTGCTTCCTCCCGATACACATGAGCTCTAGCTGCTTCTTTTCGGCTGCCAGCGAGCGGCTTCAGTCGGGCAGCTGCCCCAATGGACCCGTGGCCCTCCGTGAGGCATTGCTAGTGGGGATTGAACCCGGGACTCATCTGTGGGCTGGTGTTTTGCTGCTGTGCCACCTGTGCACACCTGAATACTTGTTTTATTATTAGGATACTTACTATTGATAAAGAATATCAGTATTGGCATTAGTCTCCAGTGGTTGTTCTCATAATGAGATCGTAGTTCCAGTTAGTCTCATGGTAAATCAAGGAAGTGGGTTCATCTGGCTGTTCACTCATTCTCTGACTCAGGAAGGAAGCGGTTTGAGATGTTTTATGCATTCAGTCTTTGTGAATGTAATTAGCAAACATGCTAATGACTCCTCAGCAGTAAGCGCCATCGTCCGGAGCGATTAACCCCAGTATCTCCCTTCTTCTCTGCCCAAGTCTCTGGCAGGGTCCCCGTAAATGAAAGCTGTAATTAAGGGGGATGACCAAATGTAATTACACTCAACCCCATGTTCTGGAGACGGTGTGCATATGTACTGTATGTGTGTAATTTGGTGTTTCATGACAGGGTGCTGTGTTGTGACAAGGTGTACACAGACACACACATTTACCCTAATCTGTTCATGTCACCATATCTTGCAGCTGGAAGCAACTGTGTGGAACGCTAAACTGCAGCTGAAGGTGAAATGAATCACAATGTTGTGTGGGTGTGGTGAAATGTAGATACTTTGCCGATGTGTATTAGTTCTGTGGGACTGTTTGCATCTCTCACAGTGGGAAGTTTTGTGAGTGTCTGCACATTCATAATCAAAATAGTTATTCAGGCCGAGCCTTATGCTCAGGTCTATTTGACATCCTTTGTACCTTTTTTACAGCAAACTGCAGTTAGCGAATCTAGTTTGATATACCCCCAACAAATGATATTCAGTAATAAAACACTTACGAAGAACAGCAGCACTGTGATCCGTGCTAGAAGCCTTTTTTTTTATATGCGACAGTGAGGGGTAATTAAAATGTGACATTTTTCCCCTCCATATCTGCCTATATTTTTGTATAAAACTTTTCTGTCTCTCAAGATGCTTTTCTTAAGGATTTAGAACACAAGATGTTTTCTAACTCATAAACTGCCGGGATGCTGGCTGTCACAAAGTCACAATCCGACTCTGTAAAACCTCAAGAGACAGAGAGAAAGAGATGATGCTCGAATTCTGCTTAAGCTTGGGATACTTAAAACGAAGGTTGCATCATTAACTCCATCATGCTGTGGGCATCTTTCTCTGTCAACAACTGCAGCTTTGCCAATACTTGAAATCTTCCAAATCGTTGTGATAAAACAGACATGAGCTTTGTCATCCTCCCCTCCCCATTGGCTTGTCACACTCTTTCAAGTCAACATAATTAGCTGTTGCTTTAATTTTTTTTCTTCTCTCTCTTTGATGCCAGGGGTGGAGGCATGTCTGCAGGCAGGCAAGTGGATGCCTGAAACTGAGCACGAAGTGGGAGAAGGCCCCCAGCGCAGTCGCATCAACAGATGTAGCTTGGTAAATGAGAGGCATACAAACAAACACATGAAATAGATGAGTATAGATTGTCTAGACATTCTGTTCTTGGGAGGAATTAGTTTCTCAAGGCACGATAGAGTGCCAATAAAAGTAGTCCCTTTTCATGTTTTGAAACTATAAATACTTATATAAGCACCATGTAATTGGGCTTTTTTGACACTAAAGAAACAAAATACCTAGACATTTTTAGCTCACTACTAATTGATCTTAATTAAAGAATTATAGAAATATAAAACACAAAATATCATGATTATTCACCCCCTTTGTTATGCCACACATATGTCTTTGATTGCTCAGCCAATTAGGGAAGGCAGGGTTTTGTGTACATCAGAAGAGAAACACCATCCCCACCTCAAAGCCTCATGATGTTGTGGGGATGCTTCTTTGCAGCAGGCCCTATAAGGTTTGTGAGGGTAGAGGGTAAAGTAAATGCAGCAAAATAATTTTAAAATCCTGGAGGCAAACCTGCTGCAGTCTATAAGAGAACTGTGATTTGGGAGAGGATTTATTTTCCAGAAAGACAACAACTCCAAGCAAAGTGAAATTTACAAAGGAGTGGCTTCAAAACAACAACATGAATGTCCTGCTGTGGCCAAGTCAGAGTCATGATCTCAGTCCAAATGACTATTTGTGACAGGACTTGAAAATTGCTGTTCAGTTCTCAGTCACCATGAAACTTGACTGAGCTTGTGCCGTTTTACAAAGAAGAATGGGGACACGCTGCGTTGTCTAGATGGCAAAGCTGATGCAGACCTATTTACACACACTCAAGGATGTACATGCTGCTTGGAGGGGGTGAATACCTATGCTGTCAATAAAGTGTACCTTGTTTAGATACATTTGTAGATATTTGATTAGAGTTTGACATTAGTCTTTTTCTGTTGATTGATGTCAAACATTCTAAATACATACATTGTGATTCAATGCAGTAAAACACTGAAATATTCCGAGGGTAGTGAATACTTTTATAGGCATTGTTTGTATACACTATGTAGTAAACTATTACCTTTTTATTCCTTGAAAGATATTAGCATTTGAGAGGCTTAAGAAGCAGACTAATACAGGGTTTGTTGTAGAGATGACCTTCACACGCAGACATGATAATAAACACATGTTCTTTAGATTTAACATGTCCCTATTGTTGGTGTCTACTGTTTTCTTCCCCTTGTGCGGAATAAAATGTCCCTCAATTTAATATACATCATAATATTTATATATATATATATATATTCATAAATGGTAATATATCGTAATCATAAATTAAGGAGACACAGGTACACAAGCAAAAGTGATATCCAACCAAAGTGTAGTTAAAGAACAGTCTTTCTAGAAACTCTTGAGAGCCAGTTCACACCCCAAAAGAGTTGAGTTCATTGATGCTGTGAATAGAACAGTCTCCAGTGGCCTAATTCACTGCTGCTTTAAACAGCAATGCTTAGTGCTTCAGAGTTTGTCTGGAGAGCCGTGCTGATAAAAATGTCTCCTGGCTCTGCCGCAAAGAAGTAAATACAAAGCATCCACACAGACACTTGGTATTATGAGAACCTAGATTTATTGGCAAAGAATTTATTCAGTGTTTAACTTCTTGCCACTGTTCTCACAATGAGTGAGACTTTATCCTGGTGTTGGCACTGAGTATTTTAATGGAAGAAGATAATAGATATATAACAGGTCTTTTCTCTTCACGACGAGGCTTTTCATGCACAAGGAAGTATTAGAAGTTCTCACCAATACTTGAATTCGTTGTTTTTTTTATCATTCATTTTTTGTAGCTCCCACCACTCTTCGATGGCTGTTTCTTCTTCCTCCTTGGCTCCTTTAAGGCGCCTTCCAAAGACGAGCTCACTAAGCTGCTCCGGGAGGGAGGAGGTCAACTCCTGAGCCGGCAGCCCAAGCCCGACAGCGATGTGACACAAACCCTGAGTGCTGCTGCCTACCACGCGCTGCCAGACTCTGACCAGGCCCTCTGCACCCAGTACATCATCTTTGACCCCCAGGGCCCTCACAAGCCGGCAGTAGTGAGGCGAGGTAAGGTGTGGTCAGCTCCCTCCACCTGGCTCATCAGTTGCATGACAGCCTTCCGCCTCCTCCCCGTGCCGGAGCCTTAAACGTTGGTCTAAATCATTTGTTATATATTCATTAATAAGTCACTAATAACTGAGATATCACTTGTCCTTAAGCGTGATCATAATGTGTTTTTTGTTTTTTAATATGCAGTAATTAAGTTGACACAAATCACATAAACAATAATAAAACAATAATGTGACTCCTAAAATCTACAATAAAAGTGGTAATCAGCACGGTTTGTTTTTTCGTTTTTTGGGGGGAGGGGTTAAGAGTTTGATAATATCTCCTACATATGGGTCAGGAACCCTACATGGGGTCACAAGATAAATCTGAGGGGTTGTGAGATGATTAATGGGACAGGAAAGAGAGAGAGAGGTTCTGCTACACACAATTTAATTTTGGGGCAAACTTTTCTCTAAACTTGGCTTTTTTTGTTTTTAAAAAGAAGTTGGATAGTTTTACCTCTTTCTTGCCTCTAACAATTACTCCAATGAAATTATCAAAAATTCATCAAAGTTTTAAAAGGAAAATCATTCTTTGGTGGAACTGTTCCCAACTTAAGCTGCCAGAGTGCTTCTTCAGAAGTGCGGATGGTCATCAACCCGGTCTTCGCCGGGTTCTCGTCCCAGTTGGACATGCCTGGGTAACTTCCACAGGCAGGCATCTTTATCAGATGCCCCGGACCCCCTTAACTGACTTCTTTTCGAAATGCGTAGGAGCAGCAAGTGTACTCCAAGCTGCATCCAGGTATCCAGGCTCCTCACTCTATTTCTAAAGGTGAGCCCAGCCACCCTGTGAAGGGACCTAATTTCAGCCTGCTTGTACCCTCGATCTGATTCTTTCTTTCATTACCCAAAGCCCTTGGCCATAGGTGAAGGTTGGAAAGTATTTGTAATGGTAAATTGCTCCCTCTTCACCGTGACCCTTCAGAACAATGCCTGCATCACTGCCGGCCCTTCACCGAGCCGTCTCTCGGCCTACACACGTTTTACCTGTTGCCCATATCTCTAGTTCATTTGGTGTTTTGTTTGTGTTGTGTGTGTGTCACACTCAAATCAATTTGTTGTCTGCTGCAATATCTAATGAGTGGTTTTAGAGTGGAATTGCATTCCATAATCTGCTTGGATTTACCAGGAAAAGATGATTATCTAATTATTTAATTGAAAATGCCTGTTGGATACAAATGGAGAGAGTGGGTCCTCGGAAAAGATCGATGAAGATTCAGTATAAAATGTAGAACAGGAAAAACAAAGCAATTAATTGTTCCATCAAGGCGCTTGCTGTGTCCACCTTTTTTGTCCATAAGGTGTGTGTGTATTTGTGTGTGTGTGTGTGTGTGTGTGTGTGTTCCCCACCACCAAAGCTGGGTTGGAGGTATGTGTGCTTTAGGAGGTCTTCTTCTGGCCATTTCCCAAGTTGCCATTTTCAATGGGATTAGTCAAGGATGCACCTAATTGCTATTGATTGCTATGTGCTGCATAAAATTGCTTCCCTTTTTCTTGTCTACAGTGGGAGGAGGGAGAAGGCAATTAGTAGTGCGGACGAGATAGAAGCCCAGACTGACTTGTAATGAAATAGAATGGAGGAATGAACCTGTGTGTAATGCCCTTGAACTCACTGAGCATAACAAAACCATTAAGCACTGGTATCTTCTTATTTTCTCTCTCACACAGCCTTGAGCCAGGAAAATACTGTACTTTAATTTGTTCTGAAATGTTCCACATATGGAAAGGTTACCCGTTTCATAGTTTCCTATCGTGTATTGTTTGTTGTTTCTTGTATGGTTTTAGAACATAAAAAATGTGGCTTAATTCAAAGAGAATTGTCCAGCAGCATCCTCTAGGGTTCAATTGAATTCCACTGCACATGCTGCACCCACCACACACTCAGCTGCAAAGAAATTCTGTGTTTTTCGCTGTTAGCACTTTAGTCGTCTTTAGTTGTTAATGTGTTTTCATGCCATCTTAAGCAATCTTTTGACCAGAAACATCCACATAATCCCGAGTGAACAAAAAGGACGAACATAAAAAAATAATGCACACTCCCTTTTGCTGAATAACACTTCTTTTCAAGTCTATTTAACAAAATAGTTGATGAATGAATCACATTTTCATATTTCGTATGTCTTTTTTTTTTTTTTACTCCACCTCAGGTTTCAGAATACACATTATACGTTTGAAGATATTTACATATGAACAGCACGGGGAACACCAAGGGTTGTTTAACTTTTTAAATTGTGGACCCGTTATTTCTTGTAGAGCTTAGGGTGAGCCTGTGCAAGCATGTACACACATACAATCAAAGATGCTCTTAATTTGAAACATTTCAGATTTTTTTCTAGAAATGATGCTATCCCACATTTGAGTCCCCTATGAACAGACCCTTGGTGCCCCAAAAACTAATACAATTGATTGTATAATAACAGTGTTTCTCTCTTCATATTCCAGATACTTGGTTTTCAGGCACACTTTATGTAACAGTTTTGTTGCTGAAAAAAATGTAAGGGTGGGAAAAAAAAATCTGTCATAGATTCCAGCTACAGTAAGTCGGTGTCTCATGGAAAGAGTGAATGGTATACCTTTACAAAATGCCCATGTACAAGCCTGTGGTTTAAATGAGAGTACAGACGGGGTCATTTGAATAGACGTTCACAGACAGACAGAACAACTCGCGTTTCTTGGCAGAAAATGAACAAAGACAGACTGCTACTGATCTGTCCTTGAAACTGCAGCTTCACGTATTTGAAAAGAGAAATGTAATTTCCACTGGTTAGCCCAGGCAGAGGCTCTCTCTGGGATGCGTATAGTGGATGTGTGCCACATTAATGCCTTTTTTTAATTGTGTTTTTAAATGCGGCCTATTCTTTCAAACTGCACGCAGGAATATACTACACGTTAATCCACGTGGTACCAAACTCATCCTGTTGAGTTGCCAATGAGAGCTATAAAAGGAATTTCCATGGCTACAGTGCAGAGCACCAGTATAGTCCTGCTGCTTGCCTACATCTCATTTGCTGGGATGAAAACAAAAATCTTCTACCTGCTCTGAATATATTATGTACTACTATTTGATTGAATCTGTCTGCTTTTTTGTGTTTATTTATTCATTTTTTTTGCTTCCCATTAGCAGTCTGGATCTGGAGGGGCGCCTGAGCGTGATCTTGGTCTAGATGGTTTGAACATTTCACGCTCTGCCCTCCTGCCTTCACGCAGCTTGTAGCTTGCAAATTAAGGAGATGAGCAGCCATGTTGAGTTTAACAAATACAATGCACCTCAGAAGCATGGAAGGAAACTGTATCAGAACAATCAAACAAAACAGTGAGTTGCAATGTCACATTATCGTGACGATCCTTAAGGATACTTCTATCTGCCATTTTTGCTGCTTCTACATTTACTTCTATGAAAAAACATTATTTTTAGAGCAATCTGTGAATTCAATTCCAGATTTTTAGCTGTGATTGAACTGTCTTCCTCCTTGCCCTTGTACTTCTACTAATTTTCCCTGCTGGAATGTTGAAGGATAAAACAACTAGTATGGGGTTGCACGGAGGACTGCAAACAAGGTAGCACTTAGAGCACTATGGGCTGTTCATACTTTATGAAGCCAAAGGCCATGATTTGTGAATCTTATCTGCAACAGTAGCAATAAGGCATCGGCGGTGGCAGCAATGCCTCTGAGCCCTGTCAACTGGCACACTCATGTCTTTCTTTGTTGCTACCCAGTAAAGTAATCCCAATATATTTTAGGATACATGTATAGGCTGAATAATTATTTGGCATTTAAAGTAATTAAGATGAATGAAACCCCTTAATTAATCCTAAAATGTAAGGGGCAGTGCAGCTGTGATTGATAAACTATAGAGTCAGTTTAGTTTTATGAGTCTGCAGACCTCAAGCCAGATAGATGAGGTCTGTCTTTTCACATTGAAAGACAGTAAATCACTGTAGCTTAATGATGAAAATGACCCGAGCTCCATTGTTGCACCTAAGATGGAATTCCACATTCTCTAAATTCTGTGATTCCTCCAGCGCCCATGTGCTGCAGCTCAAGACTGTGCAGCAGACTTTACAGAGTGAGATTCTTCCAAAAATTAGTTTTAGTGCCACTTAAGGTAATATACCTCTTTAGTCATTGGTCTTTATCCTATGTTCATTTCTGTGTGCTGGGAGCTGCTATTAAGCAGCCCATCCATCACGGCCCAGGAATAGGGTCTTAAAGGTTAACAGGAACGGATTTTCTGGAAATGGAAAAAATTCTAGTGATGAACGGCGTGAGCTTACTGGAATTCACCTTTGAATTAATGACTGGTATTTATCATCTCAAAGATATCATGTTTTGGGCCTTGGTTGGGTCCTTTTTCTTTCAGACTGGACCACTTTAGGACCACTCTGCTCTGGGAAAATATCAAGGCAATGCATTAGCTTGTCTTTATGTTATAGCCCCGGCCATAGCCACGCCACACTGGAAGAGCTATTCTAACTTTTCAGGGACGGGGAGGAACTGAAAATCTATTACATAATCTATAGCAATGGCATAACGTAACAGCTTTGTATCTTAGGAAGCCTTATGCTTTAAGTACTTCACTGTGCAGATCAACAACATACTGTGGCTATGATATTGTGGATGAATGGTGTGCTTGTGTATGTTCACATGGACAATGTGCACGTGAATTCCGCTTAAAAGCATTTAGACATATGCAGATTCCCTCCTTTTGTCTGCTGGTTCTTGTTCAGTGTGCCCAGCATGCAGACTGCAGCAGCGCCAAGCATCCAGCTGGATGATTTATCACAGAATACTCCTTGATTAAGGGAAATTAAAGCAGGCTCCTCTAGGCTTGCTAATTGCTTTGATAACAAGTTCAAGCAGTTAGTTAGTGGGAATATTTTGGAGGATATGGACCTCTGAGAGAAAAACAATAGTGACAATTAAACTGGAAGGGGGCTGCCGAGAGATGTTGCTTTGATGCAGTACTGCAGAATTTTACATCTAACCTCATAGTTGCTGGCTACCATCTTTCCTGCCCTTCAGCTAATTCTACAGTACCAACTTCCCCTACCTTTGCTGCTACTATATAGCGACATGACTCAAAACCGCGGTATGTTGATCAATAAAAGTAACATTTTGAAGTTTTAGAGCAGTTTATAAAATTGACAATAGCATCATCTAAGTGTTATAGGTGTGTTCCTGCCATAACGATAAAAGGTCTTAAAGTCTTATGAAGACACAAATATTTATGTGTGCATATTGTAAACAAGCTCTTCGAGTGAAGTCGTGAAACTCGAGCACACCACTGCAGTGCTTTCACCGGTGTCAGTCCTCACATGGCAGAAAGAAAAAGCGCTGTTAAGTGTGCTTACGGTTTGTTTTTCCTGCTGTTGGAATTTTACAACACCTGCGTGATTGTGACAGACAACTACAACAAGCAGATGACATACATACAGAAATCAACATGAGCAATTCAACATTGCCAATGGTTAGGAAAAAGTTCAAGGAGCTTAGAAACTTTTCGTGTGAGAGCAGCAAGTCGAGCAAGTCAACTTCTGAAAATGTATAGGACGATTAAAACTGGAGGGTGGAAACAGCCAGCAGACAAGTTCTGTCTTCTCAGTGGCTGAAGTTGTATTTGTGTGAGAGCATCTCTACGATGCTATGCTGTCTTGGGTTGCTTAGGAATTGTGCTCCTGCCCTGTCAATCATACAAAATGGTGCAGTAGGCAGGGCCTTGCCTGAGCTTTTCCACCATCCCCAGCGGAGTCTCTCTATGACAACGACTGGCCGTTTAGGCACTCCCGCCGCAAGCACTGTGCAGGCTTCCACCAGTCTCCGTTGTGGCAGCGGCAGATGGTGCAGTCGTCCACCTTTACTTCAATTCCGGCTGGGATGATCGTTGTTCCAGCAAAGCAATTTGGACCTGCCGCATGGGAAGGGAAGGGGGGAGAAAGACAGAAAAGAAGGAATGAGAACGACAAGAAATGGATGTGTTTCTCCTGAGAGCTTCTCTTTTCGGAGGGGTGGTGGAGTGATGCAGAGAACTGCAGGGAGTTAGGGGAGTCAGAGCAGACGTACAGATCTTTTCACGGGCATGCACCGATGGGCTTGTTTTTGCAACACTAAAGCGCTTTTGTTAGTCTCCCCTTCTCCCTCGACATGGAGCGCTTTGCATCCTAATGCGCCTCGAGCAGAGAAGCCTGCCAGGCGCTGGCTTGGCAGCACAGAGAGGCTGGAGTACAGAGAGAGAGAGAGAGAGAGAGAGAGAGAGAGAGAGAGAGAGAAAGCTGCTTTGAGAGGCAGTAGGGAGGATGGTGTTAATCACTTCAGTCTGTATGAAAAGGCCACAGAACTCCTTAGCAATTCCTTACATGGTTTCTTTCCACACTCACACATACTCTGTACTGACTTCCAAAACAAAAAAGAACTCAGATTAATTTTGACGTCTGATTTATCCTTTTAATACACTGTAGGATTTTCTTGTGTGGATCCCTTTTTGTTGATAAGATTCCTTTTAATTCTAAAACGTGTTTTATTGTGTACCACTGGAACACCTCATACCCATGTATTTGATCATCTCAGCAGATAGAGAGACAGATAAGCCTGGGTACATTTTAGGATTTGTACTTGAGAAAGCCAAAAACCATCTTACCTTTATGGGAATGCCGTGCATTCATTATTGGTAAATACACATGAAATTATTGTATCTAATTTGTTCCTCCCTGCCTTGGGGGGGATTTGAGGCGGTGTATCTCTTCCTCTAGCCTACTTCTTGTGACAGATGAGCAAGAAGTTGCCAGGAATTCGCACCAGTTTTAATCATTTAAATGAAGCAATCAGCAGCTCAATTGGTGTGACGGTGACTTTGCTTTGGATTGCTGTCAGCATTCGGCTCTGTAAAACCTGCTAAATTCAAGACTCCTCTACGAGTAGTCATAAAAACCAAATTTGTCTCATAACTCTTAAAGACACAGTAGCTTTCACAGCTAATATTCATGGACATCTTAGCGTCCCAGTGAATTTGATTTAGTACAGGCCAACTTACTGCTAGCAATGTACAGTATATGTAAAACAGTACGGTTAGTCGACCTGAAGAGCCTAGTTACATGGGGTACATTTGGGGACACGGGCCAGCTACATGCCTATCTGCACAATTACTCAACTCGGGCACGGTAGGCCTTTTTCATGGAAGAGATTTTGACATGTCACAGAAGAAAAGGCACAGGTGTAATTAATAAAATTAATGATGGCTGTCCATTTAGCTACTTTGATTTCAGGGTCCTGGTACTGTGCGTGCTGGCTCGCTGTCGACACTGTCATGACTTACTGGGACACTTAAATAGAACAGAGCCATCATTAATGTTATTTGTAACACCTGTGCTTTTCCTACTATGCCAAGTCAAGATGTCTGATGTGAAAAAGGCCTATCTGAGCTTCTAAGATATCTTGTTTGGAGGCTTGTATAAATATTAGCCGCTCTGCTTTTCATTCTCTTTGTTTTTGCAGTTGACCCAAGTCAACACTACATATTTGCACAAAGAACAGAGCTTTTTCAAAAACACCACTCAGCCACAATTTCTGCAGCCTCATTAACTCTTGTCTCCTAAAAAGAGTTTTGTGGGAAACATGAGCATGATAGGCCTTTTTTCACACAAAACAAATCACAGGTGTAAATAATGAAATTAAGGATGGCTTAATTCCATTCAGCTGCTTCAGTTACAGGGTCCTGGTATTGTACATCACACTGTCATGACTTACTGGGACACTTGAATAGAACTGAGCCATCACTGATGTTATTAGTAACACCACCTGTGCCTTTCCAACTGTAACAAGTCAAAATATCCACTGTGTAAAAGGCCAATTATTTTTTTATGGTAATGTTTAGGCAACTCAAAGCACTTGATTAAGGTCAGGTGAAGATCATGGTCTTGATTGAATATTGAAGAAGTCACAATGACTCAAAGCACGAGACAGGGCATGCTGACTTTTTCAATATTTAACCACGGCCATGGCTTTTACTTAACCTTAACCAAGTGTTTTGAAAGCCTAAAGATAGACAAATACGGTTGGCCAGTAACTCCGAATATTTCGCACGCTTTTAATTCAGATGTCTAAGGGATTTGGTTCAATTTACTGCAGTGTTTATGAGTGAACATACGGTGTAGGAGGCCATAAATATCCATGGGATACTGACAAAGGGAGCTGTTGGCTACCTAGTATCCCCATCCTTTGCCTCAGCATAGATGAGTCCCTTGCTCTATTCGGACCTGATAAAAGCCCTTTGATCTGAGCTTAGAGGAGACATTGAGAGTGCGTGCCAAGTCTTAACTCTCATTGATCTGCCTCTGGACAGCTGGCACAGGTTACAGAACAAACTCAGTAGAGGTTGATGAGGGAAGAGGGTGACTGGTGCTGCTGCCAAGTGTGATTGTTTATAGCCAGATAGATTTGGAGCCACAAGGACACAGTTTCAGCTACCTGTCACCATTTGAAGGACACACTGTCGCCCATCTGAGCCTGTGATCAATTCATGGCCAATAACATTTTGTGAAGTCAGAAAATGTTTGTCCTGTGTCAAAAGTGTCTCAGCACATCGTATTTTCCTGACTACAGCTTTAAGGAGTAAATGCATATTAGGACTCATTATAGTCTATTTGGCTCAAATATGATCATGGTTCTTGCCTAGAGGTAAGAAATGCTTCCATACAAGCTCACCCTTCCAAAAACTTCCAATTCACAAAAAACTGCAGCTTGTCCATAGGCAATCTGAATATGTTTCTAACTGTAGCCAGCTCTGTGGCACTGCTACTCTATGATATGTCTGTTAGAAAAACACAATGACAACCTTCAGACAGATAAGACCTGGCACATCTATAAATGGTTTAATCCTATCATGCTGAAGAAACACTGGCCATTTTCAGACTACTTCTCAGCATTTTCTTCATGAGAATTATATAATTACATGTATCCCCTGATGAATTTACAGTATATAATTCATAAGCTCTGATCTTTAGAGCTGAATCAGACAGACTCAATGAATGTGGAGCTCGGAGATAAGCACTCCCACTGGCTGACTATTCCATTGTGCTGCCTTCTGCTGTTTTCAGGGTGAATTACCAAGAAGCAGACGAGCTAAAAAGCTACACTCGAAGAATGGAAAGCTTTGACCAAAGGTTGGCAGCCATAAGCATTGATTTGGTGATTTGCAGGTAAAAAAAACAATCCAAAATACATTTAGCTGAAATGTTTTTTTTATGCTGAAATGTAGGTCGGACCTGCCTTAAATTGAAATATAGTCATTAATCTTCTTAAAAATGTTAAGTAATCAACCACAATTAGCCCATATTAAACTAAATATCAGGGTGCATTTTCAACTTCAAATCACCAAATCAATGACTAATGGGAGCTAATTAGCTATGTGCAAAACCTCAAGAACATTAGCAATGAGGCTAGCCCTTGACAATTCTGATTCTGGTTATAAAATTTAAATAACCCAAAATCTTTTCTTTAACTGTCTCAGAATGAGTGGGTTCAGCCAGACCTTTCAGTACTGGACAATACAAATGCAGTGTGGAGATACTACAGCTGAACTTCCTACGCAGTAGATTTTGTCTACAGATTCAACAGCCCCTTCAACCACGCCACTGTGTCTAACGTGAGTAACCCAGCAGACATACAGTAATCTATATAGAGTATGCTTCTTTGTCTCTATAAATCGACAGCCACATCAAATTTTGTGAATTGAGCATGATCTCTAAAATGCATATTTTGTGTTTTGGAAGTATGTTCTGCCACCATAACAGGATGATGTGACAATAAAGGTAGAAACTACACTTTTATCTGTAAAAAAACAAACAAAAAAAGTGGTTAACTGTTGGAAATTAAAGGAGCTTTTAATTTGTCCAATACTTTGGTTTGTGACTGTACTATTGTGTTTTGTGCTAATTAGCGAATGTTAGCATGCTAACACGCTTAACTAAGAAGTTGAACATGGTACACATCATACCAACTTATCGTCAACATGTTATGTCACTGCGAGCATGTTAGCTTGCTAATGTTAGCATTTCCGTCAAAGCACTGCTGTGCTGCTTGCATGGCCCAGAATCTATAGCTCTACATGTTGCTATTTATGTCTGTGTCTCAAAATCCTTCCCTGGTGCAGAAAACACATTTACATTTTAAAAGGATTGTGCTCATTTCACACAATTATTTGAAATGGTGAAACATTTAAAATAAAAGAAAAATGTCTGACTATCTTCCCCTGATTGCATGCACATAAGTGGATGGCTTCCTTTCACAGTCCCCGGTCCCTTGTCCACAAATGAGAGCTAAACAGCATCCTTCATTGTCCTCTCCCCACAGTCCTTACCCATCCACTCCCATAGAGATTTATCTGGCTGCCAGTGCCTGACCAGGCACCCTTGGGGAGCCCAGAAACGGCAGGCCTACCCTGAAATGCCAAGGGTGTCACTGTGTCCTGTCAGCCTGGATTAGCTCTCTCCTAGCACCTTCCATAGCCTTGTTAGTGTGCGTGTGTGTGTGTGTGTGTGTGTTGAAATAAAAGAAAGAAAGCAAGGGGGATGAAGAGGATATGAGAGTGTGAAAGAAAATGTGGGTGGTTGTGGTGAAATGGCCATTTAGCATCCGCCTCAAACTAAATTCCTCTCCACATTTATAGGTCAATTCCTGCTCGAAAGGCAAAGAAAAATATTTCAGCATATTTGTTTTGGCTTCTTTCAACAGGAATACTCATGAACAATTTCTCCATTTTTGGCGTGACACTCAACATAATGAACAGACTGAATGCAATAACAAGGCATATAAATCACGAGTGTACATCTTACTGTTTATCAGGTTCTCATTTGAGTTCAGGAAAACTTCCTTTGCCAGCTCTTTCAGCTCTCAAATCATTTGAAGCTTACATTTGAGCCGTGTAAAATGACAAACTAAAAGTCTTTGATTAGAGAATGCAACATTCTGTTGTGACTGTGTATTTGGTATTACCCACAGGAATTGGAAATATTTCTTACAGGCACTCTTTGCTGTTGATCATTCCAGCCAGGATCACATTACAGACGACCAGTTACTGTTACTTTGGTCATAAAGCTCCATCTGTCCCCCAGGATTGGTGCTGGCAAAGGGAAATCTCCCACCTCGCCTTTTGAAATAGCCAATGAACCATTGGAATCCTATAATTCTAATTTAGGGATTGGATGTGTGTGACAAGGGCGTCAGGGCACTGGGAGATAAAAGGCTCTCCGAGGACCCATTAGTCCCTCCTACTATGCCTTTAATCAATGGGCTAATGTTTACTCTGCTTAGTGTGTCATTTATAATTAAAACTAGTACTGCTCATTAGTGTCCAACGGGCCCAAGATAATAATTTTAATTCATAAAACATCAATTACATCCTCATCCACTAAAGGCGCGGCCATCAAATGGCGATACCACAGATAAACTTGCCGTCATTGGTTTAATGAAAATGTAATGACTTCTGAGGAGTGTGCGTTGAATTCCAGAGGAGATGAGTGTTTACCGTTTTTACAGATGGGGCAGCATTGCTCCGGCTCGTACACAGGGTTGACACACTCTGGGACGGCGCAGTCGGACACCACACAGTGCACCTCATTATTTGGTTCGCAGCGGCACCATTCACAGGGTGACGGCTGTGGGGAGAGGGGGGAAGAGAAACGGGGAATCTGGGTTAGATGATTCAGTAGGTTTCACCTATATGAGTGTGCGTGCTCTACATGATTACTACTGGTCAGTTGAAGAAACAGCCTGCTCTTATATGCATTTTTGCTGATATTTCCCAATTGAAAATGTTCCTATTATATGCATCTCATACTGTCTTCATAAACAACGAAACAGGTTAATACATTATTCAAAAAGCCAGTTTTATTAGGCTTCTTGTATCTTAACAAAGAGAGCCTGTAGCTGACTTTGAATAAAATCACTAGAAATAACTAATAAGGGAGTCTAAAAAGTGGTGTTCATGATATTTAGTATTTTGCTGCATTCTGCTGCGGCCTGCCTCAGGAAACAGTTCAGAGGCTTATCTTACCACCTCTGCAACGTGTAAATCAGGGCTATGCAGCTCTCTGTGCTGCTGCGTCTTACTTGACTCTATCTTTACAAAGTCTCTTGACCGGAAAATGAACTGTAATGCAATTACATGGAGAGGAAAAATACAAACTGTTTTCAAGTCACGAAAGGTCAACTGTTGATCATATTAGATTTTCTTTCTGCTCATCACAGTAAACAGTCATATGAGGGCCTCTCTGCACTGGGTCTACTCTATCAGTGACTTGGTACTCTATAACCGTAGAGGGTACAAATGTTTCATATTTGATTTTTTTGCAGTTTACATTTGATGAAATATCGATTTTTTTTTTTTTGGTAGGTAGGTCAATATATGTGGAAAGCAGCAACTGCAACCAAACAAAATGGTTCAGATGAGTCATAATAAATGTGTGAGTTATCCATTTGAAGGATTCATAGTCCAAATTGCAGTAGTCAGTATTTTAATGCATATCAATTTAGATTCGAAACCAGCTACTTTGTGAGCAAATGTTCACTCTTGAATGACATTGAGGTGACTAATAATGTACTTTACCTTTGGGTATAAAATATTGATATGTCCTGTATACATTTGTAAAGGAATAGTTTGACGTTTTGGAAAATACTTTTTGGCTTTTTGAATAATGTATTAAATGCAGTATCTAGCTGGAGCCAGCAGCCGTAAAATGGCAAATTGACATGTTTACAGTTTGGTTATTGTACGGATTAAACAAACGACATGTGTGAATTATTGATGTTTAGAGGTGCTGGTACCTTTGGACAGAGCCAGGCAAACTTTTCCACCTTGATTCCTGTCTTTATGCTAAGCTAAGATAACCAGCAGCTGGCTCCAGCTACATATTTACTGTCAAGCTGTTCCTTTAAGTGCTGGATGTTTCGACTTTGTTGTCATCAGCTATCCCAACTGCATTGGTTCCAGAAAATTTGCTATATTTCCATTTTCTACAATTGTAGCAACAACAACAGTTCCACTGTTCATAATCCAGTTTTGTGTAGAGATAAGTAAAAGGGCTGTGGTAAAACTGGATGCTTTAATCTGACTTTTAGCAGCCAATTTTCCCAGGATGCAGTAAATGGCACACAATGGGAAGTGGTCCATCTTGTATTTTTATTGGAATTTATGGCAGTCTGGATGCATTCGAGCCACAAACTGAATATGAGCAATTTTAAGAGATGTAGAGGGGGGACCAATAGCAAAGAAAGCGAATGCATAACCCATTCTCTGATTGTGGCCATATTTCCTGAACTTAAAACAATCTATATGATCTACAAAGTCATGTTTAAATGAAACATTTAACTGTAGCCAAGGATGAGAGGAGAGATAAGTCCGACTGCTTCACCTCCTATTATTCCACTTTCCCTCCGTGTGGTAGAACATTTACTAAGCTGTCTCAGCTGTTTATCAGATATACTTCCCCTGATATGTCAGACAACTGGATTAAAAATAGGATATAAAACTATCTATAAGATATGATGTTTATAAACGGCAACAAAATGTTATCAGTATATATATTGTATAGGAAATGAATAAGTGCAGGACCAGTGAATGTATTAGTGTGGAAATGTCTGTAACGTGTTTGTGTCCTGGTATAAAAAGCTGTGTTCTGTAACTCTGCTTTAAAAGATTCAATATCTTACTCATGTTAATTATGATAGATTTCATCTGCTCATTCATTGTGTCTGTTGTATATTTTAGAGCTGCCGCTCCCTGATGTTAAAGCACATCTCAAGGCCTTTGCTTTTTTAGTGTAGCTGCACTGAAATGATAAAAGCTTTTAAGAAATACACACATAGATGGTACCTGAACATCTATTACTTGACTCTTCTCTCATATATTACCCACACAAGTAGGTGAAGTAGTAGTACGCTCAAATAAATAAACCTTGGCAAAAATATTTCTCTTTCGAAGAGTTAAACATCCCTACAGTTATCCGCCCCTCTGTCAGCGCTCACACAGAAATGTACAAATTAAACAGCAAGATGTTGTCTCATACGTATGGAAGATGGACTACATTTTGTTGACCTGACAGGTTTATTTTGTGGGGGCTGGCAAGGTGGGATTCAGGGTCAGCAGTGGTGCATATAGGGCTGTGTCTCGATTCATGATGTCATGGCTGCATGTCAGGTTTATGATGCTGCAAGCGTCTCCAACAGGACTATTTGGCTTCTTCTTGGGACCAGTAATTATATTTATTAAGCTCACTTAGCTTTGTTGTCCATGAGCTTTCTGGGTTGGGTGAAGATGAGGTACCTTAACCTTGGACAACATATAAAAGCAATTACACCTTACTTTAAATTGACACTGCCAGCAGCAGAAATCTAGGTTCAGTCAAGATAATGTTAGGTAATAATAAATTTGTCTCGTCAGGGAATTGAAGCTACAGTTTGCAATAATGAGCTTCTTAATGTGTATTTATTGCATTCTTCAAACTCACTTTGTGTGTTTACATGCAGACTAATGTCCCTATTGTGATTTAGTAGAATCCCGGTTATATCTTTTTGCATGTAAATATTATATACTGGTTTCAGACAGCTGGATAAGCACTTATATTAGAAACCTAATCTGCTAGCTGGAGTACTGTGATAGAGATACTGTGGCATGTGAACACCGTATCCATCTTCCTAATCACAGTCTGCCACGTACGAAAACGTGTCCTCAACTTGAGTAATTAGTCAATGAAACATGGACATGGACGCAACGATAAGAACGAACTACACACGGTTCGAGAACCTGGTGAAGTTTTAGAAGTCGCATGGCATTAATAACACCCTGGATTCTAAGATCGTCCCAAAGTCTGACCATAAGAAGGAGGAAACTCGTGGTGCCAGAAAGTCTGAAACCCTAACGCAGAGGATAAACTGTATTGTTGCTCTCATCCTTTACTGCTGCTGATAAGATGGAGAAACTAAAACTGGAATGCTGCAGAGTCCTGGCAGCCAGAAACAAAAATTGTCTCACTCTTAAATTCTGAAAGAGCTTGGTACAGACATGAGAGTGGCTAGAGGAGTCAGGCAGACCAGCATTGACGAAGACAATCAGAAACCTGGATATTATTGAAATAACATAAAGGGATTTGAATAAACGTATGTTACATGTAAATTTCATATCCCGAATATGACCAATAAGATTTAAAACCAGGATGATAGTGTCTGTGTAAATGTGCAACAAATCTGACATCTCTGCGCAATTCAGGTCAGCTGACCTTCATAACAAAAGCAGCTACGAATAGTTATTACTGCTTAATTCTGGTAATAAGCCTTTACTTAGCAGTGTAAGGTCTATTACATGTTAGTTTGAAGTATCTGACTACGGCTAAAAGCACAGCAAAAGCATGAAGTCACTGTAGGCGAGACAATTAGTTAAGTTGATAAATATTTGATCAGCTGCCAAACATACAGAAAGGAAATGACTCAAAAACATAACAATGAGAACAATTAGACACAGTTTCATTAGAGCCTGCATCTGGCACAGATACAGTTTTCCTTCCCCCCCACAAGGCATATTACTATCTTTAGAGGATAGAGAAGGAGACGATTAGACATCATATATTAGTCCGTAAAGTACACATTAGAAATGCATGATAAAATCTACTAAACCTTTCTTTTTTTGCTTAGCAAATGCATTGTTTCAAATAGTGTCTGCTGGTAAATTGTAGGAATAAATTGGAATTAAACTCAACATAAGAATTAACATATATTATTCATTTGCTTTGAGGCGATGCAATCAATATTTTTGAAAATGAATCTGTGCGCCAGAAACAACAAAACTAAGACTTAGAGTTGTAGTTTATGGCTCGCATTCATTTTTATTGTTGTCGAACTGACATGATAAGGGCAGCTGGCTTCTCGACGTACTGTATGCAACGTTGAGAGTTTTCTCATCCGAAGGTGTGTCTTGGTCTCACAGGTACCATGTCACCCATGTTGTAACACGCACTTCTCAACACTTTTTCAACACTCTTCACACAGTCACAGCACAACAGAAGTCAATGTGGACTAAACTGTGGATCACTTTTCATTGCTTTCACACTAAATGCATTCCACGGCCACATCTTTCAAAATTCATGAAATTTCAAAATCTTGATCTGCAAAGTAACTAGTATCTATAGCTGTCAGTTAAACGTAGTGGTGTAAAAAGTACAATACCTCCCTCTGAAATGTAGTGAAGTAGAAGTATCAAGTAGCATAAAATGAAAATACTCAAGTAAAGTACAGGTACCTCAAATTGTACTTAGGCAGAGTACTAATGTTAATGTACTTAGTTACATTCCACCACTGGATCCTGAGATGTGTATGAAATGTTTTGGTTGCATTAGTGCAATTTAGTGTGTGATTAACTGTTGAGCTGCATGTCGGTAAAGTGAAATGTCTGAACAGTTTTGAAAAAGTGGACTCAGTATGGAAAAATGTGTGTTTATTCACTATCACAACTGACCTTTAAAAAGAAAGCATTTCAAATCAGAAGTGGCATTTCTCTGTTGGTTAATGTGGCAGATTTTGACCTGTGAAGCAGCTCAGGTGGAAGCCTGCCAGTGGAGATGCTTCATAGGCACAAGTATATTAAAAAATTTAATTTGAAAAAGAAAATTACTCCCTGTACCTATGACACATCGCAGAGACTTTCAATGTATTCAGCGGTGCCTGGTGCTTTCAGTGTGTCCCTTTGTGTGAGGTCTACCCTGAAGAGGATCAGTCGCGCCTTAGCCCAGACTCACAAAAGAAAGTGGAGCACCAGCACTGAACTTAGACGTGCTGGCACATGTTTTGGTGAAGAAAAGTCTCCTGTTGTCCCCGGCTTATTGCCTGGGTATCAGAGTGAATTGGCTGCCATGCTTTTCATTCCCACTCTGAGACAATTGGAGACGAGGCAGGGAAGCAATGAATAGTCAAATAACCTTCAGCGGGGCAAATGATAATGTAAAATACTTTGAGGCTGGACAACAGGGTTACAGGACTCTCACCCATGTGGTTAATAGGAGTGAAGGGAATGGGTTGACAATCAAACTGCATGCTGCTGTTGTCCAGGTCAAAACAATATTTTACCGGTGGTCAGGGAATACAGAGTGAGGCAGGAGGACTTGTGGATGAGGGGAGTTGGATGCCAAAAACACCCTTGTACAGGGGAACTTTGAGTGCAAGGAAGTCGATGCCAGAAAAACTTGAGAATTCTTTGTGGCCAAATTGTTTGCACTTAATACTTTCTTTTAATTAGGACCATTGTTGCCTCTGGCAAATTGGATAGGAAAATCAATTTTAACAATTATTTTTACAGCTTTTATGGCTGTTTTGTCTCATAGGTGTCAGTGCTGAAAAGTGGAGTCACTAATTACTGTTGTGTGCGATGTGTAGGCAGCTCCATGTGTATGTGTCTATGCTATTTTAGAATAAGTGTGATTGTCTGTAGGCCTAAATGCGCTTTCACAGTGCGTCTCTAAAATGACAGTATATCAAGTTCTCTCAGGAGGATTGTTATTTTGAGAGAACATATAAAAGTTACGAAAAACAGTTAGAAATCCCACAAAAATCCCCAGCATTTTCTATCATTTGTTTCTATTTTAGGTGCAGAGTGGTAAAAAGCAATATGTTTTTCTCTGAAAATGAAATTGCCGCAACGTTTAAGCCTTACTCAGTAGTAGGCCTTAACTGCACTGCACTAGAAAGATTAGTACCTGTCTCATGGGGATTTAAGGAAAGTTGTGTAGAAATGCAGCATTTATATTACTTAAAAATTAATCAATTAACATGACTTTTCTCTTAATGAGAAATTATTCAAGCTAGTCGGATGGTTGAAATCTATTGTGTGTACCTTTGCTTCGAAAAATGATGGAGCCCACCCCCCCCCCTTTTTCAACTCTGCATCCCTTTCCTAGGGGGATCGCAGGAAGCATGGACGGGATTGTTCACATTTGAGTTCACATCCCAGCCCTAGCCTGACGATCTGGGATCTGAACTCACCCTATATCTCCTGGTTCTTGATTGCAGCTGTGCTGAAGGCAGAGGCACGCCGGCAGCCATGCTGGGCTGGGGACTGGTCCCTTCCTCATCTGATGGGGAACCCTGTAGGTGAAACACCTACTAATGTTGAATGGCACGACTCTCACAGGGCAACAAAACAAAAGAGTAGAAAATACACCCACTGGTAGTAAATCTACACCTAAAAAAATCTACATTGTATTAAATGCTACATAGCTTACAGTAAATATTTAAGTGGACGAGCTGGTACTGGGAAATGTACTTTAGACTTATTTGTTAGATTGCTGATGCATGAGTTATACCAGCATTCAACAGATGACAGGCTGACTTTGCACTGCTTTTCAGCTGCATTGTGTTGAATGAATGCCCAATACCAATTGCATGACAATGACAGCATACTCTACTTACATGGGACTTAATGACTGACCAATTGCATGATGGGATTTTCAGCATAATGAATCTGGAAAATTAATCAAGTGTTGGTTGGTGCCAAACTACGTATACCTACATCTTCATTCAAACTTAAACATCCAAGCATCCCACAAGCTCTAAACTGACCAAATCTCTCCTGTTATCATTCTGAGGTGCTCTGTCTCTGCAGTTCTTTGCCGTCATCTGCTACTGAATATAAATGCAAACGTCTGCACAATATAGCACGCTCACCGCAAAGGAAATGCCAATGAAGCCCACACCAAAGGTTAACCTGTCGGCATCTCTAAACAGGGGTCTGTATACCAGATACTGACGCCCTTTGATTTCCGTGAACACTGCAGGGTTCTGAAGCTTTCATGTCCTCACTGAAGAGACCCAACCTTCACACAGGATGTGGACGAAGACATTAGAGTGACTTGTGTGGTCTTAGACAGGGGAGGGGGATCATCCTGCACCACAAATTTCCTGTTTCCTTATTTCTGTCATGTCGTTTTCACTAAGATAATCAATAAGAACAAATGGATTTTTTTTTTTATTCCTCAAGTACAAAAAAATGTCTTTCCCTGTTTGGGCCCTCCAGCCAAGGTTAGCATGAGGGTGAGCTGCACTATTGATGGATTTGATCTCACATCAAACTGCGAGGCTTATGCACTCTCAGCAGCCCTTACAAAATCTGTGGGCTTACATCCCAACACAGGACAGAGCTTGATGCTGCCTGACGTGCAAACACACCAATCAGTACCGATTAGGTACATAGATTTTAAATGGGCTGATCTAACACACGCCTTATTAACACACTACATCACTTTCATGCTGATGTGCCAGTGCAGAATGTAGGGCTGTAACTAACAATTATTTTCATCGACAGTTTCTTGTTTATTTTTAGATTAATTGACTAATCATTTAATATTAAACAGGTAAAAAATGGTGGAAAATGCCCATTATAATTTTCCAGAGCCCTAGGTAACATCTTCAAATTGCTTGTTTTGTCCAATTAATGATTTAAATCCCAAACACATTTAATTTACAATCATGTAAAACAGAAAAACAGCAGTCTGATTGGTTGGAACCAGAAATATTTGATATTTTTGCTTGATTAATGCCCTACATGATTAATTGCATGTCTAAATTGTTGTTGATTAATTTGTATGTCAGTTATATCACTTAATCAGCTAATTGTATCAGCACTAGCATAATGACCTCTATAGAGCCATGATATCCTTGTTAACAATGGAATATCAGAATGCTATGACTCGCTGCTAATCTGAATGTACTAGAGGCAGATACATGCCAGTGAAAATGAAAAGCAACTAAAGAGCTTTTTCATTGACAAATGATGGACGCTTGCTAGCCACTGTTTTCTCACCCCTTCTGGTTCTTTTGGTTTTGTCTGATTTTTCAAAAATTGCATTACCACAGATAAACTGTAGCGTGATGATTAATAATGATGCTTGTCTACATTTTGTTTGGCCTAACTCACTGTGTAGACCCCTGCCTCCTTCAATTTGTTTCAGTGACATGCCATGCTAATATCCACAGGTGTGACATGTTCGAAACATCTCCCAGTCCACATATCTTTACCTGCCCTGAAGCCTGGCAGGGCAGGTAAAGATACGTGGACTACAAGACTCTCTCTCTTTCGTCATACTGATTACTAAATTAGTAGGTTGGGATTTTTAGGTAAAGCACAATTTACTACAGGTCCCCTGTTTGTGGGAGTAATTGGGTTCACCTCAGCACTACAAAACACTTTAGCATCTAATTGTTTTGGTTTTACCCCCTGCGACTTTAATGTTATGGTTCACTGTCAATGCTCTCATCAACCGCATCTCAAGCTGCATCAGACAGCAGTATATAGCGAAAAAGCTCTAATAAACCCACGGTATGCTACTTGTAAAACACCAAACAGCAGACAGACAAAGTTAGCAACTAGTTGGTGAACATAGCAGAGCATTTAGCAGCTAAAGAGTCAGCTATTTTCCCAGGGGTGGGTAGAGACCAAAAACAGAGCTGAAAGAATGTGAATATTGGATTTACATTCATCACTTGACTCGAAACACAGCTCCAAATGAATGCTAATGTTGCTCTGTGGCTGCTGCATTTGTAAATAGGCAACTGTTTGGTAACAAATTCCCCATAACTACTTCACAAGGTGATAATATGTCAATGTTGTGTTTACGGTTTCTTCAGCTGCCCCCAAGTGGCCAAAAAAAGAGAGAAGCAATTGACACTGCTTTAACTGATTGGTTTTAGTCTTAAGAACTTAACCATACCATAAGGAGTGCTACAGTATATTGTAGCAGTATCCAAATGTAAAATGTTGTCTTTGAATGTTCTGCAGACATGAATAAAATGTATGTTATTTCTGATACTTTGAGGATTGTTTTGAATTCAGTAGTTTTTCTTGCAAAGCATTTTTAGTACTAAATAGTTGCAATGCTTTCAGTCCTTTATATTGTTGATTATGTCCATGCTTTAAAAGCTCAAGAGAAGGCTTAGAAATAACGTGCTCAGACTGTTATTTGGGGTTTTGTGTACATGTTAATAGATTCTTGCTGACAAATTTAGTCTGATGTTGTTTTATGGTGATATTCTTTGTAAAATTATGATGTGAAAAAGTTTTATCAAAGCTCTGAAATGGTTCTAGAAAGGTATGAACTAGAGGTTTCCTGAATAGATGTAATATTGCATATGTTTCATTTGTTTCTTATTTCGATTGACACATTGTTTGATCTCTGGTACCAATACTGCTGAACACTGCTAATCTGCTACTGACATTTGCTAATTAATCTTGAACATTTTTTAAAAAATTTACGTTTTAAAGCTTAGTATCAAGCGTTAATTTAGTTCGAATGTGCCTAGTAGTTCAAGTTGGCCACACAAAATGGATGATTGAGAAGTTCTCTTCTTCACTGACATACATAACATAAATCTTGTGCCTGAAAATGGTGCATCCAATTTTTTAAACTGGAAAAATTGGTGGCTGTTTGTGAAAAAAAAACTGTCTATCCACAAAAATCAGCTTCTGAATAAATCTGAGGTAAGAAATAGGCCATGCAGTTTTAGAAAATATCTGAGTTAGAAAAATCAAGTGGAAATTGGCGATTTCATCACACTACCAGTTTGCTGACTTGTCTCAAATGTTGGGCTCACTAGATGTAGGTTTTTTACCTCTAACATTATGCCATAGCATGTAATAATGTTAAGCATGTTAAATCCAGAAAAGGATAAAATCAGGCATTATGATAGATATGAAAAACAACCAAGAGTCAAGCTAACTTCAGTCCTGAATACCCTTAATTTAAATCACTACATGTCAGGGTTTTGACTTCCTTATACTGTGGAGTGCTTGTTTTATATTTAAATTGTCTGTTCAGTTGGGTTTTTGGGTTTAGGTCGGTTATTTTCTGTTTTAGTTTGGTAAGTGGTAAGTTCGGTTCCCTCATGTGTCTAGTAGTTTTGCGTCCAGCCTTGATTTCCTGATTGTTTTCACCTGTGTCTCGTTGTGCACCTGTGCCTCGTTGTCTCCCCTTCCCGCCCCTTCCCTTGAGTGTATTTAGTCTGTGTGTTTCCCTGTGTCTGTGTCAGTTTGTAGTCTATGGAGTTGGTTCTGTCTGTCTATGAGTTTTTGGATATTGTCTACTTATGGATTAATGTCCTTTACTTTGGTTTGTCTGCCCACCTACATGCTTGTTTACCTGTCTGGAACCGCCAAAACAAACACTTCACTCTTCAACCGCTAAAAGTTCTGCGTTTGGGTTCTCCTTCCACATTGCCAACACCTAATTGTGACACTACAGTAGATCCAAAACATCATGAAGTTTTCCATTAGAGGTTTATAGCATTTGACTGATACAACTATAATGGACACACTAATCCTAACTGGTTACTGATATACTTGCAGAGGTAGGAACAAGTGCCATGATCAACCTAAGAGCTATACCGTTGTTTAGGCCGCATTGTGACATGTTACATTTCAATCACTTACAGCCCCAATCCACATGTGAGGGATTTTAAATGAAGAGGTTTCCTCATGGGCAGCAACAGTTTAAACAGTCTGTAGTTGTCACGCTCGTATAGTGTCATTTCAAATCAGGCAGTACTGTCACGCTCTATGCTGAGACAGTGGTCTGATGGGTAAAAACAGTGCTCCCTTTGCAGGAGACACAGGGAAACTGAATGGGCCAGCAATGACTCAGTGTCCACAAATCAAAGCATTAAAATACTGCTATAGCATCTGTCATTCAGTAATGCTGGGTGAATGTTCAGTTGATGGTGCAGAGAGGGGGCTGACGTCACTCTGGGAGGCAGCCATCTTTGTGCCCTTGGCCAATAAACACATTTTAATGATAGGTTTACAGTATGCCAAGAACCGATATATTCTCACACTAACCAAAAGCCTCAGTAACCCAAACCCTAACCCCCACCACAGGTCAATGCTGCTGTTGAGCTGTGTATTATGCAATTTGTAAACAATAAATATCATGGAACTTGATTGCTGTCAACATTGATCCACTGTGTTTAAGATTCCTTAAGACTGGCCTTTGTTCCCAGGTGTCATGGGGGCTGCTACCAAAAATGACACCTTCAGTTTGTTTCATGTTTGAATTGATTGACGTCTATGACTCAAGAACATGAAAGTCCAGTAAGGGGTGTTCATGTTATTTTACACAAAATGTAAAACAACAGATTGGCCCAGACAGACTGCCATGTAAGATGGCTGCTTTAGTGGCATCCAGACTTTTGACTGTGACTGATTGAATCACCCTGGCAAGATGGAACCAACTCATGAGCATCAGTTGGGCACTACAGTCTTTAAAGATGTTTAAATGTAATCTAATATCAACTATTCTATCATTATCCTGGAAGACAAGATCAAATAGCCTCCAATACCAGCAGTTAGATTGGAAACGGTATCTTTAATAAACATGATAAATACTTCTTCAGCTTCATGACTTGGAATGTTTATGCATATTGAAAATGTAGAAGGGACATTTTATTAAGTGCCACGACTTGGGTTTTTGTAAGCTGCCTCACCTGAACCAACCGTTTTAATGTAAAAATGTAAGAAATAAATTGAGATGGTTGTAAAAAATGATCCAGGTTGGATCTTAGAAATTAGATCTTACCTTGAATTCTTCCAGTATTTTATACGTTTTCCCCCGGTACTCGCAAAAGTTTTTAACCTCCTTGCACTCGGGGCAGCATCCATTGTGCTCCACTTTGGTGCACTTGGGGTGCAGTTTGGGGCACTCGGGCTGGTCGCACACAGGCCCGTCCTCCGTGCACACGCACGGACAGTTCGAGTGTCCCGGGTAGAAGCGCTCACCGAGTTTGTAGACGAAGCCACTGTCGTCCACGCAGCCTTTCCCCCGGTAGTCATCGAAGACGATGTTTTCACTGGCGGTCCGCTCCGCCTCGTCCGCGGCGTAATCCTCGTTAGCCACCGAGGCCGGAGACACGGCAGGTAGGGTCAGCAGGAGCACGAAGGCGGCCGAGAGGAGAGGGCCCATCCTACTCCGCGGCATCGATATCCACATTCAACAAGATTGTGTGGATGTCATCCTTAGGCTCCCGGTATCCTCTCCGGATCCGTTCTGCGCTTCATTATCATCATCGTCATCAACATCATCATCATCATCATCATCATCAATTGAGGAAATGGGCTGCAGTGGAAAAAATAAGAGATGATATGATGGATGATGCGTCCATTGCTGTTGTTTTGCACAACCTCAAACCAGACCTTCCAAACACTTTTCATTTTTGCTTAGGCCTGTGTATATTTTGTCCTATGCTGCAACCAGGTGTCTTTATAGGACTCATTCAAGTTTCTTTAATTATTAGGCTATTCTATCTCCAGAGACAAATGGGGTTCCCTAATGCAGTTTACTCAACAGGCTAATGCCATTATTCCTGAAAGAAAAACCTCGTTAACATAAGAAGCGTGCAGTCTTGTGGGGTGGTGGTGGTGTGGGTTCAAATGGTTCTCAACGTGAATCATCTCAGCAATAGCTGAACGTCCAACAACAAGGGGGGAGGTTAAAACATCAGTTATCTGAAGTGGGTGGAGTGGGCTCCTCACAGTATTCTTCTCCACATTCAATAAACCTCAACGCATTAGCTATCTTTGCACATTTTCAAACTCTATGAGAGCTACCACAGACAACAGGTAGCTATTAGTCTGTTTCAAATTCCCTTCAATAATTATACAAATTACTACTCTGACATTGTAGCTACTTACAGTAACCTGTTCTTACTAAATCAGCCATGTAACATGCAAATGCCCCAGATCATAAATGCGCAATGATTTAACCCAAACCACAGAGCAGAATCCAGACAGTTAGGCAATATATAGCGGGGAATAAGCATTTCCCCATTGCTTGGAATCGTTTGGTTTCTAAGTGCTGCGTGACTTAATCGATACATTGAAACGCCAGTGACAACATGGATGTATATTTAACGATATGGCAAACTCACCGCGTTGAAATCGCTTGATATCCACTTAGTATGAAGCCAGAGAGCCCAAAACGGCTAGAGCAGATTTAATGATAGTCGCCTAGCCTATGGGAAACTTCACTTTATCCACAGGGTAAATTCTCCAGACTCCACAACATACTATAATCATCCCTCTCGGTCGTGATGGTGGGTTTAAAAGCAATTAAACCCCAGCGTTTTGGAGGTATGGTCCCCCCCTTTCCAGTGCAAAGAAAATGATATCCACGTAAAAGTAGGTCTGCTTCACGAACATCCTCATCGGACTCACCTTTTTGAGACAATATCACAGTTTCCGTCCGAAGGCATGCGGTACGGAGAGAGAGGCAGAGACCGAGAAAAACAGCTACAAAAAAATCTTCTCTAGCGTTCCCTGAGAATCCGGAGTCATTTCAATATTTCCCAACGATGCAGGTGAATATGAGAAAGCAGCAGTCAGTCTTGTTGCACATGTGTGTGTATACATCCAGCGGTTGAATGAAAAATAAAAATCCAGAAGGACAGAAGTTTGGAGCATAAAAATGTAAACCAAATGGGATTGAAGACAGTCAGCATTTGATTTTCGGTCGCATTCATCGTCAGTAGGGGAGAGTGAGGAGGGAGCGCTCCGACTTTCAGCACCTTGGAGAGCGACTGTCTCCTGCGTCCTGCACTGAGCAGAGCAGAGCAGAGCGCCCCCTGCCCCCCTCTGTCACCCACGGACACAACAACGCTCACATCCCACGGTCAGGGGACAACTCCGACTGCATTTCTTGAACTGGTCCAGCGAGAGTTAAAGGCTAAAATCAAGGCAAACGACGAAATAAGTGGTCAGTTGTCAGAGAGGTTCCTAGAGGAGCAGCTCGGAGAGTGCGGAGGTCGGCTAGATCTGTCAAATGTGTGTGAGTGCCTTTTTGTGTTTGTTAACGGGTGCGCCCGTGTGCATGTTTTTGTCATTACGCGCCAGTGCGTGTGTGTGTCTGCGTTCGTGCGCGTGTGTGCCTGTGCGCGCCGGAGTGTCTTCACACATGACCTGCAGCATGTTTCCCTGACTCACTCATTATTTGTAGCACAGTTTACAGAAACCCATTTTGTATTCTACGGCGCAACGCAAAAAGGGAGTCTGACTTCTCAGCCCTACGACAACATAAAAATACAGTATGGCTCTGCAGAGCAGCATCAGCTTTGTTTTACAGATGGTAGCCCATAGGGGCCACTGCCTGACTACATTCAGTCTGAGAACAGATTGAGTGAGACCCCAAAGACCATCACTTAATTAGTTACTCCCGTGAGGGATCATACACGTTATCAACGGCAACCTTATGGCCTGTTTTATTCAAATATAAGTATGTCTTCATGGCCTTTATCTGAGTAATGATTAAAACCGGCTGTTTTATAGGAGCTCCTTTACTTAAAACAGCTGTCAGTCCCCAAGGTAACACAGTCCAAAGCTTACCTCTATAAAGGTTTTCAAATTATATAGTTACATCTGCTGCATACTTGACCCATCATGGAAGTTGAAATCGCAAAACTGAAACAGCCTAATGAACGAAGTACATTTACATGTTGGGTCAAGGAATGACTTCTGGGTATTTTCTACATCATTTTCTACCTGACGTAAAACTAGCTTTAAAAATATTTATATGGCTATCAGCTTACAGAGTCAAATGTACACATCAACATTCAGAACATCCTTGCACTGCAGGGATGATTTCAGGCATGAACTCTGACAGGACAATAAACATCATCTCATTATGTACATAGACTGCAAAAAACGTAGGAGGGGCACTGCATCAACTGATGAGGTGAACTGTGTTAAAACTCACCATCCCACGTTGACTTCCCTAGTTATATCTTCCCTAATCATGGAGGGACATGAAGAGATGCAGACATATTAGAGAGAGACTTTAAATTTTTGAGACAGCTAAGATGTGGATTGTGCAAAAAGGGCTGCAGCTCCACATCAAGAAGATGTCCTAAATATATCAAGTGTATATGCTCATTAATACGTGGCCATATCCTGGGCCTCTGAATATGAATCTGGGCTGCAAGAGCAAGTCTCCTCTCTGGTAACATTTGTCAAGTAAATTTAGCATCGAGCTTAGACTTGATGACATTCAACCTCCATAACTAACACTCTATCTAAAGAGCAATGTGTCAGCCAGCTCCTGTCAGCTACACTCTGCTAATTATTTTCCTAATCCCAGAGCATCTAAAGGCTCAAAAATTTGAATCATAATAAGTATATGATCTCTATAATTAGACTAAATATACAGCATATAACATCTGAGTGCAGTGCTAAGTCACTCAGGTTGTGAGACAGTGCAGCCAGTGCCATTAGCAGGGATCATGCAGGGGTTGGTTATCTCTAAAAGGTGGCAGGTGTTTGAAATACAGATGCCGGCAAAGCTGCAATCACAACAAAACCTGTGGCAAGCGGGGGGTTTGTCAAACTCCTGGTAACACCGCAAAGTGCATAATTACTTTGTCAGCTGAAACATTTAACAGCCAAACACATGAGGGCAAACTGAGGTTGCACTGTTAACTATTCTCCTCAACTGAATAGAGAAATCAGGAAGGCATATTTTCAATACATTTTCTGATGGTGTTTGCATTTGTCTTGTTGGCTGCTATTCTTTCATCTTTTAAAATCTGCATTTTACTTAATGTGTGGGCAGCATTTCAACCTTACTCTAACAAGACTTGGGTTCTCTTTTGGACTTTGTTGTTGAACTCATGTCTCATCCACAAACAGATGTGTTACAGTATGTCTCAGATTAGGAAAATAACTTGTGGTTTCTAAAGGCCTGCCTTTCTCCTATTGCATGTCTTTGTCTCAGACTCTGTCCAAGACATGCATGTTTGTCTGGGATAAAAACATTCATTTTCCAGCATTACACTATGTGCGTCACTATTCACCACAACCCCCTTACCCACATCCTTTCCCTGACGCTCTGTACAGAAACCTCTTGGCCATTGACCTGGTTATAAAGACAAGGAACAAGCCTCTTATCTTCCTACTACTTCTCACACCACTCTCCACAATGGAGCCAGAACAAGTATATATATCATTTATTAAATCTGACATTGCACTTGGGTAAATGTTGGATCCTAATGTGAGATGTGTTGTCTACTGCAGCACGCCATGGTCCATTAGGCCTTCACTTTGGCTCACAAAAAACATGGGGTGGATGATAAAACAACACCGGTACTGAGAAATGTACTAGAGCAACCACCTCTATTAACAGACTGCCTGTGCCTTACTGCTGGATGGTGGAGTAGTCTTGTTGATGGGACAGTGCTTTCATATGAGATTTTCCTGAGCCCACTAACAGAGATGTTTACATCTCAGTTGTGTTTGATGTGAGGCAAACAATTCCCAGCCCACAGGACTGGGTTCCAATTCAATCAGCTAATGGAAAAGGAGCTCTTCATCCCCCTGCCTCCTGGCTTCCACCACCTCCGTTTTCCTGCAGCAACACATTCACTGCGGCAGAGTCTGTACCAAATGTTATAATGGTTTAGCCATTAGGGCTACATTTATAGCCTGCTAGCAGGTCTTAGGCATTATATTCGGTCACAGCTATTCACGCTAACTTATTAAACTGAATGCCAGAGAGGGAGAACGCAGAGTGAGCTGAAGCAAGTGAGAGAGCAGAAAGAGAAGAAACAGATAGTAGGACGGAAGGTGGGCCTCAGGCGAATCGAGACTTTTGTGTTAGTGAAGCATACATTTTCCCTCTTCCATGGAAATGGGTTACGCTTAATAAAGCGAAGGCTTTGTACTAATGTCTCTAGCAGTGAAGATCACGTTTAACAACGCAGTTATGCCTCTCACTTGCTAAGTATTCTGTTCGTGCCTTTAAATGAACACTAGTAGTACAATTTTACTGTGACAAATTTAATCCTTGGCTTGAGCTCCTGCAATCCCTTGCTGATTTGACTGCATAACAATGGGAATTCATGTCTCTCTGGCTGATCCACACACTACTTAAAAAAAGTCTTGCAGATTCTGCTTTGAGTCACTAAAGTAATTTAGTCATCTAATGATGATGATGATCATACAATTAAATCACTTCGGTAACACTTTAGATTGCGGCTTCCAACGTACAGCATAATTCTTCCCAATTTACAATGTAATTGTTTCTACTAACAGTGGACCTGTACAGTATGCACCGATGCATACATGTAGGATCAAGGGAACAAGATGTGAAGTTAAGGGGGTAACAATCTGGGAACTTTAGAATTTATACAGTAGGCATTTTTTAACTAACAGGTATCTTTTCCAATATTATTGGTGCAGTATGATCATTACTGAGCAACAAAGCTTGAAGTTTTGGGGAAGAACGGGTCATTGGTTCTGTAGCATTTTTTAAATGTGCTGTGATTTATTTCAAAATTACCATATGCTACTTACCAACACAGGAGGGGTACAGACAATGAAAAAAAAATTTCATAAGCTTGTGGTAGTTCAGTTTTATGTAGATTGACACTGTTGATACACAGCAAGCTGTTCATTATTGTTATGATGAGGCAGTTATAGAAGATGTTCAATTTTATATCCTATCACAATGTGGATATGGATGTTCAGACAGGATATGAACACTAGTCATTGAAAAACTTCATTGAGGGTCATCACACAATAACAAAATTAAAACATGACACAAAAAGATATGAATTATTTCATGACTTTCAAACTCAGCCAAACAACTTGTATCCAAAACTGAGCGGCAAACATCTCTCTCTATTCAAAACATCTCTATAGCATCACTCCATGGAAGACAGTCACAGCTGCCACACACTTCACCAGCAAACATTGATGGTGTCATTTGTGACTTGTGTTCAGCTCTAAAAGATGGTCAGGCTCTTATGAGTCTGACCATCCTAATATTTTAATATATTAGAATAGGTAGTTAAAATTATTACATTATTAGCCCCTTATTCCCTAACTTAACACATTGTTCCCTAGTTCCTACAAGTACATGTATTGGTATGTACTTTATTGGTACACTTTACAAATAAGTACATCACGGGCCGTAATCTAAAATGGTACCAACACTTTCCACATTATTCTATAAAGGGTATTTGAAGTATGGTATCAATATAATGAGGGTGCATAATTGAAAACCAGACATGTGTTATGGTCGTCAGAGAATAAAAAGATTGTTTTATTTCTTGATTGCAAAGTTTCTAAAGATAACAAATATGGAATATATATATATAAAATAATGCACAAGACACAAAAAACATGGGTTTGAATTTTTCACTCATGAAAACATTATACAGATATATTTGAGAATATACAATATGATACTTTCAGACGGTAAGGAATAAGATTACTTTAACATCCTTAAAGCTATCTAATGGGAAACAAAAGGGAACATGTGTGTGTTAAGTGATTAAAAAAGTTTAAAACAGCCCCTAAATTCAAACTCGAAGCTTTTTCTAGTCTGTGGGGTGTGTGGATTGTATGCCTAAGTGTTTCAGTTTAAGCCTGTTTTCCAGAGAGTGCATCTCATAGCCCCACACTGTTTCGCCCCATCCACTTTCCCCTGTGGTCCTTTAAACCACATCCTGTATTACATGGCATACTGATTGAGACATTCAAATGGCCCTTCTAAAGCAAGGTTGAAAGACATTCAGTGGCTTTTTGGGATGAGTCTGCTTGGTGGCAACGGTGAATAGGGGAGAAATCCATGATCTGGTCTCAGTTTGCTGGTGGATCGTGAGTCTCCCTGTGATACTTACTATCCCAGCTGTGTGTAACGGTGCCCCTGTGGATGCTGGCATTTTCCACCGAGTTAGAATAAGAGCTCTCTTCTCCTCCCATAGGGAACCTGTAGAGACTTTCTGATTCGCTTTCTCCAAAGGCTGACGATGCTTCAGCAGCTCCAGGGAGGCACTGAGCGCTGAGACTGTGTCGCTGTGGTTGGTTGCCTCTTAATGACTCTGCTGCTTTAGACATGCAAATAGAGTTGAAGTGGAGAGAAGGCCCGGAGGGACAATTTGCCATATGAATCAAATGCATTGTACTGGATTTACAGTGTAATATGTGACAATGTTATATGTGTATGAATGAATGGATGAATGCATTTTTGAATAACAGTAACATCATCAACAACAGTGTGTGACAAACCCTCTTTGTAGATTATAAATTCTAAATCTAATTTGTAAGACTGAATGTAATGCATACAAAGTCTTTTCTATTTCCTCCTCAGAGAACACTTGGCCACATTACAATATGAGGATCCTATTTTGAGTTTGAAAACCATTTGCCACTTCCTCGTGTAAACAGTTGTCCAGATGTGTACATTCATCTTTGTTTAATCTTTAGCAATGCAAATATTAAAATGAAAACAGTGTATGCTAAATGGCTCAACAACTAGCACAATAACTCATTATAAATTGAAGCAATGGCAATCATTATAATTAACTTCCAGGAATGAATTGCTCCTGTCAACATACAAGAATTTTGATGTTGTAAAATATTTATCTGTAACTTGTAGAGCTGTTCTGACAAAACCTCTGACAGACTCATAGTATTGTCACTAAATGTCACGAACAGCCCTGTTTCACTTTGTACACGTTCCTTCATGAAAATGAAATGACATGCAATCAGTATCATTCTAATCATTTGTGACAATCATTCCAATTCATTTGCATATGTGACACCCATACCCACTTACTGTACCGTCTGAGCTACTACTGCTGCTCAGGGATAAGTTATAATGATTACCAATATTGACTGCTTTGAGTCGGCTTTACACAGTGACATGGCATGGACTTCCTAAGATTTGACAATACTCATAAGGAACCAGGGGGTGTAAAGCTTCCCAGAATTTGGCAGCCAATTAGATTGATTGTCATTACATAGAAAGTCTGTCAAAGGGTGTCAGTCATGTGCGTAATGTATTCAACAGTAATCATCTACAATTACACTAACCCCTGGGGATCTGAACTACTAAATTGACAACACTGTTCTTCGTCCTCCTATTGAGTCTGCTTCTATCAATTTCTCCACCACAGAATGAAACAACAAAATAAATATGGTCTGAGAGAAAGACAGCCCATCTATAATGTAAATACAAAGCTCTTAGAGGATGATCAGAGGCTGCCACATCTCTGAGCATCTCCCTTATTGTCCCGTTTGTTCACGTGCAGTCATTATGGGGACAGGTATGCTGTGCTTGAAGAGAGAAAGTCGATCAGATAGACGGGGTTATTTCATACTAAGTGTAATGTCTGACCCTCATTAAAGTGAGAAGGCGAGCACCAAGCCGCTGCTGTGGCAACAGAGCAGCCGTCAAAACAAATAAAAATCAAAATTCATCAACAGAATATGCTGAAAGCAAAAAATGCATACATTAAATGAGAAGTCTACACTTACTTGTCTTGTGAATTTGGACTTTATGTTTGGTCTGAATTTCCATGAATTTCCCTTATTATCTTAATAACTTAAATATGACAAGTTACCCGCATTAAAGCATCTTTTTCTTTTGATTGTAGTGTAATTAGAATAAATAATAAAGAATAATAATAAAGAACGAATGAGTCATACTGTTTAATGTATTGTTTTGAACAAGTATTACATGTTTTTCTTTAATCCAATACATACCAAAATGGACTGTTAGTAACCTCCCAGTGAACTGACATCTGATCAATTTGCCATTCCATGAGTCCTTTAATTAGATGGAAGCATTAGACTGTGCTTTCTGCTAGTTGACCAATACTGCACGAACAACAGTAACATATCGTTACATATACACTATTTCCTAGCAATGTAAATACAAAATCAATCTATTGTGATGGACCAGTTTATGGTTTAAAAGCCATCTATATTGATTTGAAAAACAGGGACTCCTTGTTATTGACACATATTGAATTTAAAAAACAGACTTATGCTGACCTCCACCAAAGTTCATAACTTTCACCGGTTATTAAATTTTCATAACAGAACATTAGCTGGAGTTCTGGTCATCATATTCAGGGGCTGCACCTGTGTATTCCAAACTTTGTGTTGAAATCTCAAAACGTCCTCCTAAAGGTGACAAGGTTTTTGTACCCATACTTCAGTCGCTAAAATCTTTTTAGCTTGTGAAAGTACCACAATGAGTATTATTAAGGCTCATATTCATTAAATATAATTTACAGTCTGAGCAGACATTTAAATGCTGAAATGGCCAATGCACCGGAAAACTGTAACAACAGGTGTCTGGCAACCTTATTCACCATGTGGATCACAAATAAGTATATTCAGGATAAGACCTTGATTTGTGTTATTAAAAAAAGAGAAGAAATATCTTACCTAAGCCCCACTTCAAAATATGTAATATCAATTTACCCATCAGTTGTTAAGAATCCTTCTCCTTTTTGACGGCAGGTGACTATTCCTCATCCTAATGCGTCACATTAGTCCAATAGTGTGTGGTGAACAGCTGGTTGTCCCTTGTTGGTTTGATAATTAGCCAGCATACAGAAGAGTTAGTGCACATGGCCCTTCTCCATCCTCCCTATCCCTGCTGCTCAGAGACTGTTTCGCAAGGGAGCGCTGGCTTCTAGCAGAATCAAACCCCTCTCACTGCCGGAATTTTCATCTCCTCTATCTCTCATTCTGCTCATCCGTCCCCCTTCATCAGCTTTCTTTCTTCCATCCAACATCACTGATTCTGGGAGATGTAGAGGTGGGAATAGTTTCCCACTGAGGTGATGACATCACTGTTGCAGATGGCAGCATGTGGATTTGTGCATTATACTAATAAGACCAGGTGTTCCACCACAAGAAACACTGCATTTCAAATGGGCCTGCAAATGAAATGCAAACCCATTTAACTCTGTAAGGTGCAGCAAGCCCGGCATCTGGAATGCTTATATTCATGCCCTCATCCATTTATTAAACTACTTTCCAAACATACACACCCACTGATTCCTGAATTGCTGACTAATTGTTCAGTGAGTAGAGCAATGACAAGAACTAGAGAGCAAACTGTGACAAATAGATTTTCCGCAGGCACAGCATACTCTATCTACATAATGAACAAGGTCAACAGGCATCCTGATTTATCTGTTATTATACAAATAGAGTTAATGGTGGACTGGTTTACACTGCTGTATTAACCCGAGTTGGGGGTGCTCGTTATCAACTTTTGATGGCCCAAGGTATAGGCTAACAGGAAATAATAGTGAAAAAAAGGTAGCAGAAATAATGCTGAGGGCTGGACCTGGCTCCTGGCCTATGTTATCACATAATATACTATATATGGAACAACCTGCTCCAATCACAGTGGCACCATGTCAATATATGTAGTCAGGCAGTATAGTGTC
Organism: Coreoperca whiteheadi; assembly: GCA_011952105.1. Classification (NCBI taxonomy): domain Eukaryota; kingdom Metazoa; phylum Chordata; class Actinopteri; order Centrarchiformes; family Sinipercidae; genus Coreoperca; species Coreoperca whiteheadi. The sequence continues at coordinate 17,186,712 of CM022488.1, forward strand.
AATAAATCCTTAGTGTTGTTTATTATGGTGTATACTGTAGATTCGTTCATTCATTTCTTTCATGTTTAACCCTACAAGCTCAAGTCAAGCTTTCTTGTCCACTGATCTCAGTTTCACAGCATATATCAGTATTCTGTCCTTATTATAAAGTAATAGGTGTCTCCCACTGTGCTTGCTTGAAGTCCACTGTAAGTATTTTTATATCACTTACTCATCGATAGACAACCTTCCACATTTTTAGCATTTGACTACTACAAACTAGATAACTAGATACAAAGATAATAGCACCATTATAACCACTTAGCATGGGACTGATGACTGAAGATACTGTAACTTGAGAGTTCAAACTTTTATAGAAGCCTACAGTGCTGTGGCCAATAATAGGATCCTTGATACTCTGATTGATGAACTACAACAAACATAAGAGGATGGCTATCAGCCAATGGCTGGGGGTCAATATTCAAAATCTGGCTCTGTGTTTGTCCATTAGGCTACAGCAGCACATTAACAAAAAGGACAGGTTAGTTTCTTGAAAAATAAAATCAAGGTCAGTGTCACATTATAACGAAAACATGGTTATACAAGTTCCTTTTCTCGAATACTAATCTGAATTCATTCCATCATTGCTGGAGCTTTTTGCATTTTACATTTGTTAATGAGATTTACAGTGGATGCTTTTGTCTCGATGGGAGGCACAACCTAAAAAAAGAATCTTCACTGTAGAACAACCCTCTCTTCTTTTGACAGTGTACTTTTCTCCATCTGTGTCCCTCCTACTGAAAAACGAGAATTGACACCACCTCTAAGAGGTTAGACTGATTCTTTCTACTGCACAGCGCCCTTATTTAAAAAGTCTTATTATTATATGCACACTTAGATCAATACTGTGCTCAATAATAGCAAACTCTGACCATGTCTCATCCCAAGCATGAAGTAAAACTCAAGCAATTTGTGCAAGCGATAATTGTCAATTTCTCTTACACAGACTTTTGCTCTTTAATTTTGTCTTTTTGTTGTTATAACATCAACATTTCCTTGTTAGAGTAAGAAACTTAGAACATTTCTTTCCTCATGGTAAAAGTAATACGCTGCTTTAGTCCGTTCTTTGCTTTAATTTTACTGGTCAGTACTGGCCACAAAGCCAATTCAGTTTTAGTCATTGAGGTAAATCCAGAATTGGATTTTTTTTTTAAACATTTATTTTCCCTTATATCATGAATTATGCCCTAGAGAAGTAGGAATTCCATCAAAACAGAATTTTAACTGTCCAGTAATTACAAAACAGAGCTAAAAACTAAGATAATTAAATGCAATATCTGCATTTTAGCTGTGCAACAGAAAATGTAGCTACTAACTGCTGACATGCCCACACAGCTGGCCTTAACTAAAGCTAATTTACATTTTCACTGTAATTTAAGGCAGCCAAACCCAATCTAGAGGGAGAATGATAGTAACACCTAATAAACTGAAGCTAAAGTTCCTGCTAAAAGGTACCTTGCCTGGCTTAGGAGAGAAGCAGAGAGAGAATCAAAGAAATTCACACACTTTGATGTGGTTAAGCTACCTTTTAATCACATATTCAATTGTAGATTCATTTATTAATACAATTTCAGTATAAATATTAATATTAAAAATGGTAGATGGAAAGAAACATGTATATTTAAACCACTTTAAAATGATCAGAAATCTGAAAGAACATGATTTGTTTGTATGCATTTCCCCTTACTTTACTGCCCTGTTCCTTTGTAAGGCAACATACTACTTCTCTTCCTTGACCCTCTATTCTGCTGTTGAGAGGGCATTGTAGGGATAGTCTGGGGCGTTCTTAGTGTTTTGGATGCCACGCACATGGGAGCCTCAACTGTAGCTTCCAAAGATTTAATCTTTGCTTGTTGATATGCACATTTAGAATAAATCAGAATTTGGGAGAGTCTAACTACCGGCTTTCTGATTTTGTTCATTCAACAGCAAACTTTCCTTATCATCCATATACACTATACAAAATACATGTTCCAGTTAGATTACCACCCAACGCAGAAACACAGATACCATAGATTGATGTTGTTTGCTCAATAAATATGTGTGCACCCATTAATATATCAGCTAATAGAGTGGACATGGAGTTAAAATTTTCACTTGGCTGTACAATATGGTCTTAATGCTATCTCCTGTGGTGTATCTTTTATGCATGACATGAATACTAATACCACGTGAGAAAGCCCTTCTCTCAAGTCAAGAATATTAACTGGGAAGTCCACCTCAAAGTTTGATATTATCGGACCTCGGAGGCGTCTGTAGCCTAATACTGTTTCTCAGTCAAAACTACATTTTCCAGTCTGGAACTAATCCATTCTACTAAATTCTCACAAATTTCCTAAATAATCACCACTGGTACTGACAGAGAGCATGTGATGTTTCTATCACTCATAAACTGTATCACTCTTTACAATTGGGATACTGCCCCAAGATCACAAGAATAGCTAATGTGAATTTCGTTTTGGGGTAGACATCTGCTTTCATTTGCATCACAATTACACTACAAATTAATTCTTAATTCCTATTTTGGCATTCCACAGCTCTTGTGTTTGCTCTGAATAATTTGATGCAGAACCATTCACAGGGTTTTAATAAGAGGTCTGCCCGTGAATAGGGCCAGTCTAATGTTTTTAAGTCGGTTGAAATGAGTTTGCATGTTATAAAAGCCACACTGGCTGCTTAATTATTCACAACTTCATCACCCTAGTGAAATAAAGCGCTCAGTGCTCCTTCTATATAGTAGTAATGAAAAGGAAATAAATCATTTTTTTTCTTTAGAAACATTTTAAGAGGGATATCAATATAACAACTGCCTACATGAGTGGGAAACAACATAAACAAAACAGTTGCAAAATGTGGCAGCATATACTAATTTAATTGCAATAAATCATTATTTGACATTAAAAGTTTGGTGTAAAAAATACACAGGTCCTGGGACCAGAAGAATGTGCCTATGCAAGTCCTACTGAATAATTTGCAAATGGGAGTGTAAATGAGCTGAAGCTGACAGAATTGACATGGTATTAGATATTATTACATATATTTCTGTTATCTTTTAACATTTTTATGGTTCATGTTTCATACTTTCACAATTCATGTTTGTACAGCTTCTTGTAAAGCTTTTTGTAAAAAAATTATATAAATAGCTGATAATGAACTCTTTAGTGGTCAAGAACTTTTTTTATAGCGTTCTACCCCAGAGGACACCATAAAAAAAAGGAATGATTTAAGAAAATGGAATGATTTAGGAACCTCTATATCCACAACAAATTAAATATTATAGTTAGGGTTACTTATTAAATACATTTGATGCCAAGTTGCCCAACTGGAAGGATTTCAGAAAGTGTTTACTGATGGAAGCCAACCAAGAGCAAGTACAGGCAAGTTAGAAAAATGCAGATGTTTCATAATAATAACTAAAAGCTCTTTGGTACTGATCTCATCCATGAAATCAATATATTGGGTAAAATGCAGACAATTCAGGGATTCCTGAGGGACAGAGAGGGCTGTGACACTAGTGTCAGTAAGGTAGAAGAGGGAACCAACAAACAATGCAAGGACAGCAAAAAGGAATAACAGATAGGGTGAGTTAACTAAATAACTAAGAGACTCAGTGTGATGAGGAAATCCAATGACTGAACTAACTATATTGCACAATAATTTTCATTGTTTATCTCCATGTGCATTGGCCTCAGGTTCATACTTTTTCTCTACAGGCCAGTTTTTTACCAGAAGTCTTTCTTAATGTAGTCCATGGACATGTTTTGTATTCTTTATTTTGTGAATATATTTATTAAAACACATGCTAACAATTGAATAAAATGAATAAAATACATTCAGTTCATGGCGCTTTTGCATTTTGCTTAATCATTCATTTGGAGTAAATGCTGTTAAAATTGGGGTGGCTGCGGCTTTGTGGAAGAGCGGGTTGTCCACCAATCGGAAGGTCGGCGGTTCGATCCTGGCATCCCCCAGCCGACGTGTCGAGAGCAAGATACTGAGCCCCAAATTGCTCCCGAGGGCTGTGCCTTTGGTGTGTGTGCGAAAGTTATACTTTGTACTGATGGGCAGTTAGCTCCTGCCACTAGTGTATGAATGTGTGCGAATGGGGTGAATGTATTCTGTAGTGTGAGAGCACTTTGAGTAATCTGCAGACTATACAAGTAGAGTCCCTTCACCATTTAAAAGAAGTGGTTAAGAAACCTCAACTCAGCAACTTCAAATGATGATATTTAACTTCTACTAAGAAAAGCAATATGAAGAGATCTCATGAAGAGATTCGAAACAAAAGAAAATTAGAATATAAACATCTGGGGTGTCCTGGTGGGGATCTAATGGTCCACATAACCACAATGTCTTCATTTTTAACCCGTCCAGGGAACTGCATGCCACCTCCTCTCTCTGCTCATGTTTCCTGTCTCGCTACACTGTGCGCTGTCAAATTAAAATACAAGTATCTGAAAGAAATATGCAATCAATATGTATGCAATGATAAAAATAACAGCAAGAATAATAGAACAGAGAGTTGGTCATCGTCGATTTGCGAGATTGGTGGTTCGATCCCCCTGCTCCACGTGTGCCCTTGGGCAAGACACGGAGCCCCAAATTGCTCCTTGCTTAGGCCAGCACCTTTCATGATAGCTTGCTGCCATCTCTTTGTGTGTGTGAGTGGTAACAATTGTTTGTGTTTTTCCCCTGAAATTCCACTTTAAATGTTCCAGCATATTGTTCCTGCAAAGAAAGGCCTGAAGCCTTGTGTCTAGAGCATTAAATGTAAGTGCTGTCCTGAACTTCTATAGGTTTATTGTTATAAGTTTATAACTTAATATTTATATTTATTGATTATTGCATATGAATTTTTAGCATTTTGCAAATTATTAAATAGCCAACACATAAAGAAGCATTCCTTGCAGTGTTCCATGGGACTCAACTCTATTACCTACAGTAGATGAGTCTATATTTGTGAAGGGAGAAGACAGGCCGGTGCTTTGCCCTGTGAAAGTCACTTGGCTTGTTAGTGCAGATGCCTGCCTCCCCTGCATTCACATGCATAATACATCTCAGCCCCATCTTTCATTCCCTTGTCTAAATAGGAGGCTTGCCCCCGTGACACACAGAGCAGCATGAAAACAGGCTGAGCTGGCAGGCCCTGGCAGTGGACACCTTGGACCCAGCTCACATCTGCCTGAGCTGTGATCCTGTCAACTCCACTAAGTCTCCCAGGTAGGGGATACAATATATCAAGAGACTGACACTCACCACTGTAAACCTACAGTACATATGGAGAGAGTCCAGCATAGAAATACAGAACATTTACATGGACATAATTACAAGTGTTAAACCACGCAATGACTAGAATTATGATAAACTAAGGAGGTAATCATTATCTCCTTACCATAGCTGTGACACTTTATATGTCTGTTATGACAATAACCACGGTTAATGCCAAAACACGACACAGAACTGGGGCTAGTATTAAAAGTATCATTTTAAGCTGACAGTGGAGTAGCACATAGTGGACTGTTTGCCAAGCTACACACTTATGAAATAACTCAGCCTAAGCATTGAGCTATTAAGGAAGCACTGTCCTTAATTAGATGAAGACATAAACTCTTTAGATGAGTCGATAAGAAGGAGCCGCCTAATGTGATCTCAAGCAGATTGAAAAGCATTTAAGGCAAAGTACCAGTGACTGCTCAAATGGGATTGTGGCCACTGCTTTGGTCCCATCAGCATTCAGCTACTTTACCCCCAGCAATGTGGCTGACCCAGGGAAAAAAGGACAGAGTGATTACTAATGCACAGAGAAGGCCTTTCAATAACTGGGTAGGTATTCCTTACATAATTTCCTCTGCAAGAAGGGAGGAAGGCAGAACACTCGACTCATCTAAAAACCATAGCAGTCTCTTTTAAAGTCAAAACAACTATACTCCATTAAAAATACAGCTGTGACATATTGTGCTTTAGTAGTGTGGAACTCAGTCTCTGGAACTTTCTGGAAAAACTTATATCTCTCCATGAACTGAATTAGAAACTTCTCTATCACTGTGTCTGTGTCACTGTGTATATGAATTAACACAGCTGTAATTATCACAGGGATTAATTTATGCTATCTAAAATAGTACTAAGTAGATGTATGGCATGTTGAATTATTGTGATTACTGTGAAGTGTTACTTAACCTGCCAGTTTAAGAAGAGTCTACAGCCACGCTGGCAGCTCTGTGGGGCTATACTTAGGCACTGCGTGTTAACACGCTCACACTGACAATGCAAACATGCTGTAGGTATAACGTTTACCATGTTCATCATCTCAGTTTAGCATGTTAGCATAAACACACTGTTCAGCTGAGGCTGACGGGTTAGTTTTGACCTGATGATGGTGATAGATAAAAAGTCTGACGATCACCAAAGTTATTACAGTTCATCTTGAAGGGGACATGAATGTCTGTACCAAATGTCATGACAATCCATCAAACAGTGGTTGAGATATTTCTGTCTGGAGCAAAGTGGCGGACCTACTGACAAATCGACATTGCCTTCCCCAGAGCCACTCTAATGTGGCTAAAAAATGCCATGAAATGGTGGCCTTGCAACAGCCAAAAGAGCTTGGAGTCAAAGATAAAATAAAAAATACAACATAGAAATCCCATTTCATGACTAAGAAATGAATATATTTGCAAGCTGAAATTGCTAGTACATCATAAGTCATACTCAATACTACACAAATGTTTCTGTAAAATTAAATGACAAAGCCAGACGAGAACTATCATCAGTGATATCATCAGCATGACAAATGATTGATTTGCATGCTTGTTTATCCATTTACAGGAAACCACACAGGCCTCCTGAGTATCTCTGTCTGACAGCTTTGTAGCCTGTCATGTGGACAGCGACCCTCTGCAGATATACAGTTGTAACCTAATCTACTAATAGTTCAAGCCCCAGTACAAAGCACAGACACAACAGAACTCAATATACCTCAGCATTAATAAAAAATGCCACACTTATCTCGTAGCAGATACATGTTTCCAACACTAAGAATTCATAATTTTTATGTCATCGTTTCAAATGAACCTGAGCAACCATTTTATATTTTAGGAATGGATTGAAAATTCGCCAGCATGCCATCTTAGGCATTACAACTCATGATGGAAAATGAGGGAAAGAGGGCTCTCAACTGTGTCCAAATTGTTTAATGTTATTCTCTCTATACTTCCTTGTCTTATCTGCAGTGTTTCCTAAATTGGAATATGACTCTTGGACAATTTGAATCAGGTTAATCTCAGTCTGAAATAAAAAAACACAAAACATTTCATTATCAAACAGCATGGATGATGGAGTGTTGTGAGGGCTGCTGAGTGGTTCAGATAAAACTGGAGTGGCAGCTCACAAAAATACAGACACATTTTTATTTTTCCTGGTGCCAGAGATAAATCTGAGATACAATATATCAGGTAGATTTGGTGCATTACAGAAACCAAGGCATTTTCCCTCCACTTCAGTGTAATGGCAGTTATAAAAATACTTCATAAAATACATAGTGGAAGGACAGAGAGTAGTGAGAGAAGGACATTTTAAAGACCACAGTTTTATTCATGAGGCATGCAGCTTAGGCTGTTCTTCTAAGTTAAGATGAGCACTTATATTATATGGGGCTTTTTCAAGTGTAACACGATGGGCTATGTAAGAGATTCTTTTCTTGTGCAAACATGGATGATGATTGGATGCATTTCTGACAGCATTCATTCTCTCCCATCCCTGCCAAGAGTTTTTGTCTAGTGTTTTTTTTTTTAACATAGTGGCAAAAATTTAACTTCAACTGGTCATATTTATCATCCGAGTCAGTAAAGGATACCAAAACAACTAACAATGGTGAATCCAAAAGCTTTCCTGTAGAGTGCTGCTGTTTAGCAGACAGTTTTTCAGGGCTATTTTCAGTTTGTTACTAGAAAACGGGCCATAACCCCGCACATTGTCTTTTACTTTGTTTACGCTGTTGTTTGCATGCATTATTAATGCATTACTTGAATCCATATAAATTATCATCAGACACATTCCAATGCATGTATGTGTGTGACAGTACTGCGATAATATTTGTTACTGTGTTAGAGAAGTCAGGCAATATCAATGAATCTGGTGGGACTGATCTACAGTGTGAGTGCCTCTAGATTCCATTATTGTTAGGCCAAAGCTATTTCATTGGTATGAATGATGGAGAGTGCCATGGTAATTGTTTGGGGACGTAGTTCTGGTGCAACAGCTTCTCACCACAAGGGAGTTTTGGATAATATTTTCTCCTCCTGGATCAGGGATGGTACACTCATCCATGCTACGCTGGCTTCTCTGCCGGAGCTCAATAATAAGCCTGTCAACTTGATTTAAAAAGCCTGTGGCAGTATTATGAGAGACACCATCAGATTTACAATAATTCATAAATCTCAAGCAATAAAGGATAAATCAATAGAGGATTGAGTTTAAACTGTTTTCAGTCTCCTTTCTCCTTGTGTCATAGCTCAAAGGAGAGACACAATTCAATTGCAGAGGCGCTGCTGCACATTGCACAACATACTGTACTTATATTGTTGGCAGTGCAATGAGACATATCCCCTTTGTGCATAAATTGGCAGCATAAAACGTTCAAATCTCTGGATGTGATTGGAAAAGTGTTTATGATATAATTCAGTTAATTGTAGTCCAGTTAATTTAATAAACTGTGGGAACCATACTGTATGTCTCACTCCCCAATTAAAGAAAAGTGGATCTTTACATCTATTATTCTGCATGTACACTATATTTATTTTAATTATTATGGTCCTATAATATAAAAATGGTTATAATGCATATTTTTATACGATAATATAGGTATTACTGGGTACAGCAACGTAGTTTTGAGCTACTGTAGGAAGGTTCCCAGGGTTGCCCCCACAGTAAATACTGAACGGAAAATCACCTGTGTCCATCTGATACACCTGATCAGAGTCTTCACTTCCCACAAAGTGATGAATTAATCTGTTGAATCTTGGATTCCTGACAAGTTCTAGGGAGGTTTAGCCATGGAAGGTTAGTGATGTGTGCTAGCACCTATGTTTTTATGAATGCTATATTTCATTGCCTGGTAATTGCTGGGAAAGAGAAGCCATATCACAGTATGTCTTTTGTTTATTTCATGCATCAGTAGATTTTTTAATTTCAGAGGTGCAGTAAACGCACTTATCAAACACATACACAATCACTACTCATGCTAATGAACAACCCACACTACAGAGAAACTGACAAAAGAAAAAAAAACAACATAACAATGATTTAGCAGCATGCAATAAGTAAGAGTATTTTGCTTTTGCCCAACACAGGTTATCACATTTGGAACCCTGCTACTGGACAAACAAACATCTTAAAAGCCATCTTCAAGTTGTGACACAACCTTGTCAATGCCTAAACATTTCAAATCTTTTTCAGTGTGCAGCTTCTCCACAAACTGCTTTATATCACATCTTTTTATGCTGTGTTAGTGTTCATTCAAACAAACCAGTATCCTTGAAATCTTTAGTACATAACACATACAGTATTGCAATGGTGGTACAGGTGAATGCAGTAATTGAATGTCAAAGGTCTTCCCTCTGATATGTGACTTCCTATAAGTACAGAGCTTGCATTCATTTTAAGCCTGTAGAGCTGGTTTGCTGACCTAAACAGGTCATAACAGCAAACTGTTCTGCTAAACAGGCTGGTGATTATACAAAAAATGTATACTCTCTTGATTTTTTTCTATATTGAAAGAAGCCACATATCTATTAATGCCTCTTCACCTTTCCAGATAAGAGTAATCTATCAAATTTGTGTAAAAAAGAAAATGATGCTTAAATGGATTATCAACAGTGTAAATTAAATGGAAAAGTCAAGTGTAAATCCATAATCATTGTTGGCCCATTGCTGTATCCGATTTATGAAGGCCATTTTTTATTTAAAAATCTGTTTGTTCCAATTAATATTCTATAGGGGGAAAACAAAATTCAAGACGTAGAAAGAAAGAGAGTATCTTTTAGAAACAAGTGACACATTGTAAAACCTTGGCGATGTATTTACTCAGTTTCTTTTGGGGGTGCCCTAATGGCCTACCAGTAAAGGTGGTTTGTGTCTGACTGAGGACCTGTGTGATTCCCCATCTCTCTCCCCACATTTCATTTCATCTCTCAACTGAAGATACTGAATAAAGGCATTCAAACACCAGCTGTTTCTACGTATTTTAAGACCTCAGTGAGTGCAGTTCTGACTTTGCCCACTGTTACTCCAAAATCGCCACACAGCACCACATTGTTCCTGACGGTTTGTCCCCAGCCTATAGCTGGACTTTAGCCACAGCTGCCTATAACCCATATATATATATATATATATATATATCATCACATCTATATATATATATATA